>VZRF01001108.1:152487-183351 GCA_013396875.1 Vireo altiloquus | reverse complement strand
TCACATGGAGGACAGGTTCGAAGTAATCACTGACCTGGTGAACAAGACTCACCCCTCCATCTTCGGGATATTTGATGGGCACGGAGGAGAGGCAAGTGCTCAGCTGGAAAAAAATAATACTACAACAACAAAAAAAAAAAGGGGGGGGAAGGGTGCGGGATGGAGGATGGTCCAGGGCAAGGCATGGATGTGTTCTCACCCACCAAGGTTTGTGTGGTTGCCTTGTACATTGTGGGGAGGGGGATTTCCTTGCTTTTTGAAGGGGGGTGGATGTCTCTAAAAAAAGGGCTGTGTAATCCTCCCTTCCCTTTATCCCTCGTTAGCCCTTCCACGCTCAGCACGGCATAAATGTGTTTATACCCTCTTTGCCCTTTGCAGTAGTAAAGGTTTAATTGAAGGAAAAGCTGTTGGAGGTGGCTCTGACGTGCGTGGAATAACGATGATGGGCACAAACTCCCCGGAGTCATCTTTTGTTACAGCCAAGTGTGGTGTGATGTGATTTTGGCACCGGGCTGGCTTCTCCCCCTGCCAGAGCTGGGCTCATCGGCAGAGGTTAAACAGGAGTGGTCCTGAAGGCTCTTAAAGTGTGTGTGTGTGTGTGTGTAAGATGTGCCTCGCTGTAATTCCCTCTCCAGCGAGCGAGCCGAGCATGAGCATCGTGTTTGGGAATTGTGTGGAGTTTATGTCATTACAACTGCGCTGCCGCGCCTGTCCCTTCCCTAGTGGAAAGCCAGCAGAAGTGTCATTGTGACACTCGGTGGTGTTTAACCTCTCCGCTCGCTCGGGCAGGGTGATCTCCTTCAGCCTGTGCTCGGTGAGGATTCCAGCTCGCTGGGAGATTTCGTGGATTGCAGATGACAAGTGTTGGAACTGCAGCTTCCTCTGCCTTCAGGATGTGGTGCTGCCACACAGCTTTTTGTGTGGCACAAGGCACACGTTTCGTAACTGTGGGAAAGGACAAGGAATTTGTCCTTGTGTGGCAAATTAGCTCCAGCAGGCTTTTTGCTGGGCATGAGAGAACCTGATGGGATGGATGGGGAGAAATGTTGGGAATTTTTTGTGGGAGAGGAGAGGCAGCGGGAGAGCCTGGCTGTTCCTCCAGCTGCTCCCTCAGATCAAAGAGTCAAAGTCCTTCCTAGAAAAGCCTTGGCAGTGAGCAGACATTCACGGGGCACGGTGGTGGCAGCTGCTGCCCTGCTAAACCTGGAAGGGCCGCCTGGAAAAGCCAGGCCGTGGGCTCGGGAAGCCACTGCCAGGCTTGGGAAGGACTCAGGCTCTCCTCACAGTGTCAAGTGTTTTGCCCCCTTTAAAATAATGCGACCACGTTGGGTATTGAGAATTGCCGGTTTCATGGAAAGTGCTGGTGGTGCCTGAACCTTGTTTTCGGTTTTTTTATCTGATTTCAGTTGGGGCACAGCGGTGCCAACTCCTCCTGGCGTTCTCGGGCCAGTTCGCTGTCCTTGGGCATTCGAGGAACAGAGGTGGAAATGTTGATGTGTCCCAAAGTGGTTCGCAGCTTTTTCCTGGAGGAATACGAGCCCTGAGCAGTTCAGTGGGAACATGTGGCTCTTTTGTGTCCGGGAGGGAAGGTGCCGGGGCTCTGCCTTTGTGTAAACCGAGTTTCCTTGTGGGAAGCGAGCAGCCCAGACAATTGGGGAAGTATCTGAGTGGTGTTTTTAAACAGAGTATTGCGAGGTGGTTATGGTGGAAGTGGGATCCAGCCTGAAAGGGGGATCTGATTGCTTTCATGAATTTTGTATCTTGCCCTACACGAGATCGCAAGCCGAGGGTATTAAATAACCCCCAACGAACACAGAGAATGTTGTCATTTAGCTAATGTGCCCTGCAGGTATTGCCTGCTTTGTTGTGGGTCTTGAAATTCCATCCATAGGATGCATTAATGTTGGATCCGTGGAAAACTCATTGGGCTTTTGTATTCTGCTTCCTCAGAACTTGCTCTGATGGATTCAGTGGCAAAGTACAAGGAGGTTTTTAATTTTGAAAGGTTCAGCAGATCTCTGCTCAAATCTTTCTAAATTTAGTGCTTTATAAATGTATGCATCTCGCATCTGTTATTCATAATGGAATCCTAAGTGTTCTTCATGGCCTTTACTCCTACAAAAACAAGTCGAGGACCTAAATAGTTTCAAGCTTTAAACGTTAGGTAAAACTGATCAGAAGAACATGAAATGTGTGCTGTGCATACAGAAAAAAAATAGAAAAAATAATGAATAGGTTTTATTCTAAGCAGGTTTTGTAATTTTGAGTAGAAAACGAGAGGGAAGAAATAAAAATTTATGCTCTTATTTAATCCTTAGTACATAATACTAAATTTTAAGTCTCTATTTGAATTGAGTTTTTGTATGTCTTATTTTATTTTTATTTTTTTAAACGATAAAAGACTCTGTGAAACACTTTATCTACACACGAAGCAAAACCTTTGTGAAGGTTAAATTTTCCATATGGGCTCCCATTAAATTTCCTTTATGTGTGTTTAAAGAATAAAGAACAGCTGATCCCTGGGGTTACGTGTGGAACAAACTGTCCTGGATGGAGAAAAATTTGGTTTTGCAAACAGCCAATACCAGAAATGAGAAGGCAGATTAATTATTTCCAGCTATATGCAAAGGAGCTTGTCTCCATTAATTACTTCCTGCCATATCCCGTTGAAGTGGAAGGATGGAGGAGCATGATTCAAACAGCTTCAATTACTGTGCACTGCTAATTTATGAAGATTTCTGAGTTCTGCTTTCATATCGCCAACATTTTGCATAAATTCTACTTTTCTCTTACGTCATTTCCTCTCCCAGCTTCCAATTTTAGCCTGGATAAGTTGGCAGCCATTGCCTTGGATTTTGTGGGTGGCTTGAGGAGAAAGGAGTAAGCAAAAATAATTATTAATGCTCTGGTTTGCTGCAGTAACTTGTTAAAGGCAAGAATATTTCAGAGAGAAAAATGGATATGTGGTGTGTAATGCAATCTTTTATGAAAAATTAGTTTCTTGGAGATATAATAGTAATGATAATGGTGATAATAATAATCAGCAGAGCAGGCAGAGGTCAAAGAAGTAAAGAAAAGTTGCTGCCTGTTGTCTTACTGAATGACTTTGGCCAAAGGATCACCCTTCAAGGTGATTTAACTTATAAAAGAAGAAAGTTTCTTTTAACTCATCAGCTTCTCTTTAAGGTTTAAAGATGGCTTGAGTGCTTTTTTTTTCCTTGCCCTTTTCCCTTTATTTAGGAATTTTGGGGCTGTCCAGGCTGGAAGATGGAGCAGTGTCACACTCCCCAAATGATGAGCTGGGAAGCTAAAGGCTGGCTGCTTAATGAGAATCATTTCCCTATTTTAACTACCATTTACTCTCAAATATTTAAGGTTTAAGCACGCAGTTTAATGAGATCTCAGCATCAGACAAGAGCAAAGTAGCTCAGCTCCCATCTGCAGTTTTATAGTTATGGCCCTGCTGTAAATCATTGGTTTTTTCCTAACCCTGTGGGGTGAAGGTTTTAAAAATAATTATGGTAATAGATAGTACCTTCCCCTGCCTGTGCTTGTTTGCAGTCGTAAACGGATGTGGGAAATTAAAGCTCAGTAACTGTCTCATAAAAAATGTCTCTTTTTATTTCCCTCCACCTCCTGAACGGGGACGTGGCAAGACTTGTCCCTTATGATGTGGAGTTGTGGGTAAGAGCTTTTTTGCATGGAATAATTGGGGTTTGGAGCTGCTGAGGCAGTGTTTTAGGATGTCAAATACACCTTTTTATTTTTATTTTTATTCCCAGGGTGGGAAGGGTTGGGGAGCTGGAACGGGGAAGGTGTGGAAGTGGCTGATGCTTCTTGGGGCTCAGGACCTTGAAATCAGCAGCACCAAGGGCTGGCAGAAGTCTCTGGTTACTGATTAACTTAGAAAGACACAAAAAGAAAGGGAAAGGTCAGAAGATAATGGTGGAGAGTCCTGAGGAGCCTCTGGAAAGAGGAATGCTGAGGTGAGGCCTGGAGGAGAGGGCACTGTGCCAGCTGTGTTTAAATAAACCTGCTGTGCATTAAAATCCAGCCCTCTGATCCCAACAGCACAACATCTTTGTGCTGTGCTGCAAGAACAGAAAGCTGAACATTTTTATTCATTTTTTGGGGCTTTTTAAATATGTTAATTCTAATTCCAGCCCCATCCCTCTGATACTGAACTACTTAGGCAATCTCAGCAATGAAAATTTATCTATCAGGCTTTTGAGTAAAGTCCATTGAGGATTAATGGCTTGGGATTTTATATAAAAGGTAGGAATAAATCAAACAACAGCTTTGGAGTTTCTCTGGATGTTACAGCCCAGTTGTAAGGTGAAGTCTTTGAGGCTTTGCAGTTTTTAAACAGAAACTGCTGGCATGGTTTTCCTTTTATAGTAATTTCATTTGGTTTCTAATCTGGAATTCCCTGCAATATGCCCAAATGTTTGAATAAATATTTACGTAGGGGAGGTCATGTTGATAGGCAAGTCCCAAACCTGCTTATGAATTCCCCTCCAGTGGCCTAAAATACAAGTCAAAAATGATGTCTAGGAACATTCCTGCCATTTTGTTTCGTTTATCTTAGTTTTATTCTTGCGTCTCTTGCTCCAGAATGATGATTTTCACTCTACACCACCATGCTGATTCGATTTAGGGTTAAACTCTATGCTCATTTGCTGTACAAAAATTGATTTAAGTGGTGTAAAAAGCTGTAATTGGAAGGAGGAACTTTAATTGCTGCCATTCGCGGCTGTATCATTGGGTGTAGGATTGAGCCTTTTTCAATTTTGATAAAAATCAAGAAGTCAATTAATTTTTAATATGTTTTGCCAGCTTTGTTTTAATTGGTGTTTCCCTGTCTGGGCTCGCAGGCTGCCACTGGTTTAATGAAATCAATTTTGATGATGAGATGCTTTCAGATTATGAAAGTCATTGAAGTTTTCCTCATGAACTTGAGGAACTCAAGACTCTTCCACAGGACATGTTCACGTTGGGAATTACCATGGATAGGGGAGGAAACAGTCTTGGAGCAGTGGGATTTTAACAATTTCTGTTCCACAGCTCAGGAGTTTTGGGTATTTTTGTGTTTAATAGTGTGAGAGAAGAAAAATTCACATTCTCTGTCGTGTGGGTTAATTAAACCAGCGGATTGCTCAGCCTCCAATGTCGTGCTTCCCGCAGCTCTTTTGGAGCAGGGTAGAATTTCTCCTCCCTCCCTTTTTGCTAGAAACCCAAATATTTATGGTGTAAATTGTGCCTTAAAACTGCGATTTGGCTTCTGGCACTTTCGCTTTTCAAACAATCTCTTGGCATGTGGTTGCTGTGTTTTGCTGCTGGCTGCTTTTTGCTGGTGGCTGCAGTTTCCTGCAGCAGTTTTGGCACTGCGGGGATGTCCCATGCTCATGGCAGGATTCCCATCCGCTGGATCTGGCACTTCTACATTTTTTTCTTCTTCTTCTCAGGACTCTTCAGCTCTGCCTCTCTTTATCTGAGGTTTTCTGTTTCACTGAAGCGAAACTCCACCTTTGCCCAGCCCCAGGAGCCTTTGGACATGTTGATCTGCTCAGAAATGAGCAGGGTGGTGGTGTGAGATCAGCCAGGTTTGGGGATCCATCTCCAAGGCCAGGTTGGACACGGCTTGGAGCAATCCTGGTCTAGTGGAAGGTGTCCCTCCCCATGGGATGAGGCTTTAAAAGGTCCCTTCTAACCCAAACCCTTCTAGGAAAGGCAATCCAGATAAAGGCAATCCAATACTGGCACTAGTATTTTTTGGGTCTCAAGGTGTAAGATTTGCTCTTCCCTCAGAGCATAGAAACACTGACACATCTGGGAAAAGGAACTAAATGCTTGTGTGCTCCTCGTGCTTTGAATCTCTGCCCTTGGAAGGAGACTTCCCAAACCTCATTTACGGGCAGCAGCTGCTCTAATTATGCACAGAAAGTCACACGCCTCTTGCCCCAATTTTTCACTGCAATATTTGGTAAATTCTCAAAGTTTAAGCGAAGTCACCACCCTTTGGGCCTTACTGCACCCCCTGCTCTGTGCCCCACAGAGAATCCTCCTCCACATTCCTCATCCCTGCTGGTGCTGTGGCCACGTTTTTGTGCCTCATCCCACAAACCCATGGGGAATGCTGTGCCCCAAGGAGCTGTGCCCATTCCAGCCCATTCCTGGGATGGATTGTGTGCTTTTAAACAGAGTTTGGAACTCCAGGTTCCCTTTGGCTGCTCCTCTTCCTGCTCAGGTTCACCATCAGAGGCACCTGATCCCAGCCCAGCTGGACAGAAGTTCCTCTGGCTCAGCTCCAGCCTAGGAGTTCTCCCATGCAAGAGAAGGTCATCAGCATTTAATGACCCTTTATGAGCCTGTAGAGTTTCACTTCATCCAGGAGGTCATAAAACAACAAAGGCTCCAGATAAGGCAATCCCAAAAGGAAGTTTTCATCCTGGCAAAAATGTCCATACTGGGTCTCCAGGCTGTTTAAAGTTGTGTGTAAAATCAGGAGTTGTAACAAGTTGCAGATTTTCTTTTATCAGTTGGGCTGGTTATGTGCTATTACTCCTTTTTTTTAGCTGGCGTTCAACACTTCAGTTGGTGGTTTTATTAAAGCAGTTTAAAGCTCGTGCCAAAAGTAGGTTTCATTTGAAAGCAGCGTAGCTTTGAAAAAATGCAAATTTCATTACAGTTTATGAGAGAAAAAAGGTTTGCAGGCGCCAGAATATTGACAAATACTCAGAGTAAGTAAGACTGGTGAGATTGTGTAAATTTTAGTTAAAATAACTGCTCATTTATGCCGTAAAGTTTGATGTTAATATGGCAAATACACCTCAGACCAGATCAGGCCTGATCCAGGAAGGGTCAAGGGAAATATTTTGATGACACTAAAAACCAAAACACAACAGAAAGTCGTAGTTCAGAGCAGGCTTTCAGGCCTGGAGTGGTTTGCCATCAAATAATGTGGATGGAGGAGAAATCCACCTTCCTTTCTGCTCCTGTGGAAAAGCCATCCCAGAAACGCCGTGGTGGTGGATATACTGAGCTGGGATGGGATGTAAGTGTTGTGTGAGGAATGGAGTGGACAGAGGGAGGGAGGAATGAGCAGAGCGGACAAGGGCAGGGAGGAAGGAGCACCATTCCCTGGGTCAGGCATGGTGAAAAAATGCCCGAGAAAAGCATGGCAGCACAAAGGACCATCCTGCTGCTGCTACAAATTGATTGTGATGCTGAAACATCGCCTGCTCTCCTCATCTCCGACCTTGTCTGCTCCCCAGCTGTGGGAGCAGCTGACATCTCCAGCCACACAATCAAAGGACGTGTTTTCACCGCTGAGCCACATCGCAATTAGCCACGGCTCCTCATGTGGGCAAACCTCAAAGCTCCCCCGGAGGAATGAGCACTTATTTGCATTTACTTTCAGCACCAAAATGTTATCCGTTGCAAATTTGCTCATTGTCGTAAGTGTTGATAAAGCCTTTTTTATTTTTTTTTTCCCTCCAAACCCCCTTCAGGGGTAAACATTTGATTTTATTAAGTTCTGTTATAATAGCTGAAGCTGTCATACAGCACTGCTTTCAATCAATATGCTTTTTAATGTAATAAATCTCTTTACTTTTTCATTCTCCTCCCGATAGAAAACTGCTGGAGGGTGTGAAACATTCCTTCTGAGTGAAAGTGCGTGGCCCATAATACAGCTCTGTGCTGTGCCACTTCTTTAAACTTCATTTTAAATGGGAATGCGATTTATTTCCAGGTAGTCTGTACGTGGACTGCATTTTCCCTGGAATGTATGCTCCCTCCAAACAAACACCGAGGTATTGAAATATCTGATTGTGGTTGGCATGAAATAAAATCTCTGTCCAAGGCTGTGTGCTTCAGGAATGAAGTGTGGGAGTAGGAGGAAGGGGAGAAGGAAACGTGCTTGTCTCCTTGGTGTTCTTGATGTTTATACCCCTGAGCTTTCGTCTGCCTTCCTGCTTTGCAGTATGAATGGGTTTTTTCTGATTTTTCTAGCTTTATTTTTTTTTACTCAAGTGGTTTTAGAGATGTCTAGAACATTATGTCAGATGTACAAGGTGCTTTTCATGCTGGTTTTTTTTTTTTTTAATGTGGCATATATGTGATAATGTTCCTGTGGTTTTATTTCTCCTGGGAAGCAGGGAAGTTGGACAAGAGTCTGGATAATGTTGCCCAACAAAACTAGTTTTTCATTGGATATTTATTCCTCATCATCTAAAGTTTGGCCCTTTATTGGTGTGGAAGAAAAGGGGAATCACACAGGGAGAAGTAGGAAAAAGTAGTGTCCAGTTCCCAACGGGGAGAGAAGCAGCAGCCCTGGGAAGGAGACAATCCCATCTCCCCAAAGTGGGGTAACTCAGGGATGTGCACTTTGGTGGGAGATGCCAGACTGCTGGAATCCAAACCCTATGGATTTGTGGTGTGTGAGGTGATTCCTGTGGTCAGGATGATCCTGGTTTTCCCTCAGAGCAGGCTGAGGGAAGCAGGGAGCCCCAGGGTGCTGGATTTGTGTGTGAGATGATGCCCGAGGTCGGGATGGATCCTGGTTCACCCTCCGTGCAGGCTGAGGGGAGCAGTGATCCCCAGGGTGCTGGATTTGTGTGTGAGGGAAGCAGGGAGCCCCAGGGTGCTGGATTTGTGTGTGAGGGAAGCAGGGAGCCCCAGGGTGCTGGATTTGTGTGTGAGGTGATTCCCGAGGTCGGGATGGATCCTGGTTCTCCCTCGGTGCAGGCTGAGCCCCAGGGCGGTTCTGGCCGCGCTCCTTTGTGGCTCCTGACAAAGGAAGCACTCGCAGTGTTGTAACTCCGGGTGTTTAGTGTGCGGGCACTAAACTTTGCCCTCTTTGTTTGTGCCCACGGCTCTGCTTTGCTGGCGCAAATTCCAGCTCCTGTTGCTCGGGACAGAGGGAACAAAGTGCGGGAGCAGCTGCCTGCTCCGCGGTGCCAGCTGGCAGTGCCACGGCAGAGGAGAGCCCCAAGCAGCCCCCCCAGAAATATTAATGTCAGGTGCTGCCTTAATTTACAGAGAATTTGGCGTGACGCTCCCTCATTTTTGCAAATGTTTGATGGTGTCATGTAAAAAACATCCCTGAAGTTTGACTTTTTTTAAAAGCCTCGGGGCTGCGATCGCAAGGAGTGGTTTGGGAAGTGAAGTGATGACGGAATTCTCAGAGGGTGAACATTGCATGGAAGATTTGTAATCCTTTGCAATTAGGAAATTGTTGCTGAGGTTAATGGGGATATTATTTTTAACTTCGAGGGCAGGAGCAATCTCCTGCCTCCGGGATAGAATTGTTTCAATCAGTGCTTTAAATAAGCACTTTCTGTGATGGTTTAAATTGGCAAACATTAAAATCATCAACCTGAATTCTTTTTTAGTTCTTGTGTACCCTGATATATTGCTTCGCATTATTTCTATTTTTCATTGAAGCAGAATGGTATTTACTACCAATTTTCAGTTGTGTGAGGTTGGGGTTTTTTCCCGTTTTTTCTTCTTTTTTGTGGATATCACTGCTGTAAATAAAAGCAGAATGAAGAACTAAATAAGAAGCCAAATAATGTGATGAGGTCAGGAACCTTCTCCTCAGACTCCACTTATATCTGGAATTAGACAAGAATTGGATGTAATTGTGCCTGACCAAGGTAACCACATCTTCAAAGAGAATGATGGCAAAACAGTCAATTATTTTTAAAAAACACACATTTTTTTTCCTGCTTTTAGGAGAACCTCCTGGTTCCACTGGTTACCACTTCAATAACTCTATTTTTCTTCAACCTTCAGAGGCAAATACGTGCTATTACTTAAATTAATTATCCTATTTAGGGGATAGAGTATATCCTCAGGCTTTGAGAAATAAATTTTGTTAATAATTTTATTTTTAAACATTAAAAAAAACCCCAAACCAAGGCAACTTATTTGCCTTTTTGTGTTGTATCACAGGCCCTGGCAGTAGCTGCACACTGGGTCAGGCTGCAGCTCTGCGTGTGTTGACTAGAAAAATACTCCAAGCAAATTTAGGGAAACTCTTGGGATATATTGGAGCACTTCAGGCTTTTAAGCTACCTGAGTTGGAGTTTGTGTATTCCAAAGTGTCCATGTAAACGTTCAGCTGAGAGAGCTGAACTCTAAACTGCCGTAGATGCCACAGCAGAGGAGCCAAAGAAAAGTGTTTGCAGCTGCATCTTGGAATTAGTTGTCTTAAATGCAGGTTTTAAAAGCTTTTTTGGCATGGTGGTGTCCATCTTATTAAGGGAAAAAAACCTGACGGGGAGGGAAGATGGTGTGGATGAATAATAGGAGAGGCTGTAACCTCAAACCTATTATAGAAAAGAGATATTTTTACTGGAATGTTTTGTTGCTGAGTTTCCCAGCACCTCCAGTTGCCAGGAAAGCTAAATACAATTGCAGCAGCAAACACCATTCAATTGAGGTGTTGGGGTTTTTTTAAATACAAAAATTGAAAACTTTGCGTTTTTTCTGTCACAGTGGCTTTAATTGACCTCACTGGGCCTCAAAGTATCTCAAAAGTGGGTCACAAAAACATATTATACCTCTGTGAACAGGTGTTTCCAGATCATTTTACAGGCTCAAATTTCTGCTTATGGCTCCTGGCTGCTCTCATACAAGTCAGGAACACAGCTGAAAATAGAAATTTGTAGCCCCCCTCTTGTTTTCTCCCAGGTGCAACTGCTCCTTTTTATTTTTGCCAGACACCCCCCGTGTGCCTTCTGTTATTTAATGTGACACCAGCACCTTCCTGCTGGGCTGTGCAGGCCTCAGGTGCTGTGTTTAATGTGATTAATAAGAAATTCATGGCACCTAAGACCCAGCAGCACCAATTCTTATTCCAGATCATGGATCGGGGGGATTATTTCACACCACAGTGAGCTCCTGATGTGCCCTGAGGAGCCCTGGTTTGAACCTGGGCCAAACCCTGTGCTGCTGGTCATGTTTTAAACACAGTTTGGTGTGAAAATTTGGTTCAAAAAGTGATCTAAAGAGCGAGGCAGGGGTGCCAGAGGAGGTGTGGTGGCTTCAGGACATCCATAAGTGAATTAACCCCCAGAATTTTCAGCCCTGCTCTCGGAGAACACAACCCCTGTGCTCACCTGTTCCTCTGCAGAACGACTTGGTGTTCTCTCTCCTTTCCACGCAGGCAAGATTTGAAATCTTGGCATCATTTGCCTTCTCTGGAGCAGCACAAAGGAGAGTCTCTGCAAGCTGGTGAAGTGTTGCCTTCAGCAGAAGGGCTGCAGGTGCTGCAGGGGAGCTTCCTGGGGCTGCACTCTTTTCTTCTCTCTCATTTTCTGCTGGAAAAACTGAAAAACTCCTGGAAGCTTTTTGATCCAGGAGCCCAACTCCTCAGAGGTTGGGGATGTGGAGGCTGGGAGTGAGTATGGGCAGTGTGCTCTGATTTAAATAAGGAAAAAAAAAAGTTAAATTAGGGAACTTAGCAAGGTTTATTCTTTTCACAAAAACGCCCCAGAAGATCGAGTTAAGTGTTTTTTTTGTTTTCACTTCCCAAGTTACTTTAATAAAACATTTAAGGCCTCCTGATCTGTCTTGAATTAAAGTTGTGTATTGCAAGAAAACTGCCCTTAGCAGTGAGGGACGTTTCAAGGTGACCAGGGATGAGTTGGGAACAATAAAAAGAAATTAAATTAATTACATTAGGAGTGAGGTTGCCTGTGTTTTATCCTGCCTCTGTACGGCCACATGAGGAGAAGAAATCAAATGAAGAAAGCTGAACAGGATTTTATTATTGCCTAAAGCTTAGACAACTCCACACCACAGGAAAGAACCTACAGGCATGATTTGTGTGCTGCAAGAATAGGTGACATGTTAGGGGAAAAAAAAGAGCTAATGAGTGGTCAAAAGCAGCAAATATGTAAATATTTTGCAGGGAGCAGTAATTAGTGGTAGGAATGAGCTCACAGCCAGCCCCGAGCTGCCAGAGGATCTCGAGTCCCCAGTAAACAGTTTGAAAACACATCAGTGGTGCCTTTTTTACCACTCTCATTAAGCTGCTCTGCCCAGGAATGGCATTATTCAAATGTCAGGGTTCAAGAGCCTGCCTGGAAAGTGTGTTTAGAGCAGGGAAATGCATCAAAACACTCCAGCAAAGCTATTTTTTTTTGCTCTCGTGTCTGTGCAGGTGTCCTGAGAGCACAGCTCCCATCCCTGGGGGTTTGTGGGAGCAGCACTTCCCATCTGATAAATTTGAATTAGCAGCACTCCTTGCACTTCAGCAGGAGGTACAAGGCCAGTGTTGACTTTGCAGGTGTGGTAATTCTCAATATCTGGGGCCATTTGAACCCCTTGAAGTTAGTAAACGTTTTAATTACATCTTATTTGCATCAACTTGATAAGAGCAGAGCTGGTTTCGATTGCAGCTGGATTCCAAAAGGCCCAAAGTTAGGCTGGGCTGAACTGCCAGGTGCATTCCTTGGATACCTGTCAGGCACTGGAAATAAGCCTTTCTCATCCCTGTCTTCCTCTTTTATTTATGGCATTATGGGACAGCACAAAAAGAGCTGGACTTCCTAATTTATCAAAAAATAAACTGAAGATCTCAGCAGCCCAGAGGGAGGTTTGAGGGAAAGTTTAAGAAATAACAGTGATATAAGTAAAGTCCTTTCCAGAAAACCAAAATAAATCCATTTCTTAATTGAATCATTTTGGTAATGATAACAATATCTGGGTTAAATTCTGCTCTGTGTGAGAGATTTTAGTGCTAATTACTCCTTCTTAGGGTATTAGGTTTTCTTATTTTATATACAGCTCTTTAAATCTTTATGTCATGTCTCAAAAACTGAATTCAAATCAGAATTTAACAATCTGGATTGAGGTGGTTTTGAAGCATAAGGAAGTTTGCAGAGCTCTATCTCCAGATTTCATCAGAGTTAGTAATGCATTTGTTCTGGACTAGAAATTTGCATACAAATTCATGTAAGGAATCAAGCGTGGGGAGAGGCATTTTTGTGTTGGGTCACGGTGTGGACGTGAACAGGAGAGCTCCAAAATTCTAAAAGCAGCTTGGTTTTTTCACCCTGAAAATATATTTAATATAGGTTTATTCACAGCCTGGAGGGGTCATCTTTAAAATAAAACCATTTCCTACATCTCCTGGATTGCTTTAAGATAAAACCTGAGCAACCTGGGCTGGTGGAAGGTGGGAATAAGATGTCTGTAAGATTCTTCCTAACCCAAACTGTTGTAGGATGAGTGTTTCTTTTACATTTATTTATTGTTTAGAAGTGTCCAAATGGACTGTAGGAGATGATTATCCTCCAATCCTTGCTGTGCCAAGGCAGCTGGAGGTGGGAGAGCTTGTTGGAGTAACTTTTTGCTCCCGTTTTGTAAAGGTTGCTTCAAACTTGCCCTAAAAGTGAAATTCATCCATTTTTAAAATTACCCATCCAGGGAAAACAAGTGGAGATTTATCTTGGCTGAATAATTCATGGCTCCCTGGATGTAATCCTGATGCACTGCAGCTTTTCCCACTGCAGGTTCGACTTCTCCAGGCTGCTTTAGTTGCAGGGCATTGATCTGGATGAAATGGAAACAGAACTTGGAGACCAAAAGGAGACAAGATTTAGGCAGGATATGAGGAGAGATGAGGAAGGGGGAAAAGAGGCTGAAGCTGCAGCTTCATTCCTGCTCTTTGTGAGGATGTCCAGGACTGCTGCCTTGTCCTCTCCTGCTTCTCTCAGCTGGTGTTTTCAGCTTGCCTGACGGATGGTGACTGGAATGATAACAATTTCTGATGGCAGGGAACGCCTTGGAAGCTGTTCAGAGGCTGCTGAACTCGTGTGTGTCAATCCAACCAAACAAAAACACCGGGAAAATATAGGGGAAAACCCAGCTAACAAAGGTCGGTGCCTTATGGAACAAAAGGTGGGGATTTCTGTAGCAAAAATTAAGAATATTCAAAGGAAACACTCTGATACTTCCCCAGCTGACCAAGAACAAGAGGTCCCACTGAAAATTTACCATTTAAAGCTGCTCATCCACAGAATTTATCAGAGCCAAATGCCAGGAGTTGGAGTCAAGACCACGTAGGAGATGAAAAATCTGTGAGCATTATTGGTGCTCAGGTCTATTAGTCAAGAGGGGCTGGAAGATTTGTAATTTTTAATTGTTCCAAGTGAAAAAAAACATGATTGGCACATGAGAGGCTGAGCTTTTGCCTTGTGTGTTGTAGCTGCCACTGGAATGAGCTGATGATCCACAAAACCTCCCCTCGCTGAGCCTTCCTTGGTGGAGACCACAGAGATATTTTGCTTCCAAAATATTTTGAGTAGCTCTCATAAACATGAGCCTTTAAAATCATTTTTATTGTTGGATTTATTAGCCCCATGTGGAATGAATCTCATCTTAAGATATGAATTCTCTTCAGAGAAATGATGCAGTTTTAATTTTTGAAACTTGGATGTAATCGCACTCATGTCATGCTCATTTTATTGTCATACTCTGATGATTTGATCTTTCTCAATCCCAATAAATAATGGTTTTTTTGTAATGCTTTAGTGCTGTTTTGAGGTGATGACCATCCTGTGGCAAATATTGATTGCAGAGCTCAGAGCACATTTCCTTTTTGAGAAGTTACATTTGAAAAACTTTCAATTATTTCCTTATTGAAGGCATGTAGAAAAGAGGAGAAAAATTATGCTGAAGTATAAAGGCTTTTAATCTCTAATAACTGCAGGTTTTCAGTCTCAATTTTATTCTTATTTACTGTACCAAAACCATATTATTATTACTATTTTAAGTTTCTGAACCACTCTGCAGAAATCAGGCAGATGAGACTCTTCCTTTAATTTTTAATTTTTAATTTTTAATTTAATTTTTCTTTCATCAACTGAGCAGCTGTGTTGCAAGCAAACATCTTATTCCAAGGCACATGGAAATACACTTTTTGGGAATGACCATCACAGCTGGGATGCAAACTGGAGGAACTTCCTATCAGAGCAAGTCTTTTATTTTTTATAAAAATGAAAAGCAGTTGAAACAAAACTCCTCTGTAATTTGATAATATTTTGACTGGACAAGACGTTTCCTTCAGCCCTCAGGAGTTCAGTATAAATAAAATACCAACTTTGCTGTTCCAGGAGGTGTCTGCAGCAGGATCTCTTTGGGATGAGCTCTGTTGCTCCCCTCTTGGCTGGCAGAATTAATGAGATATTATTCCTCATCTGCCTTTTTTTTGCTTTCTACTGCATAAAAACCTGCATGGATGTGTGCAGCTTTCATCCTCTGATGGTAATAGGGAGAAAATAAATTTCCATCTTCAGTGTCCTGAGTGTGTGACAACACATTCCAGTGATGGTCACAAATAACTCCTCCCTTGGGCAGCCTTGCCTGGGAGAAAATGTTCTTTGTGGTGCATAAAATCCACTTGGTATTCTTAAATATGCGTGAAATTAAATAGATATTTCTCCCGAGGTGTGGTTTTTAAACAGAGAAATAAATGCTTTCCAAGAAATGGTTTTTGCTTGCTCTGCCGTGGAGAAAACCTGCACCAGGAATGCTTGGATATTAGTTAAAAAAAAAGTTAATATTTCTGAATTTTGAAGTGAAATCTTTAGGAAACCTTCCATATGCCAGATCCATGGATTTTGGTGGCTCTTTACCTTCTTTAAAAAGAAGAAAAAACCAACATGAAGCATTTCAGCACAGGACAAGAGCACAAAGCCCTGAGTGTGCAGCAAGTGACACCAGCTCAGATTATTCCAGGTGTCACCAGGAAATTTGCCACATTTACAACCTCCTGCTTTGGATTTACAGTCTGGGAGTCATTTCTCATCCAAAATAGCTCCAACCACTGTGTATTTTCCATAGCCTGGATTGCAGAGGTACCACCGGATTGCCATTTCATTTGCTTGCACTAAATTACTTTGCATCAACACACAGCTCTTAAAAATCCTCTCTTATAGGGTGCCCTGTTCCGCCCCATTCCTACCCTGCTCTTTCTCCTATTTTTTCCCTCAAAACACTGCAGTTGAAAGTTTTCTCTCTGTTAGGTTAATTCTCCGTGGATTTTGCTTCCTCCACCGTTTCACTGTGCTAAAAAGAAAATGGGGGGGGGATGGAATTCCTAATTCCACAGTTCCCCCCTGGGTGCTGTCCTAATAAAAACCCAGCAGGGCAGATTTGAAATGAGGTTGGTTTATGCAGGTGGGTTGGCACTGCCTCTCCGTGCCAAAAATGATGTGGTTTGTGGGGTTTGCTCTTGTTTATAGGCTGCTGTGTCAGGGGAGAGAAGCCAGAGAAAACCCCCTGGAGGTTCTCCTCAGCAGTGGTGTGTTCCACAAATGGGGTGAAGTAGAGTGTAAAAAAAACAGCATAAAAAAGTAAAGGGGGAAAAAAGGGGAAAAAATAAAGTGTATGCACTGAAATTAGGTAAATCTAGGGATTCGTTCAGAGCTCCCAGTGGCTCCCAATTTTACTGCCCCAGTAAAAACCCAGTCCTGCAAGGAAGTGTCAGGGGGAGGTGTTTGTTCTTCTCTGGACCCTGACTCCTGGCCCAGCTGTGTTCCTTATTTCAGTGTCCCATGTCCCGAAAAGATGAAATGAAGCTTCTTTCTGCTGTTTCAGAACTTGTTTATTTTATCTTATCAAAGTTTGGGAGGCACAGACTGTGCTGTGACCTCCAGGAACACAGAATGGCAATGGCTACCCAAAGCAGGGAGCTTTTATATCTATTATCAACCAGTTAGAAAACTTTACCTATCTTATTTTGTTCCCAAAACCAGTGAATATCAACCTCACTGACATGTCTTCTCTACACTAAATTCTATCTACCAATTAACAAACCACAAGAACTCATGTCAGAGAGAAAAAGGAAGAGAAGGAGAAGAGAGAAGAAGATGAAGAAGGATAAGCCAACACCCTAGAATCTCCATGTTGGCTCCATATAATATATATAGCAAAACCTAAAAACTCCAACTCCACACTCTGTGCTGCACTAAACAACATCTCCTCATTCCTTTGGTGCTCTCAGCTCACCCAGAATTGGGGGTAAATGCTCCCACGAGCTTGGTTCGCAGGCCAAGCCTTTTTTGAGGAGCTCTGAGGGTAAAACAAACACCCAGAGGAGCAGGAAAAGTTCCCAAGCTTTTCCTAGACTCCAACAGGAGGCACCTCACTGGGGCTGCCCCACTTCCAGCTTCTCCCCCAGACCACAACACCCAGCTGTGCTCCTGCTTGACTTTCAAATAAAAACACATGAATTCATTTATTCTAGCGAGATGACTGAACCTATAAAAATGGGTTTTTTCCTTCTCCCCGAGGTGGTTGTGTCACATCTCCTCTGCTCAAGCTCAAAGAAGTACCCAGGATGTGGTTTTGGGGTGTGAAGCTGATCAGAAAAACACAGTTTCCTCTTAGTGCTGCTCCAGCCTTGTTTTCCTCCTGCCCTGACTCTGCTCTGCCTAGGAGCAGCTCTAAGATTGGCAGAAAGTGGAGTTTTCCCAATTTTTTTACTCCTGGTACCCACAGGCAGGAGCCAACCCTGGAGCCAGGGCAGAGAGGGACTAAGGCAGGGATCACCCACACAGACAGGCCAGTTTCAGGCACTTGTTTTCTAGAATAAACATGACTTTAAAAACCTGTATTTCCTCATAAATCCTCAAGTGAAGTTCCTTGGGGCAATCTTCAGGTATTTCCATGACTTTGAGCTGTGGTTTTTTTACACCTGTGTCTCTTTAGAAATATTTTTCCTTTTCCTTTCCAACTCTTTTGCTGCCTCCAAGGATTAGCTGAGCTCCTTCAGCCTTGGTGTTCCAGATATTCCCTGCTGACCTTTTTCTGTATTTATTCTGTTTGCTTTGGATGGGGTTTGGACATCAAAGTGCTTGTGGTGAAGTTCTGGGAAGCTCTGGGAGAACCAAAGGATTCCTCAGCAGCTCCAGGGGTGTGGAGAGGTTTTTAAAGAGCAGAATGCATCCATAGTGTCCTGGGAAAGAATCTGTTTGGTGGGAAGGAGGCAGGAGAGGGAATGGAGGTGGTTCTGTGCCTCCTTCCTGCGGGGTCACAATGAATTACTTGGCTCTGAAATGATAAACTCTGATTGCAGCTTTAAAAGCATCCTATAATAAGCAGGGCTTAGCAGAGCCCCAGCAGATCCCCCCAAAGGCTGTATTAATACTCATCCCAGAGTTCAAGCATTCCAAGGCTCCCAGACAGAACAGGCAGAGGGAACTCGAGGTGGGGGTTGAAGCCGAGGCCTCTCTGATCTAAAAGCAGTTTGGGAGCTGAAGGAATTTTGGCATGAGGAGGAGCAGCACTCCTCTCCTCCCAGCCGTGATGAGGCAAGGCAAATCCAGCATTGCAAAAGCTTTCTATTTGCAGCTCCATAAATTCTGTGGGAAGAGAGGAATGACTCCCCTGGCACAGGCTCCAGGCTCTGTCACTCAGCCGGGGTGAGCTCCAGGGATGTGCCACAGCCTGGCACTTGTGGCTCTCTTAAAAACCACTTGGAGAATGTCTCTGTGATGAGAACACCTCCCGTGGTGTGTGTGTGGGGCTGCTGGGCTAAAATAAATCTGCTAGATTGAAATCACTGCCCGGTTTAAAATTCAGCTCTGTTAACGCAGCTTTGAGTTTGGGTGGTGTTTGTAACGTGGTTTGTTCTTTAGTTTATTGTGTTTGGGGTGACTCGTGGAGTGAGAGGCACCTCCTGGAGATAAGGTGGCCGAAATAGAGCACTTTGTTCCTGGAGAAACTGTCTGTGGAAGAGGGGAGCTGGAACAGGAGCTCCGTGAGGAGCTGGGATGGTGCTTCTGTGCCAGGGCACTGCACCTGGCTGGGCTCTCAGCTGAGGTGATGGTGATAAACTCCTAAAGAAGCAGTAAATCAAATCTGTGCTGTGTTATTCCCTCATTTTAACCTGATCCAGTTGCAGAATACTCTTTTTTTTTTGTTTATTTGACAGTGATATCACCATAAATTCAGTCGAGGGGGGAGCTGGAGCTCAGCTGCTGCCTTCATCGAGCCAGTATTTAATATATCAATACACTTTAATCTTACTGAAATGCCACATTATTACATTTCTGTAGCAAACTTGGGTTCCCTTGGCCTCATGGGCTGCATTTCACCTATTTGCAGTATCCCATTTATTTTCTTTTTGTGTTGGAAAATGTGTGCAATTCCAAACGAGCTTTTCGTACTTCCTGACCAGTTTGGCTTCATCTCAGCCAGATTTATTAATTTTTAATTGCTTTCATGTGAAAGCATCCATCCCATTTGATGTTTGCTCTGTGAAAAGTCAGAGATTATCTAATAATAGCTGTAAGTTTGCTAAATAAGGCTCTAACCAGCACATTTTCGTGTAGCAATAAAGATGTGTTAATTAGTTTTGCTCTCTCTAGTGAAGGGAACTGAGTATAGGTGGAAATCAGCTCTGATCTGGTGAGTTTGGGACTCAAGGGGCCAAACCTAATCCATGGTTGGATTGGGGTCTGTTTATTTTTAAAGTAATTATCTGGGCTGGGTTTTAAAGGGTGAATTTTTGTCTGTTTAAGTGTGTGTATCTGCAGTGGAATCAGCCTGGGTGATGATATTTATTTAATGATCCTAAAGACACCTAATTGCTCCGATTAAAATTATGATTAAAATTAGGCAGAACGAAACAAAAGGGAAATAATTAAATCTTTTTGAAGTATCAATAACTTTTTGAAAAGACAATGCAGTCAGGCTAATCCTGTCTGTACATTATGTGCCATTTCCACGGAGAAAATCTGAATTTGTGCGCATAAAACGAAGCTGAAAAGAATTTCAGCTCCTGAAGAGGAGTGGTGGTTGCCGAGTGCTCTTTGCTGCGGTGGGAGATGTTCATTCCCTGCCTGCGTGCAGAGGTCATCCCACAGGAGGGAATTCCTGGATCTGTGTTGTTGGAAACACTTGGAGGCTCCAGGGGCAACCGTGTTTGGCTCTGCCTCCAGCTCTGTGGCTCTGTCAAAGTGCTTGGCTGCCGTGCCAGGAGTCACCCAGGGAAAAGAAAAGCTTCCCATCCCACGAGTTCACTTGAAAAGTCCGAGGGAGTGACATAAATAACATCATTTGAGCTCTTTCCTCCACACATCTCACAGAAATGTGTTGCTCATCCTGCCACACGTGGCAAAAGAGGAGGAGGATTTGGTTCTCTGCCTCATCTGCCTCCTGAAAAATCTCTTTAGGGCAGTGCTTGATTTTAAACTGAGGATGATGTGCTTCAAATTTTGGAGGGGAATGTGTTTTCTCCACAAAAATTGTGCTGTTCTGTCTGTACTGTGAATATTGAGGTGCTGGGTCCAGCACAAATCATTGCCAGCCCACGAATAAGTGTTGCTATCACTTTGAAAAGAGAGGGGGAAAAAAAGTTGTTTGTTACGTTTGTAACAATAAAGGTGACAGTCTCTTTTCATTTAAAAAACCCACAGGAGGGTCATTTTGGAACCCTTTAATTTGTAGTATTTGGTGGCAGTAGCAAGGAATACAATAAAAGTGACTTTTATGCTTCAGTTTGTGAAGCAGCCACAAAGGTTGTGTTAGATTTGTGTTAATTTGTGTTAAATCCGTGTGTGGCACGAGGCAGTCAAGCAGTTAGTGAGGGAGAAATAGATAAAGAACTCGATAAGAATCCTTGCTCGTCCCGAAATGGCTTCAAATGACAAATTTGAGGGGTAAAAATTACAAATATTTTACAGCTATGAAGCCTCACAGAGAGATTTTAAATTAGAATTGCTGTTGGCTTAGAATTCATTCAACCTGATAGGAACCCAACGTTTTTGAGAGGTTAAGATAATAAATCTCTAATTTTATAATTGATTCCCTGCAAAATCAATCATACTTTAAATTACACCGTTGTGGAAATAATAGTATGGGTTTATCAGTGTAGCTATAGAAATATTCCTTCCAAAACCTAAAGAAACTATTAATTTTTAGCCCCAAGTAAACCTTCTGGGATTATATTAACAGGTTGCTTGTCAATAAGGATTATAATGTATTTTAGGTGTATAATTTTATAAAGAATTTGGAGAGTGAAGGATGTTTTTAGAGGACCAGTTGACCTCCGTGTCTCAAAGATATTCAGCTACTCCTAAGGTTTCAAATCAACTTCCAGGGATCCAATTCCTGCTCAGAAATCTACTCCAAAGCTGATATTTATGGTGTTCTGTCTTGAGGTGTGTGAAGTTGTCCCCACAAACTCTGTGGAAAAAAAAAAAATCAGTTTTTATTTCACTTTTCTTCATCGCTGTGGCCTTGCCGTGCCCTGGTTTCAGCACTCGATAGAAAAATCCTGTATTCATTTTTGATCTGCGTGTTTTTATGTAAAACGAGCAAATTATCACCTCCTTGCAAAATTATCACATCTTTCTTCCAAACACTTCACCCTCAGGTCTTTGTGGTTTGATCCTCTGACCTGAATTGATTTCAAAGTCCCAATGCTTTGCTGTCTCATCTCCCCCTGGGTTATCTCCCTCCTCCCTTCCATCCTTCTCCAGCAGGTATGCTTTCCCTTTCTCTCCCTCTCCCCACGTTCTGGGAGAGTCCCTGGCAGCTGCCCTTGGTCCTTCTCTTCTCCCCCAACCCGAGCTGAAGTGTGTAAGATTTCCCCTCTGAGCTCTGGCAGTTCCCAGCCACATTCCAATCATCAGTCTCTGTTAAATTCCCATTTCCCTGACTGACAGCCTCTATATCTGAGCGCTAAATTGTGCAACACCTTGACAAATACTCATTAATTTCCTGCAACTGGGTGTGTTTTGTCTTTTCTGTGGTGTTTCCCAGCTGGTTCACGAGGACAACTGCATCAGAATAAGCAGTGAGTGGCTTCCTCTGGTCATTAATTCCCTCCTCTCCACCGTTTTTCCAGACGTGTTGTTAATATTGAGTTCTCCCACTCTGGTTGAGTTCCTAAGGCTGCCAGTCTTGGATCTGGGCTCAGATCCAGCTCGTGGCTTGGGTGCTGTGCTGGCCTGTCTGTCTTTTCCTGCTGGGAAGGACTCCTGGATTGCCTCCTTCTTATCTCTGCGTGGTTTTTTCTGCATAAATTCCCTGGGTTTGGGAGGAGCTTTTCTGGTTTGATTCAGGTGAATTGTGCTCTGTGATTTTATGGGGTGAGAGTGCAGAGCTCAAAGGATGAGTCTGATACAGAAATAGGTACTAACAATAATGTAATAAGACATTTTTATAATTCTCTGTAAACATATTCCAATAATTTGGGGCTTTTGTCAGCTTCCCACATTAACTGCTCAGTGTTGTAGCAACATCTGGCTGTGCTTATCACAGAATCCTGGAGTGGTTTGGGTTGAAAGGGACCTTCAATCCCATCCCATCCCACCCCTGCCATGGCAGGGACACCTCCCACTGTGCCAGGCTGCTCCCAGCCCCAATGTCCAGCCTGGCCTTGGGCACTGCCAGGGATCCAGGGGCAGCCACAGCTTCTCTGGGCACCCTGTGCCAGGGCCTGCCCACCCTCCAAGGGAACAATTCCTTCCCAAATCCCATCCATCCCTATCCTCTGGCAGTGGGAAGCCGTTCCCCTTGTGCTTATTGAGTCCTGATTTATTCCTTTGCTGGAAAAACTGTTTTTCATTGCCTGGACAGATTTACTATTTCAGTACTTAGTCCTACAAATGTCACACAGAACTGAGGGAGCAGGGCACAAAGTGTAGTTAATTTTTTATCTGTATTGCTAAATGAATCAATCCCTTTTTTGGTAGCTATTTGTAGACTTTCCTGCTCATCTGTGGTCTCCTTGCATCCAGCTTTGCCTGGTTCAGTAGCTCCCACAGGGAGGGATTGTCTGGCAGTGTTGTGACACTTGGTGGATCTCTTTAGATTCCCTGGATGGAGCTCTCAGCTCTGAGAAGCACTCTGCTCCTTTGCTGGAATTCTGGACAAATCCACAGCTCTGCACAATCCAGAGGCACTTCCCCAGCAGTTGGGAGGGGAGGAAAAGGAAAGAACAATGCCATGTGTGTACAGAACAAGAAAACACTGAAAAAAACCCCAAATGTGCCTGCTTGGCATGGTGTCCTCATAGAAGGGAATTGTTCTTGCAAAGCTTTCCCTCTCTGCCTCCGTGCTCTGCTGCTGGAATGTCATCCCAGTCATCCCTCAGATGCTTGTGCTGACAAAAGAGCTTTTGATTTGGATATTGGCATTCAGCAACGTGCTGTGGTCATTCCATACCTTCCTTAAAAACTGCTTTTCCCCAGGTGTTTGAGAGGATGGCAGTGAATTCATCTTGGTGTCACTTGTTTGCAGAGTGACTTGGTCCAGCAGGGTTTTAATTACACCCCGTGGAGCCTAATGAGCTTGGAGGGGAGGTGACTTCCAATGGCAGAGCTGAGTGAGGAGAAAAATCGATATTTAAATATTCAACCAGGGCTAGGTGTCTGCAGTGAACCCTGCCGTGACCTGAGGCAGCCCTGCTGCTCCTTCTTCCATCAGTGTCCCTCTTGCAGGGCTCCATTGTTATGGAGGGAACAAGAACATCCAGCATCTTCCAGGATGTTCTGCTCTTGGAGCATTACAATTCAGGAAGAGTTTAATAGAAGCCCAGTGAATTCACTAGATTAGGCCCTAATCATTTCAAGACAGATGGGCACAAATGAGCTATCACAGGGCCGAGGGCTGGGGAAGTATCGAGCTAAATGTTTAATGACCCAAAATCCTAAAAACGAGCTCTCCCACAGGCAGGGAAACACAAGGAATAAAAAACTACCCAGTGCCATTTAATTGGAACGTGAGTGGCTTTGGGATGTGGAGAGAAACACTCCTGGGCTTCTGGGGGGAAATGAAGCTCAGCACAAGTGCAGGACTTTATCCCCAGCCCAGGAATGGATCCTTTCATGGCTTTCCACTGGGATTTGGGTCCTTCTTGCTTAGCAGTGAAATCCTCTGCCTGTGATAGGAGTTCCCTGGGATCCTCTGGGAATTGGGAATAAATGATCACAGGACCTTGTTGTTCTCCTCAATTTTTTCCTCCTTTCCTTCCTCCTTTCCTTCCTCCTTTCCTTTCCTTTCCTTTCCTTTCCTTTCCTTTCCTTTCCTTTCCTTTCCTTTCCTTTCCTTTCCTTTCCTGGAACTTTCCTGGAACTTTCCTGGAACTTTCCTGGAACTTTCCTGGAACTTTCCTTTCCTGGAACTTTCCTGGAACTTTCCTGGAACTTTCCTTTCCTGGAACTTTCCCGGAACTTTCCCTTCCTGGAACTTTCCTTTCCTGGAACTTTCCTTTCCTCCCTTCCCTTCCCCCTGAGCCCCAGCACTCTGTGGATACCTCATGGAGTCACAGCTGGATGCTTCCAAAGGGTGTCCATGTATTTTAGGGAGGTGGGATCAGGCTCTGCTGTGTCCCATTGATTGAGCAAAATCCACATTTTCCTCCTGCCATCCCCATTCCTCCTGAATTGTTGCGCCAGGTTTGTATTTACACATCAGCTTGTTCCCTCCTCAAAACTGAAGGAATTAACTAGCTGGGAATAAATAGTCCCAGCTAACATTAATATTAAATAAATACAATGATGAGTTTAATCCCATTTTATGTATGATCAAAAGTTTGTTTGTCCTTTTTGTAATCTTACAAATAAATGACATCAACCCTTCTCCCTCTATTGCTTTGCTTTATGATAAATTCTGAGGGAGAATATGGAGATAATTTACAAAAAAAAGGCATTGTGAAAAATTCCTCATCTTAGAAGCTCTCAGCTTTGCAGTCCCAGGAGGACAACTTTCAGTTGGCAACAAGTTGAAAAATAAATCATGTCACATAAATGTATAAAACCCTGTATTAAGCAGGAAGTTTGCATGTGAGGAGTAAACCTTAAACCAGGCTCCAAAAGCTCTGCCTAAAGAGCTGAGCTCCTAAAGCTCTGCCTCTAAGGAGCTGCCTCTTGTCCTTACCTGCCTTGCCACTGATTTTAAAGGTTTAGTATTTCAAGCTCTTGGATCTGTTTAAAGTTTAAAATCGTTGCTGGGAGTGCCAGCTCCTCTTAGCAGGAACCTGAAACCACCTCGAGTGGCTCCTGAGCTGCCCTGGGAAGCTTCCAGGGCCTGCCTTGGGAGCCTCTGGTGGGAGCTGAGCTCACACAGGTGAGCAAACAGAGCCTGCAGCATCTCTTGGCTTTTTTTGTTCTAATTCTGTTGGCCTTGATTTAAAACATATCTGTGATCATCACCCAGCAACGTTTGGTCAGGACTGTGGTGTATTTAAGATATATTTTTTTTCAGAATAAATATATTTTATATTTTCTTCAGAATAAAGAATTAGATTTTTCTTAAAACCCCTCTAATTTAAGATCTTGTTACTTGGGGTGGTTTCCCCCAAATAGGCACCTACTGGGGGTTTCTAGGAAGTGGAGAGGGAACTTGAGGGCATGGATAGGACAAGAGGGGAATGGCTTTAGGCTGAAAGGGGAAGGTTTAGATTAGGGATTTGGGAAGGAATTGCTCCCTTGGAGGGTGAGGAGGAGCTGGGATGGAATTCCCAGAGCAGCTGTGGCTGCCCCTGGATCCCTGGCAGTGCCCAAGGCCAGGCTGGACATTGGGGCTGGGAGCAGCCTGGCACAGTGGGAGGTGTCTCTGCCATGGCAGGGGTGGGATGGGATGGATTTAAGGCCCCTTCCACCCAAACCATTCCATGATTCTGTGAATTCTTTCATGAACTTCACAATCCTGGGCCTTGTACCCCTCCTGGATCCCTGCTCAGTAACTGCATCAGCCTCTGGGCTCTTCCCACTGCAGAATTCCTGTGCCACCCTGGGCAGTGATTTCTTTTCCATGTGTTCTGTTTCCCCCTCAGGGAATCCAGGAGAAAAAGCCTCCCTGGTGTCCCTGAACACCAACACCCAACCGTGGGCAGCTCTGCAGGTGCCTCAGCCCAGCTCCATCCAGGGCCACACCAACACCTCCCTTAAAACAAACCAATTTTCCAGGGGATAATCCCAAATCAGGCTGTTTTTTTGGAGCTGCCTCATCAGACCTAAAAAAACTCATTTCTGTACCAACACAGACAGAAATGTTCATTTTCCCGTGGGGACACTTGGCTTTAGGCTGCTGAGCTGGAACTGTGTTCATTTTTCCATGAGAGCAGTTGGAAATATTCTCCTTAATGCCTGGCAGGTGTCGAGTGGCTGGAGGGAGCCTTGACTCCAAATCTGGCTCCTCGGCTTAGCACCTGTGGTTTAAAAAGATGAATTGATGTCATGAAGTGCAGCCAAATCCAGTGCTGGGTGAGGCCACAATCCCTTTGCTGCAGCATTTTTTAAATTGTTTTGATTTATTATTAATTTATTGTAATTTAAATTATTAATTTAATTAATGCAAAGCAGATCTATTCCACAGCAGCTTTGGTGAACGTAAAGCTTGACTGTGGGAACAGATAAATTGATGATAAAATGTTTTGGGTTATTTTCTGATACTTTCGTGAAGTGACTCTAAGCCAAATTTGCTTTCAGTTAAACTGGATTGAGGCAGGCACCAATCTGTATCTTTTAGAACCCCAAAATTTACATGTATCCATTCCTCCCTGATTCCCTTACTCAGTTCCTCATGCAGAGCATTGCAGGATCCAAAATTCAAAATCCTTTCCCTCATAACATTGAATTATGTTGTCTTCCACACAGAAATGCAGATTTTGGGAATGAACCACTACTTCATCAATGGAAATTCTCTTTTTCCATTTACACTTTCTAAACACAAAGCAATAATTGGTGATTTAAAGAAGTTTCGAGTCACGGAATTAAAGTTCCTGTGGAAGTTCCTGTAGGATCTCACTCCATCATTAACAGCAAATTAAGGATTGACACAGAAGTGTTAAGTGAGGGAATTCTCACCCCGAACGATTGACTTTTATGAAGTCTCACCCTTTAAAAATCCTTTTGGGACTCGGGGAAAGGCAGAGGAGAGGTGGGAGCAGCTCTTTTTCCCCAGGGTGGGAGCAGGGACTGTCCCTTGTCACCCCCTTCTCCCAAATACTTTAAGAACAATCCTAATGAATTTATGAGCAAAATCACCGCGGAACCCGAGGGGTGTCATGGCTGAAAATCCGGGTGGGTTTCATTTTTCCCATGAGGGAATACAGAGAAAGGGAAAAATCTCGTGTTGACTTGCATTTCCTGGGATTTTTGGTGGGAATCAGGGAAGAGGATCCAGGTGCAAAAGGGGCTCGTTGGACAGGGACCATACATGTGGTTTTAGAGTGACTGTACACAGGATGTTACAGTGACCATACCCCAGATTTTGTAGTGACTATAGACAGGATTTTATGGTGACCATACACAGGATTTTACAGTGACCATACCCATGATTTTACAGTGGCCATATTCATGGATTTACAGTGACCATACCCATGGTTTTACAGTGATCATACACTTGATTTTACAGTGACCATACCCCAGATTTTACAGTGACCATACACAGGATTTTACAGTGACCATATCCCAGATTTTACAGTGACCATACACCTGATTTTACAGTGACTATACCCATGGATTTACAGTGATCATACACCTGATTTTACAGTGACCATACACCTGATTTTACAGTGACCATACACAGGGTTTTACAGTGACCATACACAGGACTTTACGGTGACCATACCCATGGATTTACAGTGACCATACACAGGATTTTACAGTGACCATACATCTGATTTTACAGTGACCATACATAGGGATTTACAGTGATCATACACCTGATTTTACAGTGACCATACCCATGGATTTACAGTGACCATAGACAGGATTTACAATGACCATATACCTGATTTTACACTGACCATACCCCAGATTTTACAGTGACCATACACAGGATTTTACAGTGACCATACCCCAGATTTTACAGTGACCAGACACCTGATTTATTTTCAGGTGAAACCTAATTTTGGGCACCTGCTTTGCCCTGGATCCCTTGAGCAGAGCCTGTGTCGGTGGTGCCTCTGCTGGCATCCCTCCTGCTCCACCCTGTCTGCTCTGGCAGCTGGGAATTGTTTGGTTTATGGCACTGGGCACTTGGGGAGTGCCCCAGCCCAGTTCTCTGTCATTTTAAAAGAGGAAAATAGGCTGGGCTGCAAATCCCTGCAGTGGGGAGGCTGGGAAGGTGTCAGGATAACCTCTGTGAGCTCAGAACTGGGATCCTATAGGATCAGGACCTTGTCTTGCACCAGATTTTTGAGGCTGGATGATCCTGAAGGTCTTTTCCAACCTTAATGATTCTGTGATTAAAGATGATTTTGGGTTCTAGATTTGCTCAGCCAACACATTTTGATACTTTGTTTATTGCTGCTTTACTGTTTGCTCCTGAATGATCTTCATGCACAATAGTGAGAAGAAAACTCAGATTTATTGGGCAGGTTTGCATGCAAGAGGTGTTTGCAACCTCCTCATCTCTCAGCAGAGCAGAATTGGCTTCCCAGGGTTTGCAGGGAGGGGGAGTTGGGAATTGCTGCTTTTCTTCCAGAGAGTTGGACCAAACTGAAAAAATAATGCAGTTCCAGGTGAAACCTGCTCCAGTTCATCCTCAACTCTGTGAAAATACATTTATTTTGGGGGCTACATTTATTTTTGGGCTGTAAATAATACATTTATTTTTTTTTAGAGGCAAACCTCTTTGGCATGAGGTTTTCAGCTGATTACTTCAACCACTAAACAGCTCCTTATTCACCACAGCTCTGAGGAGCTGAATTCCCTGCAAACCATCCTGTTCCACAGCAAACAAACCTTCCTCTTGTGAAAAACCAGCTTCACTCTGTTGGTAAAATTTCAAAGGTTTAATAAGGGGTTTAGTAAAAGGACAATAGAAGGTAGAAATAAAGCAAAGGGTTAATAGGGTGCTTGGCAGGCTGCTAAGAGCACACTTTAACTCAGAATACAGATTTTTAAATGCAGCATATTCATGGATTTTCATGCATGATTCAAGCTTTTTTTTTTTAATAACACTCTGGATGCTTCTTGTAAAACAAACTCCCAGCAAACATGCGAGAGAAATTCTTCTGATCCTGGGTGTGCAGCGAGCAAAGTGCTCCTGGATTAATGTCTGATCTGTCTGTAATCCCTGCCTTTGAATTTGGGTGGTTTTACGAGCTGCTAGAGAGTGATATTGAAGGGAGTGATTGGAGGGTGAGAGAAAAGAGAATGAAGTTCTTCTTGCTCCTCCACCGTCACCACCAGGAATTAATTAATTATTGGGGTGGTTTGGGGAGAGGCAGCTCCTGTTTTAGGCTTAAGAACCCCAAATCCTGCTCGGCATCATTGGCTTCTCTCTCTCATTTGATTTGTCCAGGCCTATCCCAATTAGCTGTACATTGCTTTTATTCTTATATAAAGAAATTCGTTTCTTTATTTCAGGCCACACTTCTGACTTAATGTAAAATCTAAGTGCAATTTTTGGTAGGCAGTTTGGAGTTTAGGGGGTTTGTTTTGAGTGGGTTTTGTTTGGGTTTTCTGGCTGTTTGGGATTTTTTTTTTCCCTTTTTTTTTGGATGGGATGTTTTTTGGCTATTGAGGAATTTAAGATTTTTTTTAAGAAGTTGCTTGACTTGAGCTGCTGTGAATAACTTCCAGAAGCAGCCAAAGTTACAGCTCTGAGCTGTTTCAGTGATGTTCAGGGAGGAAAACATGCAGTTTGCCTTCACTTCGCCCAGCCAGCCTGATAAACACAGTCACTTTTAATTAGCCAGCCTTAATGAACGGCATCTCAGCTTTTCATTTACAAATTGCCAGGGCAGAGCGCCGCGGAGTTGTTGGGATAATTGTGGCTTTGAGCAGAAAAGAAGGAATGAAGAGAGAATGGCTTTTTGAGCCCGTTCCTATGGAAAGGCTGTGGGAAGCAACATCAGTGTTAGGAGTCCTTTTTGGGGCATCTCTTACATAAAACGTTCACTTCTCTTTAGTTTGTGGCAAAAATAATCTGATTTATGAGTGCTCACCGACCCCTCGAAGGCTCGGCAGTGCTGAAGAGGTGACACTGCTTGTGACTTGGATATTGCTCTCTTAAATAAAATCCTCACGGAATTTTGGGTTGTTTTTTTTTGCCATCCCTCGAGACAAACATTCCCTGGGAACTCCTGGGTTGGATTTTTTGGCTGTTTGAGGTGTGGTGTGGGGCGATGTCCCCATGGCAGGTGGGTGACACAACACTGCACGAAAATTTGTACTATTTATAGAGTGTTCTTTGAGGCAGAAAGTTCTGGTTTAAAAGATAGAATTCCGTTATTTTTCTTTTTCCCTGCCCGACTTCGGAAGGAAGGATGGAAGGAAGGAAGGAAGGAAGGAAGGAAGGAAGGAGCGAGCCTTTGGGCAATTAGCTGTGATTTAAACTTGCTGTGAGTTAAATTTATCAGGTGAGAAATTCAGCAGAGTTCCAGCTTAAAAAGGCTTTTGTTTCCAAAGGAAGATGAAATCGGTGGTGGTGGCATTGCCTGGCACATTTTTAAACCATCACCCTCAGANTTACATAAAACGTTCACTTCTCTTTAGTTTGTGGCAAAAATAATCTGATTTATGAGTGCTCACCGACCCCTCGAAGGCTCGGCAGTGCTGAAGAGGTGACACTGCTTGTGACTTGGATATTGCTTTCTTAAATAAAATCCCCGTGGAATTTTGGGGTTTTTTTTGCCATCCCTCGAGACAAACATTCCCTGGGAGCTCCTGGGTTGGATTTTTTTGGCTGTTTGAGGTGTGGTGTGGGGCGATGTCCCCATGGCAGGTGGGTGACACAACACTGCACGAAAATTTGTACTATTTATAGAGTGTTCTTTGAGGCAGAAAGTTCTGGTTTAAAAGATAGAATTCCGTTATTTTTCTTTTTCCCTGCCCGACTTCGGAAGGAAGGAAGGAAGGAAGGAAGGAAGGAAGGTTGGTT
>VZRF01001108.1:91449-136864 GCA_013396875.1 Vireo altiloquus | reverse complement strand
TATATTTAATATATTTAATATATTTTTATCTTTTTCAATCTATTCCTACCTAAATATTTATAATAAATAGAAAATTTATAAAATTGCATCAAATAAAATTAATATTCCAAATGTCTCCTTATGCAGAAAAAAAAACCAGTAAGAACACGAGGTTTGGGTAACATCCTTTGGGCTCTGCTGGAAAGTTGAGCCCTTAAATTCCAAGTTTTTAAGGAGAATGGAAAGAGATGCTCTAGGAAAAGATGCCAAATAATTGGGATTGGGGGAGGAATGGGAGTGGGAAAGCAGTGCAGGGAGGCCAAGGGCAAAAGCACAGCAATGAGAAGTAAAAATAGCAGCATAAAGATCATTCTGGTACCAAAAAATAGCCTGGATCTCCTCATGGGCATGTGAAACTCCAGCAGGGAGCAGAATAACCTCCATGGAAAAGAAATCCAGGATGTTTCCCCAGCAGAACATCCATGTAAGGATGGGAGTCAGGAAACATCTCCTCGTGAAACAGTTTTTTTACCCAAGAGAAACACAATTTATGTCTCAGTTTGATTGCTGGCGTTAAATATTTCATTTTTCAGGTCGTTTAATGTGCAGTTCTTTAGAAGTATGATATCCCCTAATTGCATCCAATGAAAACATTCATTGCATAATTGTGTGTTTGGATTCGTTCACCCCCCGATTTCTACCTGATTTCCAGGCAGCAGAGTTTATTGCAAAGCTTTAGCAAACCAGATTAGAATATTATTTTAAGTGTCAGGAAGCATCAAGCATTTTAGCATGATTTCCTGCAGTCATTGCTCTCATAAATTTGGTTTCCCACTTCACTAAAATCCACTTTATGAAAATCCTGCATCCACGTGAGGGGGAAAGGGAGTTTATGGGCTCCAAAATGGAGATAAGGAGTTCAGAAATAGCCCTGACTCAATTTTCCTGAGCTTTTCGCTCACGTGCTTTGTTCTGGTGGAGCCTCTTAGGTGGGAAATAAAATGAAATGTTTTCCTTAAAGCAGCATTTTCTCCTTTCAGAGCAGCACATGAGTTTGGTTTAGCTCATCCCATTCATCTGCTCCCACATTTCCCTCCTGGGATATTTTTGGGATTATCCCAGAGTATCAGTAGCTCCTTAAGGTGAGGCTTGCTCTCGGTGTTTATTTTGCAGGGGATTTTCTCCTTCCTGAAACGAGATGGAATAAAAATAGCCAAGATTCAATCCCAAGGCAAAGTAATCTGGTTTTGAGCTGCTGAGCTGGCACCAGCTCCCAGGGCAGGGATGGGCTCCGGGCTTTTCCTGGGGTTTTGCAGCTGGAAAAGCCACCTGGAACTCCTTGAGTTCCTTCCTGAGTCCAGCTTAGTGCTCTTATCAGCGCTGAGGCTTTTCTCCACCAGCAGGGAATGACAGCAGGGATTTAATTCCCATCGGGGCCTGGGATTTGCCTGCAGAAACCTCCCAGGAGCTGCTGCAGATGCTGGAGCAGCAGCAGGAACTTCTCAGCCGTGATTTTCCTTCTCCTTGGGACAATGGGAGTGGTTTTTTATGGAACTGGAGGCTGCTGGCGTGGATCTGGATGCTCCAAAAGACACCTCCGTGGAGGAAGCTTTGAAGGGAGCTTGTCTGTGTTTAGCACCTCGAGCACCTCTCCCTTCTTTTGGCCTCTTAGCAAAGCTGTCCTTAAAGGTCTCTCCCAAAATTCCCTTTCCTTTTAGCAGCTCCTTGGTGGTCAGCCTTCCCCTTTGTCTCTTTTCCACCCTCCCCAGACTCTCTCCCTGAGAAATGCCATTATTTGCCTGTACCACCACCTTGGCTCCAAAATAAGTTTCTCACTCTCTTCTACACACCGAATTTTTTCCCCCTCAACATTTCCTGCTGGTATTTTATTTGTCTCTATTTAGCTGAGTTTCTGTCACACCCACAACATTCCCAAATCCTGTTTTTACCCTTTTTTTTTGGCTCTACATTGGCAGCATTTCTCTGAACCTTACGATTCTCTCAGATGTTGTTTTCTCATTCCCTGTTTGTGTCCCGCCGGTCGTCAGGAAACAAACCCACTTTTTTTGGGGTGGAAAGCTGCGATTCCACAGTTTCCTGCCCGAAATTATTTTCTCACATTTTATTTTTTGTCCTGATCTTTCGAGACGCTTCAAGCTGTTGAGATTATTGGGGTTTTTTTTTCCATTCTGCTCTTCTTTGGTTTCACCACAGTTCATCCCTTTGGAGTTGACTGCTCCAAGTGTTGCTGGAAAATCTGGGAATAAATGTGGATGACAGAGGGGAAGGGTGAGCCAGGAGCTGGGATCGTGCAGTGCCTGGAGGGAAGGGGTTGTGTAGGTGGATTTAAAAGCAGCTGCTCCTGGAGATGATGTGCTGGGAGCTTTAACATGGTTTTGTGATCAGGGGTGGTAAACAGAGCTCAGGCACAGATAACACTTTGGGTACATCATTCTGAGAGTAATCCTGGAGTTCTCTGGGATGAGAGGATGAGAGGAGGGCTTGGAGAGAGGATTAAGAGCGATGCTCCCATCCTGCAGCACTGTGGGGATGTCCCCTGAGCTGCCTGGCTTGGCTTGGAATCCAGAAAGCTCTGGAGAGTCAGGATTGGGAAGTCAGCAGCTGATTCCTGGGAGTGGGAATCTGCCATGATCCTTGCCCTGGAGAGCTGTTAGGAAACTCTCTTTGGAAAATAACTGTGGGAATAGGTCTGTGGAGAAATAATTCCATAATTCCAGGTGGAATAATGAGCAGCAGGGGGGAAAATCCCCACAGAAAATCCATCCTGAGGGGTGAGGCTGTAGAGAGGGAGCAGCACCAGGGTGAGGGACAAAGCACTGTATCAAAGAGCCCAGGTGCCTGAGACTTCGGGGGAAAATATTAATGATTTTGGGCAATAAGAAATCAATACCTGAGGGACAGCAAACCATTGGTTTGCTGCCAGCCCTGTTTTGCTGAGGAATGAACTTGTTCTGCCCAGCTTCCAGCTCTGCACCTCAGAGGCCCTCAGAGAACTGGCTTAGGGAAACCTGAGGAGCTCATTCCCAAGGTGTTCCAGTGGGATTTGGGGAGCAAAGGCTGTGAGGGGAGCACTTTGTTAGCCCTCTTGATGAGGCTCACAGGGAAAAGGGTCCAAGTGCCTGGGGTCAGGGGGTTGGAGCAGCATTCCAGCTCCCAGGGCACTGCCAGCACTCGTTCACCTCCACGGGATGAAAGCCCAGCCAGCCCCTGGGATATCTTGAGTTTCTCTGAGTTTCAAATCTGTTTTTCTTCAGGAACGTTGGCTCAGGTTTGCTTAAATTTCTCTTTAAGCTCCTGGACGTGAAAGGTTGGATATTTTTGGGAACCTTGCCAAAATATTAAGCTCTGCTGCGTAAGTTGCTTCGCTCCACACTCCCAATAAAAGGTATTTGCTTTTTGTTGTCTCAAGGCTTGCCGTGAAATCTGAAAACTCCAGGCTGTGTCACTTTAATATACAAACACTCCAAGCAATACAAAAGCCTTAAAATCAAAGCTGTGCTGTTATCTCTTCAGAGCAGGAGCTTTTTCAAGGAGCTTCTAATGCAGGAGCAGAATCACTTCCAGTTGCTGCTTTGAAGTTTTTATAGTGTGCTATCATGGACCTTTAATCCGTGCTGCTCTTAAAAATAGGAGGAAATTGCAGAGTGAGGCAGTAAAGGGGAAGAAACTGCCTGAACATTGAGTCAGCCTCACTCGATGGAAGGGCTGGTGCTGTACCAGGGAGGGGAAACCTGGTCATGGCTCTCACCTGGGGTGTGGTGCTGCTAGAATGGCCCTGTTTGGGTGCAGGGCAGCCTGGTGATGTTTAAAGATAGAGAATTCGAGATTTAAAGGTGTAAAATCCGCTAAATGATGTCTTACAGCACTCTCTAATGCCACCCGAGGTGTCTGTGGGTGAGGTCTCAGCTCGAGGCAGGGCTCTGCTTGTTCCCCTCTGTAAATCAGCCTCTCCTGGAGTTACTTTTTCTCCCTCAGCTGGATAATTCCCTGCTCAGAACACTCCTTCTCCATCCATTCAGGGATGCAAATAGCTGGAAACCTCCTTGACCTTCTGCCTTGTTAATTAGTGCAATTAACAACCCATGTCCCAACGAGCTAGAGAAACAAAGCGACTGTGTACCATCTTGGTTAACTAAGCTGTGTTTCAAGGAAAATGGCCTTTAAATGGCCACTTACATTTCCCTGGCATTGAATCCCTGAGGTTGGAATCCGTCCCAGCCCATGAAGTCCAAGCTGTGCCTAATCCCCACCTTGTCCCCAGCCCAGAGCACCGAGTGCCACCTCCAGGTGCTCTTGGAGCTCAATTGGTTTCATCTTTCCTTTTTCTAACTACTTCACTCACTCTTCTCCCTTTCACGATTATCTCCCTTTTTTTTTCCCCACATCTGCCTCCTTCCTCCTTGTTTTCCCCTCTTTTTCAATTTGCTGTGATTTGGCTCCTCATGAACTTGAGGAATGTGAACAAAACCAGCTCCAAACCTGCTCCCCACGTGCCTTTGGGCTCAGGAACCAGAGATGTGCTGATCACACAGGCAGGAGAAATCCCTTTTTTTTTTAATTCTTTCACGTGGGCATTTTTAGAGGGGAGCAGGAAAAACATCCAGGCATTGGTGCTTGTCTGAACTGGGTCCTGATTTATGCCTCTCCTTCTCTCAAGGGTACAGCTCTCGGTGTTTATGCAGTGAAATGGCTCTAGAAAATGAACAGGCTTTGGGAACTATTTATGGATTCGAACTGGCTGCTTTTCTATTTAATGAAGTCCCTGTCTTTGAGCCTGTGCCATTTAATTAAGTGGTTTATATCATTACTCTCCGACATCAATTCTGTCCACTCTGGAGGGTTTGTCTCTTCTTCCTGAAGGAGGTGTTTTATTCCGTGGGAGTTCCTGGGTCCTTCAGCTCGGGAGAAGAAACTGCAGCTGAATTCCAAGGCAGTCACTCGGTAGCAGGGTGGGCTGAGATCCTGCTCTGGCCTTTCTTTTTTCCCTCAAGCACTGATGTCCCTAAATTTTCTCTGATTCCTCCTGTGTTTAGGAGAAGGAGCTGTGATCCAGGCTGTGCCACCACAACCACAGCCTCTCTTCACATCCTCGCCTCTCTGACCTGGTGAAACTCCTCAGAGGGAAAGTTTCCTGCTCTGGAAAAAAAAAACAAACTTTTATAAATAATCCTCCCTTTTTGTTCCTGTTTGCTTAAACCCTCAGACACTCTCTTGCTTCTCAGATTCCAGGTATAACAAGCAGACAGGTTTTTCCATTAACAATTCCCTAATAACCTCACCACAATCAATCATTATTACTCCACTGTTCCTACATCCTGGGGCTCCAGGAGCCTTTTTAAGCACTAAGTTGTGCCACAATCTTAATATTTCAGCTGCTTATCACCCACATGATCACAAAAATCTCTTTTCCTGGCAGCCTGGTGTTCCAGGAGCACACGGAGAGGAGACAAAAGTTTGCTTCATTCCAGATTAGTTTTTCAGGAACCAGGAACGCTTTCCTGGCTGCCTCCAGCTCGGTTATTTGGGTCAATAGAGTGAATTTTTCACACCCAAAGGGAGGAGAGGATCTAAGGAAATAACTGTAATTACATTGAACCTCCAAGTTGTTCCCCTCAGAACTTTTCATTGGGAGGAGAGGATGTAAGGAAATAACCATAATTACATTGAAGCAGAGCTCATTGAATCTCCAAGTTGTTCCCCTCAGAAATTGTCATTTCTGAAGGAAAATCTCCCCTTTTCCCTGGTGACTCTTGGTGTGCAGGGTTTGTCCCAGCCCTGGGAGGGACAGAGGAGAATCCAGCTGGGCCAAGTCTCAGCCTTGTCTCCATTCCTGGATCCCTCTCCAGAGCTGCTGGGATGAGCCCTGAGGCTCCTCAGCTCCTCTTCCTCACCCTGGAAGGTTTTATCTCCATCTCATCTCCTTCTCCTCACAGCAGCGGATGTAACACGAGGCTAATTATTAACAGGATTTCTTAATAGGGAATTTTTTTAAGGTCAGACTCAAACGGCAGCTTAAGGATTGTTTCCAGCATAAGATTTATCCTGTTTAGGATGATGCCTTTCCCTGGTCTTAAAAATTAAAACCAAAACACAGTTTATGGGGAAAAGGGGTTTTTACCTCGGGATTTATGTGAAATACACACAATTATAGGCAATACACACAATCAAAGATTCCCCAAGGAGAGGCTGGAGTGAACTTCTCATTTTGAGGAACTTTCCCTTCTTGATGCGCCTGTCTGAGGTTACAAAAATATGTTTTGGAGAGGATTTTGGGGCTCCCAGGATGTTTGGTCTCCTGGTTTAACAGTGCCGTGGGGCTGAGCTGAGTTATCAGGATGGAAAATTACAAATATGTGGGCTAAAAGCACTGAGAATACATCAAACTATAAAAGAGTGTGTGAGAGGGGTGTAAAAGAAAAAGCAAAAAAATCATTCTGACATCAAGGAAAAACCTTATCAGGACAGGACTTGGCTCCAGGGCACAACATCTGCCCACAGCTCCTGCTCCAGGTTCCTGCTTCCCTCAGGGGATTTATGGCTGAGGAAGGCAAAATGATAATATTTTATACACTGGCACTCTGCCCTTCCTTGAAAATTCCTCTGTGTTTCCTTCTTGCTGAGCTTTGGAGTTGGACTGGCTGGAATCACAGAAATATTCCATTTAGGAGTGCTGGGAAGAGCGGGAGACAGGTTTGTGAGCAGATGGTGAAAATCTAAGCAGGTGAAAATAGAGATTTTCTTTTTTTTTTTTTGCTCCCCTGTGTAACTCACCCAGACTGAATCCTTCCAGTTCTTGATTCCTGTTTGGCACAAAGTGATGTCTCTAAATCAGGAGAGACCATTTAGACTAAAATATTCCACTCCTCTCCCTCAGTGCTTGGAGGGAGAGAACAATGGCAAAGAAAAGATGAATGCTTCTTGCTATTTAATTGAGTCTAATAGGCTATAAATACATTTTTTCCCTCAACTACAGGAGCAGAATGAAAGGCTTCTGGTAAAACTGGTTTTTCACTAAAAAAAAACCCTGCTCTTTGGAAAAGCTTCTGCACAGAGACACCTGTGGAAATCCCCTGGAGTAGTTTTAAGGCATTTTAATTCCTAATAAAAGCTTTCAGTTCAGGGGCTGCATTGATGCAGGGTTACAGGCACGGAGTTGGAAATGTCATTTAAAGTTGAGTCATTTTGCAAACCTCAATTTTTTTTATTTTTTTTACCTTCAATCTTGAATTTGATGAGCTCAGTAAAATGCAAAATGCAGCATTTTGCTGTATCAAAAAAGGCTCCCAAAATGAGCAGTTCAACACCTGTGTAAATTCAGTGAGTTTATGACACTCGGACCATTATTTTTAGGGTTATTGCTCTTTCTCTCACTCCTGCTTGTTTATGCCAATAGAAAAAAATGATCCCCTCTACTTGGATTTGATTACAGGGATGTGAGAAAATGTTCCAGTTCATCCTGGTTGGGTGAAGTGTCCCTGGCAGGCCTTCAAATGCAATCCCTGCTCTGTGCACCTCCATATTTAGTAAATAAATTGTAATTTTTCCGGATTTTTCTGCATTGTTACCCAGTAATGGCCAAGTCTTTTCAGGCATTTTAAAACCTTTTTTTTTTTTACAGACCTTCATTTCATATTCAGCTCATCTCTGTTAATAGTTCCACCCAATTAGCATCAAAATCAGGTGAAATCTTGACATCCCTGAGGTTTTTTTTCAGCACTTCAATCACACATATTTTGCTTTGTGCCATTCACTAAATGGTGCCCTTTGGTAAATTCAAGTATTAAAATCAAACATTAATGTCCTCTGCTTGTGGCCATGTGGGTGTTTGGCAGAATTATTGCTGCTCTTGTGTGTCTTTGCTCCTGCATCTTCCAGGATTGATGGAATCCATCACCTTTAAAGCAGCTCCAGCTCCCACTTTGTCAGAGCTAACAGGAATTTGATCAAACAACTGCTTCGTGCCTCATTTTCACTTTAATTTCCCCACTAATCTTAATTTTTCTCCTAAAAGAGGCACGGGTAGTAATTGACTTTCTAATTAAGATTCAGAGTTTGTGCATGTGCAATTTTAGTGCTGATGCTTTTCTTTGAGCTCCAGGAATAATTCCTTTACTCTCATTATTCCTAATGTTCTTAATTTTGGGGGTATATATGTGGTTGTCAGAACAAATATTCAGGGTGGAGTAACCCAGCCCAGTTGGGATTTGATATTTCCATGGATGGTGACTCCACAGCCTCTCCAGGCACCCTGTGTTTGACCAGGAAAATAAAGCTTTAATTTAAATTTCTGTGGGATTTCCTGCTTTTCAGTCTGTGCCCATTCAGGATAATGAGAAACAGAAATTATCAGCTTGGTGTGTTCACGTGGAAAATTGTCCTGTGACTTCTCCAGCCTCTGATGGGATCATTGATAAATAATTGATAAATCCAGAGGAATTGCTGGGGGAGCACATGCAAATGACTTGTGCTTAATCAAACCAAGCACAAGTCTGGGTATCTGATGGTGCACACTAAAAGAAGATTTAGGGGCTCCCTGAGCTGTCTGTGAGATCCCAAAGCTGTGATGAGCCCAAACCGCACATAATTCATAAAAATAAAGAGGTGGTTTTGGTGTTGATTAATAGTTTGGGTGTTAATAAATAGTTTTTGGTGTTAATAATTCTTCCTCCACCTCCTTGCTGCCATGATTTCTCCCAGAGGATCCAGGCTGGCAAATGGGAATGTTCCAAGGAGAAGCAGCTGGCAGGGTTCCAGAGGGAGCAGGGAAATGAGTCAGGGGCTGAGGGAAGGAATTCCAGGAATTCCAGCTGTTCTGCCCCGGGATAATGGAGAGGTTGGATCCATTTGCATGGATTTCCATGAGAAAGGGGAAGGTAGGTGGGAGAGATTTCACCCAAAGTCCCAGGTAACAGCTGGGAGTGGGAACTTCTCCTGTGGGATGGGAATTCATCCTCTTGCAGCACAGATAATTCACACCCAAGGGCTGGGCAAGATTCTCTCTGGGAATATTTCCCCGTTTTTCAAAATGAGTTCTTCATCCAGAGAGTGAGACTGGGAAGTGCAGTGGTCCCAAGCGGAGAAGCTAGACAAGATAATTATAACAATGCCCCTTGCCTTGATTAAATGAACCTTTTAATTGGACCTCCAAGCTCCAGAACATTCCTGGTGGCTCTCCCAAGGAGTGGGGACAGATCTGTGTCCGTGCCTTGTCCTCCCTCACCTGCTCCATCACACAGAGTACAGCTTTGTTCATGCTTTTAATTAATTAATGTTTTCATTCACTCATTAAAAGCAGCCACTAAAACCACAGCTTGTCCAAGTGTTTCATGGAGCAGTCCCTGCCTGGAAAATGGAAAATAATTGGGTTTTCAGTGATTGGTGCTGCTCTGTGCCCAGCTTCAGGAGGGTCACACATGTGTCACCCTGAGAACAGGACATGGCATTTTCCATCCCAAATCTTGTTGACTTCCCTGCTCCTCGTTCCAGGACACTTCAATAATTCTCTTCAAGCAGTGACTGACCGGGACTGTTTTAAGGGCCCAACTAAAACACATCATTTGCAGCCATAAATCTTCCTATTTTTGTTTTTAACCCACGTGGGGCTGTGGTTCTCTTGATGCCAGAATGACTTTTTGCTTTTTCTTTTACACCCCTCTCACACACTCTTTTATAGTTTGATGTGTTGTCAGTGCTTTTAGCCCNCATTCCACCTGGACCAAGTGCTGCACCCAAGGATCCTGAAATAAATCCCGAGGTAAAAACCCCTTTTCCCCATAAACCATGCTTTGGTTTTAATTTTAAGTCATTTTCCACAGCTGAAGCAGCCATGGATGACTGCAATTATGGATTTAATACATCTCTGACAATCCGGGGTGAATACTAATTTGAACTTTAGCCATCTCCTTGGAATTGGGTTAATTTCCTCGTTATTAGAGAGTGTCTGATGACGTGAAGGTGTTTGTGAGCTGATGTTTGGCCTGTATGGAAATAACACTGCAAAATAATTGCGGTGGTTTCAGTGTCCAGTGGTGTTGGAAGTCTCAGCAGAGAATTTCTGAGCTCCTCAAACATTTTCAGCTCATAACTTAATTTTAAATAGTGAGCCGGGCTTTCCTGGGATACATATTGATCAATTCGTGTTTATTACAGAGAAAAATGACATTTTTAAATAGAACTAATAGGCTAAACACACCAAAATTGGGGATTAAAAGGAAAAAAAATTCCATCTGCATGTTTGTCCTTAAATAGTTCCTTGCTTTAGAGGGCAAACTGCTTGTCCTGGTGCCATTTGTGGATCTCGCATTATCCCCTGGAGAGCAGATTATGTTTTGCTCTCATATGTTTCCCCTTGGAATGACTATTCATAGCTCCATGTCCTTATTCCAAGAGGTTTGCCTCAGCAGAATCCCACTGGCTTCAGGGAAGCTGTTCCTGCAGCTGATCCTGAATGCCAAGGGTGGGACGGGAGAGGAGAGTGAATTTCCCAGGAATCAGCAGCACATTCTGAATTTTGGGATATGATTCCATCCCCACCAGCCCTTCCTGTGTGAAGAGCTTGAGGAGGTGATTTGTCTGCCATAAGCTTGGCTCCCAGGGAGGCAGGAATCCAAGGAATATTCTTTAGCCACTTCCAGAGCCTCGGGATGCCAAGAAGCAACTCTTGGAACGGCAGTAAAATGGGAATAAATCCTCGCCGTGTTTGAGCAGGGGAATGTGCTCATCAAATTGTCCTGGAAGCTGGGACATCTCTGCCAGAATAAGGATCAGGGAAAGGTGCACTTCCAGGTCTTTTATTTAATCTGGGATGGGATATTTTTAACCTAGGAACATTAATTTATGTGTATATGTCCATATCCAGATATCCCTGCACTGTCCTCTTTGGAAGTGAACAGGAAAGCCTTGGAGAATTGCTACAAAAATTCACTGATGGACTTCCTGGAATACATTTCTTGTCCACAGCCTCATTATTCCATGGTTTTTACTTTCCCGTGGAGAGATGTTTAAAAAGTTAAATGCACTTTTCTTAGAATAATGAATGGTGTGGGTGGATTTGGGGTTTGTTTTTTTTTTTTAATACAAAGATGCAAGTCCAAAAGTATTTAAAAGTATTTTATGCTGGTCTGAGATGTGGGCTGTGAAATTCCCAATGGGATCATCATGGGTTTCAAGCAGCACCTTGGGCTGGAAACTTTTCCATGATTTTCCATCTTTTTCCATGAAGGATTTGGGTCAGTGTGGGTAGGACGGTGACAGTGACACTCACCCCCACCCTGCCAACATCTTTGGGTCCAGAGAGGCTCCAGGGATGAGTCTTAATCCCTGAAGATCCTCTGAAATCTGGGATTCAGCACCTTCATTTCCATGGAAGGCTTTCCTGGGGATCCCGAGGCTCAGGAGAGCAGCGGGAAGGACTTGTCTGGAGCAATCCATGGGACCGAGGGGTTCCAGCTCAGGGATTTTATTGGGGTGAGCACAGAATTTGCTCCTGAGGCTGCCGAGGGTAGGAATGGGATCAGGAGCACCCTGAGGAACCACTTTGCTCCCTGTGCCTCCCAAACCTCGGGTTTTTCCTGGGCGTGGGAACCCTCTGATCCCAAATCCCAATGGTTTTCAGGCATCACGGTCAAACTGACTGCTCTGGAGCTCCACCTCTCTCCCTTTGGATCATTTAAAAAGTGCCCAAGCGGCCTCTCCCCATCCCCTGGGAATTTCCAAACACACAGACCCTTAAGGAGATTTTTTTCAGCCCATTACCTGCACAGTTCCTGGGTGGATTTCAGCCACCCTAACCAGCTGGAAAATATCTTTACAAGCACTTCCCAGCCTGTTCCTGCCCTGTTCTGCCTGGAGATTTCGGTGTTTTGCTGGGATTTAGCTGCCAGCAAAGGCAGCAGGGGACAGGTGGTGACTCAAGGGAAGGGCAGTGAGCAGTTTGGTTTAGAGAGACATTAAATCCAGGAGCTTTCAGACCATCACCTGTCAGTAGCTCCTCTGCTCAGCAGTGCAGCCACATTTTCCCCAGGTTTTCCTTGTTCCAAGTGGATTTGTGGAACCTTTCCTCACTGTCTTTGCCCCAGGTAATTTTTTCCCTTCCGTTTCCATTTGTTTCTGGGTTTATATTCTTCCATTCTGGGATGTGTTGTGACTGTGTAGATGTGTCCTTGAGTCTGAGATCACAGAGCAGCTCAGGGCTTAACCAGGTTAATCCTGGGCTTTTCCTGCACCAGGGTAGTTTTCACTCACATTTCCCTAAGGTTTGCTCCCAAAACCTCCTTTGACTTGCAGCTTTGGACCTTTTGCACTGTCAGGCCTCAGAAATCTTTGTGTCCTTCAATTAAGCTCATCCCATTCCACCCCTGCAAGGACACCTTCCCCTATCCCAGGCTGCTCCAAGACCCTGTCCAGCCTGGATTTGAACAATTCCAGAGATGGGGAATCAACTCTGAAGGAGGAAACTTGTGGTGATCCACAGGAAACCTGTGGAGAGGAGGGGCAGCAAATTTTGGTGTGTCTTGAAATCCATCACTGGTTCAGGGCCTACACCGGGAATGCCACGCTCTGCCCTGGATCCTGCATTTCCCTGCATCCTTTTTTTTTCCCTGCATCCTGCATTTTCCCTGGATCCTGCATTTCCCCTGGATCCTGTTTTTTCCCTGCGTCCTTTTTTTTCCCTGAATCCTGCATTTTCGCTGGATCTTGTTTTTTCCCTGGATCCTGTTTTTTTCCCCTGGATCCTGCATTTTCCCTGGATCCTGTTTTTTTCCCCCTGGATCCCATCTTTTCCCCACTCCCCGAATGTCTGCAGCAGGTGGGGAGGCAGAATGAATTATCTCAAGGACATGAATATCAGGAATTTTTGGTGTCCCCCCTCTCCCTGGAAATCGAGGGCTCAGGGCCGCGGGCGGGGCCGAGGCAGCGAAGGCCTCATGGGCCGTGTGTTAATTGGGAGAGTTGATAAATAATGGCTGCTCCAGCTAATTGGATCCTCAGAGCTTCCCAGGCCGTGTCCTGACCTCCTTGTGCCTCTTGTTTTCCACACTGGGGCCGTGGAGCTGTTTAACACTCGGCGTCTTAATTAAATTAATGGAGTTTGGTCACGGAGAGCGCTCGGGTCACTCCTTGTCCCCTATTTGTGTGGAAAAGTTCCTCCATTTGTGGGGAAAACCAGGGAATTTGGGATGCTCTGCCTCCCTCCTCATCCTCCTCCCCACCATGGGATAAGCAGCATTCCCAGGGCTTGGCCTCTCCAGAGAGGGATTCCCCCTGAGCAGCATTGATAAATCAATTAATTAAAACTTGCTGGAGTGTCTCAATGCCAGAAACGTGAAATTTTGGGGGGAAATGTGAACTGTAAAAGTTGGGCAGGTTGGGGAAGTCAGTCTGTGGGATGTGCTGAGGGTGGGGAGGGATGCAGCAGTCCCTGCTGGGTTTCCACCTACCAAAACTCTCCTGTGTGTTCCAAACTTTCCCAAAACTTCCCAGATCACTGAGTGAGGAGATTCTTTGTCCGGGCACCACTTGAATTTTGAAGCAGCTTCATAAAGGATCCCTTAATGAACATTTTCCACCTCTCCTTCCCCACGTACAAAGCAGCTCCCAGAAGGAGCCACTTCAGAGGGCAAATTTCAGCATCATTTATAAAAGGAAAATTTGCTTTGGAGGTGTCTTTGCCATCAATTAAAAAATGTGGGCAAATTTGGTAGTGACAGGAGGCCACTGGCTGCATTTGTGTTCAGGCTGCTGAAGAATGAGGGATTTCAGCAATTCCTGATGGGATTTTTATGTCAGGGGGGGTTTCTTTAGTGAACAGGGAAAAAATGGGATTTTTGTGGTGAATGAGCTCTGCGAGTAGATTTCATTGTAGATATTTTAAAATATATCCTCTCCATATGAAATATTAATTTTCCATGGTAGGACGAAATACCCTAAAGTCAATTAAGGTATTAAAGTCAATCCTTTATTTAATTTGTTTCCGACTGGAAGCAGATTCCCAGGGGATGCTGGAGTTTCAGTTTTAGAGAAGTGGCCAGGGAATTGCTTTCTCATGGGGATGATAAGGAGGAAGACTGACCAGCAAATCAAACCCCTGAGCTCAGGTGTTTCCCAGGAGCACAAAAATCCCCCTCGGAGATCAAAGAGAACAAATCTGTTCTCAAAGGAAACATTGAACATAAATTCCTGGACTTGGGCTAAAAATAATCCGTGTACAACGTGCCTTTTTGGCCTTCCTGTGGAAAAAGCAACTTAAAATATTAATTATGCTGTGCTCACGTGGGCAGTTCCTTTGGTTTTCCAGGAGTTATTCCCTTGGTGTCCCACGGCTCGGGGTGCAGGAGCACAGAACACAACCTCAGGGGTATTTTAAGATTGCGATTTATTCGCTGCTCAACTTTGGAAAACTAAATATAACCCCAGGAAGAGCCTGGAGCAGAGCAGAGGTGACTCCTGGTCACTCCCAGGCCTGGAACAAAACAACTTCGTTGTCATTTATTTTCCTTTTTTTTGCCTTGAAATTGGCAGGAAAAGCGGAGCAGCCTTTGCTGCTCTGTCAGAGACGGGGAGCTGAAAAAACCCAACCCAAAGCTGTGCCAGAAAAAGGGAATTTCTATTCCCTGGGAGTGTGATGGTCCCAGGGGAGGGGTGGTGCTGCTGGAAATTGGGAATCTGGGCTGGCTTTGGGTCTCTCTCCAGGTGCGGGAGATCCTCTCCAGGGATCCCGGCCAGTGGTTACTCCCCCGTTACTACATCCTTACACACAGCTCCCAACAGCAGTCCAACCGTGCCCCCTTGTGTTAATTCCCTCTCCTTATGGCCCTGAGCGCTGCGAGGGAGGAATTAAAAGAATTTTTCTCTGTGTGTCTGTGTATATAAATATTTATGGCCCGGTCATGTATCAAGAGCAGGTGAAGTGATTCCACTCGGTGCTTTAAAATGTAGAAAAAAACCACATCCAGTTTGATTCCACTCTGCCTCTTGGTGCTTTAAAATTTAGAATAAACACTTTAAACTTGGTTCTACTCACACTGTGTGTAAAACACACTCTGTGTTTTAAAATTTGGAATAAAATACTAACATTTGAGTGTAGTATTTTGCAAAGACAGCAGCGCTGATGAAGCTGTGCTGTTGTGGTGGGAATTCCGTGGGTAGGAATTCTCTGGTGGAGGAGGGAGTTTGCCCCGTGATACCCCCAATTAACACAAATGGATTAATTAAGCTCCTCTTTGCCCCACAGTCAGCAGCAGAGTATGTGAAGTCCCGGCTGCCCGAAGTGCTGAAGCAGCATCTCCAAGACTACGAGAAGGACAAGGAGAACAGTGTCCTGTCCTACCAGACCATCCTGGAGCAGCAGATCCTCTCCATTGACAGGGAAATGCTGGAGAAGCTCACTGTGTCCTATGATGAAGCAGGTATGCCTGTGGTTCCTTATCATTTCCATTTTACTGCCCCAAAAATCTTGCTCCCTTGTAATGTTTCCCCAAGCACCTCGTGCTGGTGGGACTTTTTGTCCTCATTTTTGTGGAATGGTTTTGCCCTCTCAAGTCAGGCTGGGGTGGGAGATGTTCCTCGTGAGTGATGGACTCCACTTCTCCTCCCAGCACTTTGTGCTCTGGGAGCTGATGTTGATTGATGTCCCTGTGTCTCTGCACCATCCCTGGTTCCACCACTTGCTTTTTGCTCTTTTCTCCTTCACAAATAGCAGATTTTTGGGCTTTCCCAGCCAAGGGTGGATGTGGCAGGCGCTGATTTTAAACGAGGCCATGGGCAGCCAAACCCAGGCAGTTTTGGAGGCATTTTAACAGTGAAGTTCCAGTTTTCAGGTTTTATATTTACATTTTCTAGCATTTTGCTTTCAAGCAGTCAGAAATGCCTTTTAGATCCCTCACAAGCTTCTCCTGATGCAGGTAATTTCCAGTTACACAGCAATGAGGACACACTCTTGATGTTTCTCACTGATTCTCCAAAAAATAATCCCCAGTGTGTTCTGTTTGACTCTTCCCAAGTTCCTTGGTGTTTAAATTAAAATTACCTGGCAATCCTGTAAAGAAAGGCTCACACAGAGAGAGCAGTTCATTGTTTAGAGCTGAGATATTCCCAGCAGGGAGCAGCTGGAGGTGTGAGCAGAGCTCTGGGTGCTGCTCTTTGTTCTCCTCCTCAAGCACTCGTGGCTGAGCTGGAGCCCACCATCCTTTCCAGCAGCTTTCATCCACATCCCTGCCACCCAGCCCTTGCTTGGCCTACAAAAGGAGGGTTTATATTCACTATATCCTCGTTTTTCAGTTTTTCCTTAATCCCTGGTGGCTTTTCCTCTGGAGCTCCCCTGGTCCTTGGCACTGTGGTGCCCTCAGGTGCTGAGCTCAGCTCCGAGTCTTCCTCCAGCTGCTTTAGGCAGAAGCCTGGAACTTGGAATTGGATTTTTCCTCCTGGAATTGGGTTTTTCCTGCTGTGATTGGGTGGATTTTCCAGGCAGCAGCCCCATGGATCGCTCCTTGCTTCGGTTATTGTCACCCTGATAAAATTGCCACCATCAGAGCTCCTCGGCACTTCCAGCTCTGCCAAAGTGCTGGGATTTTCTTCTGGCATTTCTTCACGTGTCCTGAAGTACTTGAAATGCTTCAGCTTTAGATATTCCAACTTTAAGTGCTCCAACTTTAAATGCTCCAGCTTTAAATATTCCCACTTTAAATGCTCCAACTTCTTCCCCACTTGGCTCAGACTCCTCCTCCCACTCCTGAGCCATGAGATTCTCCTCCAGCTGCTTTGATCTGCTCCCTCTGGGTGCTCTCAGCGCTCTGGGAGTGGCAAACAATGACAAAACTCTGTTACTTTATCAATTAAAGCCACTCATTAACCCAGTAAATTACCTGGCTCTCGGAGCTGCTGGGATCTGGAGCACTCTGGAACCCCCTGAGCTGCCTTTTGCAGAATCCACCTCGCACAAGGAGCTTGGATTTTGGGTTCTCAAAGGCCAGCAGAGGTAAAATGAGGGTGCAGAATATTTCCTTCATCACATCTGGCCTGCTTTTAATGATGCATCAAAGATAAACTTCCAAATATGTTGTTTTCTGTCACCTCTGTTGATCTTTCCTCACACAGAATTTCCCATTCTGATGAATCCTGTGATTTTTTTCCCCTCAGTTTGGTCACTCCAGCTCCTCTCCACTTATTTTGATACAGGAGTTTGGTAGGGAGGAGAAAATGCAGGGAAATTACTGATTCCTGTCAGAAGGGAAAGAGAGCTTTTTCCTTTATGGAAATCTCTGTGTTCATACAGCAAAAATAAAGATTAAAACTGCTTGAAACACATATTTGGGGATTTATCTCATCCAGCAACAATCATGTGGAAATGAGGAGCTCTGTAATAACTGGTTTAGAAAACTCCCAGCACACGTTCAGAGTGGAGAGACAGCACAGCTGTAAATGAAACCCCCAAATTCCAGCTTCCCAAGCAGGTGGAAGCACCTCCAGAGATGCAAACGCAGCACTGGAGCCTCCTCATCCTCCTGGTAGTGTCCCTGATTTATGATAAAGGCAGAACTGGCTCTACCTGCCCTTGAAGTGAGAGCTGATTGTGAGCAAAGCACAGAAAATGAGCAGTTAAATATAATTACAGCTGGTGAGCTTGGGTGCTCCAACCACTCCAGCCCTCGGTGGTGGCATTTTCCTTTTATTTTGTGGCTTTTTTCCACACCAAAATCAGCTTGGTGAGGAGCTGCTGGTGGGGTGTAAGAAATGAAGGAAACAATCTTTGCAAATCGGCCAAATAAAAGGGAGGGTGATGAGAGGGGAGAAAAGAGAATTTTGTCTGGCAGGGGGTGGCAGGAGGGATCTCCCAAACCCATCCCAGAGCGTTGCCAAGGGTTTGGCTCCTGCAGTAATGACGAGCAGGTGGCATTCCAGCAGGTGCCAGCCAGGGCAATGGGAAAGGGAAATGTCTGGGAGGTTCCAAGGGTTCTGTCACTGATTGTAACAGGGGGTGGTGGACAGGGAAGCACTTCCACACCTTTTCCAGCCAGGAAACCTTTCCCAGCCGTCTTGGAAGGACCATTTTGCACCCTCAGGAGCTCCTTTCTCCCCAGGGATGCTCCCCAAAGTGGGTCTGGTTCAGCCCCATCCATTGGCTGGAATAAAGCCAAAATGCTCTGGGTTTGGCACCATTTTGGGTGTTAATTTGGCCTTTCTGGCCACATCCAGTATTAATAAAATGCCCTTTGATGGACTCGACATCCCAACGTGAATCTTTCCCTTTAGGAAGTCAACACATCAGAGCTACAAATCAAATGGGTTTGTCTGGAAATAGCCAAACGCTGGCAAGTTTTTTCGTGAGGTTTGAGTAAGGAAGCTTTAAAAAATGAAAGGAGGCCAAAAGTGACAGATGGGTCCAAATCCTCTCCTAATCCCTAAATCCTTTAGTTTAAAAAGTGGCATTCTTGACTAGCTAAGGCTGAGGTAATTTTGTGCAAGAATATTTTCTCCCAACAAGGCTTTGTTGGCTCTTAATCCCATTCCTTTGATTTGCAGCTTCCCAAAACATCCGAGGTGGTCACTGCCTGATCTGTGGCAAATTTAGGTTATTTGAAGGCATTTTGGCATTTAACTCTGGTGTGCCAGGGAATTCCAGCCTGCTGGGGGGTTCTGGAGGTGGTTTCATCCTGCAGACAATGTTTTTTTCCTAAATGGATGGCCTCTCTTCCCGGGGAGTCCTGGAGAAATTGAGTTTCATTATTACACAGCAAAAAAAATGAGCTGGAATTGGTTTTTCCCTGCTGTTAAGCACTCTGGAAGATACTGATATTTAGGAATTGCATCCAGAGCAAAATCTTAAATCTTAAATTTTTCACCCTGAGACACCACACCTTCCACTCAAACCACACACTCCTGATTTTAATGTCACCACTCGATTTTGTTAAAAGAGTTAATAGGGCCTGGTGCTTGGCACNTTGTTATCTTCAACCAGATGGTCCAGGAATTTGGGGAACTTCCTTGCTTATCTTTGCTATCCTGAGTTAACTACATAAAGAAACATTCTACATATCATGATATAACCCTAAGAAATCACAGTACTTTTTTAAACAAACTATATCCATGCCACTTCGTTTTTTTACATTACAAATATGACTTTCATTTTGATATTTGCGAGAAGCCAACAATACAATGTGCATTTATAACATTTGTGTCTGTGTGCCTCCCTCCCCTGCCCCTGCAGGCACCACGTGTCTGATCGCGCTGCTGTCCGACAAGGAGCTCACCGTGGCCAACGTGGGCGACTCTCGGGGTGTGCTGTGTGACAAGGACGGCAATGCCATCCCCCTGTCCCACGACCACAAGCCCTACCAGCTGAAGGAGAGGAAGAGGATTAAGAGAGCTGGTGAGTCCTTGGGAATGTGAAAAACAAAGTTCACTCCTGGTAAAATTTTAAAAGGTTTAATAAGGGAGATCCACCAAAGGCACCTCCTGCATTTTGAGCTCTGTAACGCCTGAGGAGGAATTTTTGGGGGGTCTGGCAGGAAGCAGAGAGCTGCTTTAGCATTCCAAGGAGCTGCTTTAGCATTCCAAAGAGCTGCCTTAAGCGTTGCTGTTTCTCCCCAGGTGGATTCATCAGCTTCAACGGCTCGTGGCGTGTGCAGGGCATCCTGGCCATGTCGCGCTCGCTGGGCGATTACCCCCTGAAGAACCTGAACGTTGTGATCCCAGACCCAGACATCCTGAGCTTTGACCTGGACAAACTGCAGCCAGAGTTCATGATCCTGGCCTCGGACGGGCTGTGGGATGCCTTCAGCAACGAGGAGGCCGTGCGGTTCATCAAGGAGCGCCTGGACGAGCCGCACTTCGGGGCCAAGAGCATCGTGCTGCAGTCCTTCTACAGGGGCTGCCCCGACAACATCACAGTCATGGTGGTGAAGTTCAGGAATAGCAGCAAAGCAGAGGAGCAGCAGTGAGGGAGCCCCGGGCTCGCTCTGGACTCGGCACAGACTCGCCCATTTTAACCACAGTAGGAAGCTCTAAAACGCCGTCCGGGTTCTCCGCGGGAGGAGTGGAGCCCTCTGGGCTCTGCCCTCGGCTCGACAGAGGAGCAATACAACAAATCCATGCTGAGCGACGACAAGAATCCAGTTTGTCCCCTTGTCCCTGCCTCCCGTGCCCTTGCTGCTCCTTAGGAACCGACTGGAACCTGCCATTTCTCCCTTTTCTTTACGAATCCTGTGCAGATTCTGGGTTGATTCCCCTCCTCCCGTGTGCCAGCCCCAGGCGGGCGCGGGGGCACGGCAGGGTCGGGGCGGTGCTGCTGCTTTCCCCTCAGAAGCTGCTCTCACGTTCCTCATCTCTCGTGATAAGGGTGGGTAGGAGAAGGGTTTGTGATCTGAAGGAGGAAGAGGAGCCAACTCTCTCAGCCTGCTGCCACTGCTGGCTCTCGCTTTGTTCAACCTGCCCCCGAAACAAACCCTGCCAAGCATGTGAGTAGGTAGAGCTCCTGAATTACCACGTTTATTCAGGCTGTGCATTACTCTAGAACAGTTCTTCTAGGCCATATTGTATCCAAACCAACTGATGGTGAACTTCAACGAAACCCTGGGAGTTCTGAACCTCCTGGATCAGAAGGGAGCTCAGGTGTGGTAGCAGAACGTCTCTCATTCGCCGAGAATCACCCTGACCTTATTTCTGTGGCATGGACTTGGAAAGGGATGCAAGAGAAAAGGAATTCCATGAGTGACTGTTGGGAACCTCGTCCAAGCAGGGCATTCCTCAGAGCTGGAAGTGAAGCCTGTGAAAGACTTCCTTGTTCCACTGCAGATGGATTTGTGGTGTTAATCCCGGGGCAGACCCCTCTGGAGCCGGGTTTGGGGATGGCATGCAAATGCCAGGCAGCATCAGTGCACTGTAGAGATGAAAGGTTGTGTTAAATCTAGATTTTAAAAGTGTGTTTAGGTCTAACTTTTGGTATTTAATTGTATTTTGGAATCTGTGACTGCTGTAGGTTGGAGTGAGGACAGGCTGAGTGTGCTGCACCTCTGTCTGAGGGACTGGGCAGGCAGGATTTTGGATGGCTCGTTTATCCTCATCCTGCCTTACAAAAATCCTTGGGATCTCCCCCAAAACGTGGTCCTGGGCAATCTGCTTGAGCCTTCAGGGTGATGGAGGCTGTGTTAGGGTCTGGAGGTGGATCAGGGATGTGGTGGATTACCTGGCATTGCCTGTTCCTTGGGAAGTACAATATTCCTCATTGAGCACTACTCTCCTGGAGGGGTTTGGGAGAGGCTGAGCTGTGCTGGGGAGGTGCTGAGGGGGTTGGGATTTCTCAAGGCAAAAATCAAAGAGCACAAATTCCTGCTCCAGAAGGAATCCCCATCTTTGTTCAGTTTTGTCCCTGGATCACCTCTCCCCCAACAAACTTCCCTCCTTTCATTTGTTTGGGGATAATCACAGCCCTTGGTTGGAATTTGCGATGCTGTGCAAAATGTGCCTGCATCCTGTGGCAGCCTCTGCTCATCCCCAGCTCCAGAGAGAGCCCCTGAGACGTGTCCAGCATCCTCTGGCCAGCCTGCACCGCTCCTCTCCCACAGGATGGGAGCTTCCTGACGCTGTGAATCCCCTGCACTCAGTGTGTGAGGGGCAGCTCAGCTGGGCAGCTGTCAGGAAATGGTGATTATTGTTGGTGAGAAGGGAGCTGAGGGCAGAGCGCTGGGAAATGCATCCCTGGTGTGAGAATTCCATTGGAGTGCCGGATCCTGGGCTGGGAATGGCCTGGCAGCAGTGGTGGGGCTGTGCTCCAGCTCAGTGTGTGGAGTTTGCCTTCCCTGTCTTCTCCTCTGGAGATGTTCTCGTCGTGCTTTTCCTTTGGAGGGCACAGCCCGGATACAGCCGCCCTGGGAAAGGAGGAATTCGAGCCAGCAGCTCTGAAGGAGAGGGGTGTTAGTGTAGCAGAGGCATCCCCACTAATCCATCACAGGCTCTGGAGATGCTGGAATGATGGTCATTCCCAGGGAAACGGGAATTCCCAGTATAGATCGACCCAGGATGAGAGCTCCTGCCGGCATGGAGCATCCCAGGGTCGGGGAGCATCCCTGAGGGATCCAGGAGCACGGAGCAGCTCGCTGGCTGACCCTGCAGCACTGGGAGGGACAGGAGGACGAGCTGGCAGGAATTCCCAGCCAGGAGGGAGCACTGGGAGAGCAGCTGGAAGGGAGCCACGCTCACGGGATTTAGGCAAACACAGCAGGGCAGGGCAGGGCAGGGCAGAAGGGATTTGCAGGCTTGCCCGGATTATTCCAGGACCATTCCCTGTCACTCCCAGCCCCACCAGGCAGCTCCCAGTCAGCCCCGTTCAACCTCCCAGTGGCTGCAGCTGCAGCAAGAGCTGGTTTAGCACCTCCAGCTGCCTCTCCCACCTCCCCGGCAGCGCCGTCCTGGCCAAAGCCATCCATGCCAACCATCTCTGCTTAGCCTGGGGATTTTTTGCTTTGATTCCTTTAAAAAAGGCGTTTCTGCTGCTTCAGGTTTAAAGAGGAAGGACTGATGGAGGTGAGAGGCTCCGTGTGCTCTCCCACATCCCCGTGCAGTGCCTACCTGTGCTCCCCGCTGGAAGGTTTGGGAAGTTTTTCCTCCCGTTCAAGGCATTTACAACTTTCCAGTCGTGCTGATTTGTGCCAAACTCTGCCGTGCCGCGGCTGGGGGCCGACAGGATGAATCCATGTACATATCGCTTATGCAAGCTGACCAATGCAGGGTTCTCCCGCTGCCTTAACGCTCCATCCTCCATCTGGGAAGGGTTGCCAGGTGCCGTAGCCGGGAATGCCCCGCTGGCTGCGGCAGAAGGGCTGCGGCTCTCCGGCCCTGCTGCTGCTGCTCTCCCCTCCGGGCTCCTCTCCGCACACAGGGAGCTGCCTTTGGCTGGGAGAGGCCAGCACAGCCGGGAGCTCCTCGTGCCTGCTCATCCTGGGAAGTTTTGTGGCTCGATCCCCTCGGGGATGTCTGTTCCCAGCCCCCGCAGGAGCCTCGGGGCACAGAATTGATGCGCGGAGTGGCTGCCAAAGAGCATCTTCCTTACGGTGACAAAACGAACCTGGAATCACTGGGCCGAGCCAGCGCTCCGGGAATTGGGAATTGGGGCTGTTCCCAGGGATATCCGAGCTCCCAGGTCACTCCCGAGGGGTGTTGTGAGGATTCTCTCAGCCCGGAGCGCGGATTGCCGTGGAGTTCATCGCTCTGAGCGCTCTCGGATCGTTCCTAGGATTCCGGGAAGGGCTGTGCCTTTCCCAGCCTGTCCCTTGGAGCTGGGGACAGCTTGGTGGCACCGTGGCTCCTTCTAGTGGCCCGAGGCTGCCCCGAGCACGGATCCAGCAGCATTCCCACAAATCCCACCTGGATAAACCATCTGAGCTCCCAGGACCCAGCCCGCTGCTGCTGCTGCTGCAGGGTTAAATCATTCACCGAGGTGAAATTAAAATATCGTGAGGATTTTAGACTCCAGAAGTCAGAATTAAAAGCGCTGCATCAGCTTGAGCAGTGTTGGCTGCAGGAACGCCAATGCCACAGCCTAAAAAAAAAACAAAAAAAAAAAAAAGGAATTTTGTGTCTCAGGATACAGGACAGCCCTGCTTTAAGTAATATGGATTATTGCTAATGTAGCTGATACTCGTTTTACACAGAAAAGCATTTAATAAGTGATTACACTACAGAAAAAAACACCTCACCAGCCTTTCATCTCCCAAAGTAGGATTTTAGGCCTCTGTACAAAATTCCAGGTTTGCAGCTGAGGATGTTCTGCTGGAATTTGGCCCCTGCAGAGCCCAGAGCTGTTGCTGGCCCTTGGTGTGCCCAAGATATTAATAAATGGCCTTTCTAAAGCTGAGGACTCACAGCAAAAAAAGATCTGTACAGTTAATAATGAGCTGAAGTGTCATTACTTTTATTTTTAGTGCTGACTGGACAAGGCTTAGGGCAGCAGATATTTTATATATGGTTTTTTCCTTAGGTGACTTAAAATTCCAGATATCAGCTGTGTCCAGTGCTGGAGGATAACCTGGTAAGCAAAATGGGGATGCAGCTGAAGCCTTTCCAGAACCACAAACAGAGGTTTGAGGGCAATTCTCGAGGGAAGAAATTTAGGGATTTCATGGATTAGGGCAGCTCCTGTGTACAAAATGCTGAGTGCTAAGGAAGTTGGAATGAGGTGGTTTTGAAGGTCCCTTCCAACCCAAACCAGTCTGGGATTCTGGGAATTACCTGAGCAACAGGGAACTCAATTTTGCCCTGAATATTTCATGGCCAATCCTGCATTTTTTGAAGGCTGTGGAGTTGCATGCCTGGACACAGGCAGCCTCTCCCTTTTCCAGCCTGCTCTGACACCAATCATCCATAAACAGGAGGCAAAATTTAGGGAAATATCCCAAACATTCCTGACCACAGGGAATGCTGGCCCTGGATCTGCTGCATGGTTTATTGGGAATTTGTTTGTTCCAGAGGGCACTCAAAGCATTGCAGCATTTTAACTCTTTAACTGTAAAATAACATCCACACTGGGAATTTCACATTGGAACCCACTTTTTGCTCCCCACCCAGCAGCAATTTCCAAACATCTTTGCCCAATGAATTATTATTACTACTATTATTATTATTATTATTAGGCTTTTCAGGTCAGGAAACTCCACAGTTTTCCTATCAAAATCACAAATATTTGGAATTCTGATTTAACACAGCTGCATGAGAAAAGAACCTTAGGGTTTGGGAAAATGTTACCCTATGTTTTACACTTTGTTTTTAGTACAATATTCTATGCAGATGCAATAAAATTCCCTCCCCCTACTTCAGTGCCCAGATTATTTCATGCTTTTAAGGTTTTTTTCACCTTTTTTCTGGCTGTTCACACAAAAAAACTTCCCTAAGAGTGGCTTGGAGCAGAAACAGGAGCTCAGTTGGGAATTTTCCAGCCTTTTGAGCAATAATAAAGTCAGAATCAAATACCAACCAGATTTGGAAAGGAGGCTTTTTTAGGAAAAGCAGGAGCAGAATGGGTGTTTTTCCAAGGTTGCTGTCACTGTAGGTGACAATTCATTTCAGGTGGCACCAAGAGATCACTGTGTATAAACCCAAGCCTTGTAACCTGCCAGAGTGTCAGCATTTGGGGCACAAAACCCCCAAATTCCTGCAGGTGACAGGAGAATTTCTGGCCATCCTCACCTCCCCATGACTCTCATTCCTCCCTCACCACGAGCACTCTCTGCTTTTTTCGTTCTCTGAAGGCAGCAGTCGTAATTCCGTATTTTTTTTTGGAAAAAGCAATACAAGCTGTGCTGTAGGATCAGTGTTCTTGTGGCAAATGATTTATTTCTAAGCATTTCACACGGCAGGCTCAGAGAGAAACGGAGGGGTTTGGGGTTTAAGATGTGTAAACAATCACAGAACAAGGCCATTCTCCCAGGATCTGCTCAGAGAACAATCAAATCCCAGCTCCTAAACCCACGGCACAGCTGGAATTCTACCTGGATCTAGGAATACAAGAGCATCGTTCCCTCAGTTATGCAATACCGTATTTTCCAAAAAAAAAAAAAAAAAAAAAAAAGCCTTTATTTTTTAAAAGCTTTGACCTCCTTACCACCCAATCCTTCAAAGACTGACATCTGCAATCCCTGTCTGGAGAGTGTTGTCCCTGAGACCTTTTATCCCTAAAAACCACGAGCCCATCCCCCAATTCCACGTGAATTCCACGCGCAGTTGTTGAGCAGAGCAGGAGCCAGCGGTGCCCAGTTAAGCCCAGCCTGGTGGAGGCACTGGGCCCAGCTCAGCCTTGCTCCTGGAGGGTTGGGCAGCCCTCGGGCTTTGTCTCTGAGAGACAATGGGGCTGAGGGGCTGTGCCAGCCGAGCTGGATCCCCTGGGAGCGTGGCCAGCTGGATCCCCTGGGAGCGTGGCCGGGAAGTGTCCCTAGTCTCTCCCCTCCCCGTGTAGTGGATGTGTCCAGGTTAATTATGTTCATGCAATTGCAAATTCTGTATCGTTGTCCATTAGAAGTGTAAACTACTGAAAACTGGGCCTTGCTGATATGAATAAAGTGATTAAAAACCGGTCTTTACACACAGGGCAGAGTTGGTCTCCTTGGAAGTATTAACAGGGGAATTTCTTCCTCTTTGTATTTTAAAGTTGGAACAAAAAAAGGCATTCAGAGACAGACACAGATCACAACAGAAATGATTTTTCATCTTCCCTGCAGGGTTCCAAAACTCCTGGGGTGCATCACCCACACAGGTGTGGGGGGATCGATTATCCCAATGTTTTTGGGATGTCCAAACTGCTCATGAGCTCCACTGCATCTCCTGTTCTGGGAGCACAGCAGAGACACCAAAGCCATTCCATTTAATAAGGAGAGACACATACAGTGCACACATTCCCAGATTTTCTCATCAGCTCCTGCAGATCCCACGGGATCCCTAGGGTGGGAGGTGACACATTCAAACATCAAGGTGTGACACACTCAGGAGGGGTACACAGAAAAAGAGCTTGGGTTCCGTTTCGAGCTGGACAGAGAACAAATAATGGAGTGTGGCAACAAAACAATAAAAACAATCCAGGCAGGAATTGGGGAAGCACCCTCAAAGCCAATTTCTTGGCATAAACATCTTTCCTCAGTGACACATGGTGCACTCCAGAAGAGAGAAGTCCCAGGGCTGCTCTGAGCACAGGGAAAGGCAGCAGAGGCAGACAGGACAGAGTATTCCAAAGTACCCTCTGGTGTGGGATACTCACATGGAAAAGTGCTTTGTGAATCCCTGCTGTTTTCATTTAACAGCATTGGAGTGCCCTAATGCTGTCCCAGCAGTCAAAAGTCATCCCCAGAACCCATTCTTACACCAAATTTAAGTTTCTAAATGAACCCAGCATCAAAGGCAAGTTTGTGAAGTGTCGGCTGACAAATCCTGCCAAAACTGGATCAGTTCACTTGGTGTAAGGTCATGCACTGCGATTAAATGCCTGTACTTACAGACATCAAATTTGATTTTGTAGAGGAAGAATTGTTCTGCATCTTCTGGAAGAGTGAGGTTGACTTTGAGCATATTCAAGCAAATTCCCACGTAAACATCCTCAAATTTCAGAGGTTTGACGTGGCTCATCAGCTCGTAAGTCCTCAGAGCCAGTTTTCCATCCAATATGTATCCCAACCCACTGCAGTAGGGAGGAAAGAGCTTGAAGGGATATTCCTCATAGGAGATGTATCTTTTCTCGTCGGAGCCTCGGAAGGCGAAGTTGTCGATGAAGGGGTACCCAGTGAAAACATTCTCCGAGGAGTTCAGCTGCAGCAGGAATTTCACCAGGTTGGGAGTGTTGATGAAGACATCATCATCGGTCTTCATGAAGAACCTGGCGTGGGAGCAGAACTCGGAGAACCACTGGAAGGCCATGATGGTCTTCAGGGTGAGGTTGTCGTAGGTGTCCATGAAATCCTGGTGGATGATGTCCCCGTAGAGGATGCTCTCATCCTCCACTGACAGCGCCGTCACCTCGTCCTCCCCGCGCACATCCTGCCCCAGCAGGAACAGCGTCAGGACGCGCTGGCCCCACCAGGAACCCCGGGAGCCCCACGTGATCCTGATGGCCTGCCTGGCCTTCACATTCCTGGGTCTGGAAGCCACGAGGATGACGAGGAAGGGGCTGGTGTTGGCGCACGCGGGGCGCTCGCGCAGCGTGAAGAGGCGCTGCTGGCGGTACACAGGCTCGGAGTCGTAGAAGTACAGCAGGTTTAGGTTCTCCAGGCCAGAGTCGGAGGAGAGGGTTATGTACCACATGGTGAGCAGGGAAAACACCAGCAGGAACAGGAAAATCCACTTCAAGGGTCTCAGGTGCAAGGTGCTGACTGGAACCGGTCTCATTATCGGGGTCTGTTGGTGCCTCTCAGAATCCATCCCGTGAGTCCTGGAGCATCTTCCTTGCTGAAAAAGAAAGGGACAATTGGCATTCAGAGTGCTGTTATCAAATATTACCTTGTTCTTGTGTTGTCTCAAGTGCCAGCTGGAATTGTGGTGTGTTCTCAGCCAATCCAAGCATTGCTGATGCTGTCACACCTCCTGTGCCATGGATGGCAGGAGGACACGGAGCCACTGCCCAGCAGGGTTTGCACTGAAACCTTGTGGCTTTCACCAGGGAAATCCGCCCTGATCTCCCCCCATGATCCCACTCATGATCCCAGGGATCTCAGCACAGCATCTCCTACTCAATTCCACCAGCACCAAATCCAACAAATGCTCAGGAAATGGATGCTCAGAGGCCCCAAAATTTTGTTGTTTCTGTTAAAGACAGGAAATCCGACTGTGAGCTGAAGCAAATGGGACAAGAAAGCAGAAGTACAAGCAGGTACTTCGTCATCATTCAAGGCTTGAGCAGCTGCTTGTTCTGAGGGGGGGGAAGGTAAAAATCAACTTCCTTAAATCAAGCTATGTAATAAAGCCATTTTTGACCAAAATCGTGACCATTTTTGCCGTTAGCCAGGTCAGTTTTGGATTTGAGGCCCACAGAATTTGAGATTCCAATGGCTAAATCTTCACAAAACTCAGTTTAAAAACAGACCCTCCAATGTTTGCCTTCACTGTATTTCCCTAAAACTACACGTGCTCTATCATATATTTTAGACATCTTTAAGTCAAAATAATTCCGGCGTCTAACTGTGGGAATTCCAAATGGTTTCTGATGTTTGCAGTAATAATATTTATCCTGCACAAGTACACAGAAAGACACAGTCGGGATGATGGAAGGTTCGGTTTCACAGCACAATTAATTACTCTTTATCTTCAAAAACATCACCACAGGGCTCGTAAGTGTTTTATATTTGACAAATAAATCCAACCCCCAGCACAGCACTCTGGAATCCAAGGGAATTTGATTTGCCCACCTGCCTCGTGTTTCTGTGTAGGATCTGATTTTAAATTAATCATCCTTTAAAGGAAGCATTTGGAGAACATTTCAACAATGGCTTTAAAATGGATTAAAGCAATTTTATAGAAATATTTAAATTGAAGAATTTTGGACTGATTCCTCTCAAAATCAGTGATTGACTAATAGGAATCTTCTCTTTATATGTATCAACCTGACTTTTAGTGGACGGTAGGAAAATACAGAGTGGAAGAAAATAACCTATGTATTAAGGTTTATTATTTGATTTTAGATCAATAACATTTATTTTGATGATCAACATAAAAGCATATCACTGAAAACTGATCCATTTGAGCAGTTCTTGGCTGCCTAATGGAAAAAAAAAATTACAAATGTTTAGATCCTTTACAGGCAGAAAAGCCCAATTTCACGACATTCTGAACAGTGAAATTGGAGACAATTCCTGATCTGCTACCTAATGAAAATTCTGGGGAAATAAACATCAATTCCGGGCCTTTACCCACACTATGCAAAACAGAGCCTTAAAGGTGATGGATCCTTATGGAAGAGCTGCACCGGGGTCAGGCAGGGCAGAGCTGGGGGGTGTCCAGCCCCCCAAATCCTGCTGCTCCCTTCCCGGGGGTCACATCCCTGCAGGGAAGCGTGGGCCCTGCCAGCACAGGTTCCCCAAAAAAAAGGGATTTTCTGGCAGCCTTGCCAGCAGCATGACACGGTGATTTCAGCCGTGCTGAGCATCCAAACCACGGGCACTCATCCTCCGGGATTAACCCTTCAAACACAGCGGGAAAACGGCACAGCCAGGGGAAACCCCAACCACACAGGGAAATAAATTCCCCTTTCAAGTGCTTCAACCAAAGTGAGGAAGCTGAAGCAGCGAGGTCTGAGCTCGGTCCCGGTGCAGGGAAGCCCTTCCAGCTCCTCCACTGCTTCCAGACTTTTTGCTGGCAGTTTTTGCCTTCCTGCAGGACAGCAGCTGCAGCAGGAACTGCTCCTTCCAAAGGCATTACTCTCATTTTCCTCCTGAGATTGTGCCAGCAGATAAAACCGGTGAACTTTGAAACAAATGTGAGGCAACACGGGCTCGGAACGCTCCTTAGGGATTTCAGATCCACCTCCCACACAGGTAGGGAATTATGGAGTGTGGAAGTGCTCGGCAGGAAAAAGGAGGGAAATTCTCATATTCATTAAAGATTACTAACTATAATCGCCAATATAAAGACTTTTAAATACCACAATGATAGATGTATAGAAAAATAATCCTTTCTAAAGCTACCAGCAGAAATAATTTCGAAATATGTTATTTAAACCTGGCTTTAAGCTGGGTTGGACGGGGCCTGAGCAGCCTGTGGACGGTGTCTCTGCACGACAGGGGATGAACGAGGTGATATTTAAGGTCCTTCCCGCCCAAACTAGACACCAATTCCAAGCTTTTAAACCTAAAACAAAACTAGAGGCAATTTTGCAAGATCCCGGGCTGCGATGCTCTAATGTAACAAAACTTGAAGCTTTTTATTTAAAGGACGTTTAACAGCGACCTGCTCTCCCTCCTGCCTGCCCAAGCCATCGCTGTTCTCTGTGCCAGGCACCTTTTCCCAGCTGAGGCTCTGCAGGAAGGGATGGCTGCGAGGGCATGTGCCGCCCTCTGCCGAACCCAGGCACTCACTCACCTCAAGCCATTTCTCTGCCTTCTCTTCAAACCGAGCACCGGAGCAGCGCTCGGGGCTCGCTCACACCCGCGGCTCGCTCGGCTCCATCTCACCCCACCCTGGGCTGCCCGAGGGCTGCCTCCCCGCTCCCTTTCCCCATCGCCATTCCCATTCCCGTCCCCGTTACCGCTCGGGGCTCTCCGGGCCGGGCGCGGCGGCAGCAGGGGGAAGGAATCGCCTCCCCTTCCGCCTCCCCGAGCGCCCGCAGCCAGCGGCCCCCGCTCCTCCGCCCTCCCTCCCCGGCAGCCCCGCCGGCTCCCGGCTCCGCTCCGGCAGCCATCGAGGGGAAAGGCCGAGAAGAGAGAGCAGAGCTTCCTCCCCTTCCTGCCTCGGCCGCTGGAAGTGCCCCCGGTGAGGATTCGCTGCCCGATTAGTACATCCATCACACCCCGTAACTAACTTAATCGGAATATCCCGCCTGGACAACCTGGGGATGTGCGCGGCGTACGTGAAGCTGCCCAGTTTACAGAAGGGTTACAGGGCAGAGCTGGAGCTCAGATTAGTCGGTGCTAAATCACCTGTCCCGGTTTATTACTCTGGGGCTTGCAGGTGAACTTAAAGGCAAACTCAAAGTACGCGAGATAGTCGCAGCCTGGCAGGGCAAACACACCTTGGGACAAAGCGGAGGTGGAGGTTCCGTCCTTTGCAGCGCTCAGGTGCAGGGCGGGTCAGAAGCAGACAGCAGGAGAGGCTGCATCGTGCTCTGATCGAACTGTGCGTCTGCGGTCTGGTCTCCGGAGCAACGCAGGGAATCCTCACTGGACGCAGCTCTGGATCACAAGATCTCGCTCTGGACTCTGCCCAGTCAGACACTGCCAGACCTCGGCACCTGCAGAGGCCAAGCTGGCCTGGCCTGGGCAGCACATGAATTACCTCGTAAAAAGTCAGGCTGTGCTTGATCCCTGCTTTGAAATGACGGCTGATGGAGGAAATGACAGTTGTGACCATAAACACCCAGCACGGGTGGAGCAAACACAGAGCAGAGAACTGTGGGTGTTCTTCGAATCACAGCTGGGGACAGACCAACCATCGCTGCCCTGCTCAAGATATCCATATTTTATTGGAATTGCATCAGGGAATTCCAATCCATTTGATGCGTTAACACTCGTTTTGCAGTTTGCTGCCTCCCCATCTTTCAATTCATCCGTGTCCATTTATTTATAAAGAAATGCAAACGCTTTCTTCCCTGGTTTAATACATCATGAGCCGCCCCTGACAAAACCCTACACATAATCCATCTGTGTTATTAATTATGAAAAATGTACAGCAGTGAGTACATCACTGTCATCTCTTGTTGCTCCCAATTAGTCCTGGTCTAACCCTTTTAGCTTCAAGAGAAACCAGATTATAACTTGTCTGTCAAGACTGAGGTGGATTTTGCGCAACCAATGTCGTAATTATCGAAATGATTGTCCTATCAGTCAGCAGCTTGTTTCTACAAGACCTTTATATCTTTTTGCTGATTCTGGACTTTCTGAAGTCCAGAGAGAAATGGTTTCCTGGGTGTAAGGGCAACTCCTGCAGTACTCAGGATGCATCAGAGCAGCCCAATCTGCACCCACTATCAGAAAAATGGAGAGTCAATAGGAACTCATTAATAGCTGACTCAATTTTCTATCTCCTCTTATTTTATTCTGCTACTTGGAACGGTGGCAAAAAAAAAAAAGATCAAGACTCGGTTATTTCCTGAAAGAAATCTTCATTGGGCAACCACAGAGTAGAGGGAAATGAAGGTAACAGGAATTTTTAATTTGAGGCAGTGGAATCTCAGTGATGACCAGACCATAAGTCTGCTCACTGTATTTAGTCTCCACCTTTTAGGGTGCAGTTAAACTCATTCACAAACAACACAAACAAAGCCCCCAAGCGGACAGCCCTGGCAGGAGGAGTCACTGAGGCAGCTGCTTAGAGCAGAGTCCAGTTTTAGTGGAGTTCTCTTAGGGTTTGATTGAGTCCATGGAGTTTTAGAGCAGAGCCCAGTTTTAGTGGAGTTCTCTTAGGGTTTGATCGAGTCCATGGGCCTGGAACTCACATTGGAGACCAGCTGGCTGGGAGATGACACAACGATAAATCAGCCACCTGGTCATTTTGTGGCTTCCTAAGTATGGACAAATCTCAAATCTCCCCTCCTCACCGCTCAGGTTCCTATCTCAGTTATTTCCCAGATGGCTGTGGGTGCACAGGGGATTCTCCCCGAGATGGGGCAGCATTCCCTGGCCGGATCAGGGAGTGCACGGATCAGGTTGCAGGCACTGGGAACGTGGCTGTTCAAACATGCTGGCAGCCTGTAACCTTTGTGCCTGTGCCACTGGGGCCTTTGTTACTCATCCCAGTCCCACCCACAGGCTTGGCATGGAGCTCTGCACCTTCCGAAGCCTCCTGGCTTCTTATCAAGTCGATAAAAGCAGCATGTGTTTGGACAGAGGTTTGACTGCCTCAGAGCTGCCTCTCCTCCGCCTCACTCTGTGCTTCACCTCAGGAGGGGGAAAGGCAGCGACACAAACTGGCCCCACGGAAGAGGGGGAATATCCCAGCTTGAGGCTGGAATAAAGAACTCCCGGGATAAATGGGCCTCCAGAACACCAAAGCCTGCAGAGTGAAGCGGGCCAGCATCCTGATGCTCGGGCTGGACTCTGCGGGGAAATCCACGCTGCTCTACAAGCTCAGGTATAAAGATGCTTTCCTAACAATGCCAACAATTGGCTTTAATGTGGATATGATCGAAGCAGGAAAGGATTTTACGCTGACGTTTTGGGATGTTGGAGGACAGAAGAAGATGAGAGAGCTCTGGAGCAATTTCCTGGAAGGCACCGACGGGCTGCTGTACGTGGTGGACAGCTCTGACAAGCGCCGGCTGGAGGAATCCAGGAGAGAATTTGAACTCATTTTAAAGAATGAATCCCTAAAAAACGTCCCGGTGGTTGTGCTGGCGAACAAGCAGGATTTGCCTGGAGCTCTGAACGCTGAGGAGATCACCAGGAGGTTCAAGATGAAGAAGTACTGCAGTGACAGGAACTGGTACGTGCAGCCCTGCTGTGCCATCACGGGAGAAGGGCTGGCGGAAGCTCTGCAGAGAGTGGCCACGTTTGCCAAGCAGTACTGCAAATCAAAGGAGACTTTCACCACTCTGAAGGAATTCAATACCTTCTGAGGGCTTCTATCATCCAGTTGTGGTGACTGTTAATGTATTTTGTTGGACAGAATAACTCTGGATTCTGAAGAACTTTTTATACATAAATATTTATAAAGGACTTTGTAAATATTTATGAAGAACTTTGATTATATTAAATTCTACTGTTCTACCTGCAGATACTTGATATACCTGATAGGGTATCTCATACCTGAGGACTCTGTAGCATTTTATTATTATTTTTTTATTTACTTGGGGTTATTCAGTTCAAGTGGAATGATGAGAAAGGGGCAGTTGAACTCATGGAAATAAAATAGGTGAGCAGTGTTTAAGGTGCTTAAATCCAATGAAGATTCCGATCAAATTTTTCTCCAGATATAAACCAACCAAGTCATTTGGTCAGCAATGATCAAATGCTGTTTTTATAATAAATGCTCCATGGATGTGTTTCTCATTTGAAAACAGAGTGGAGTTAGAGCTTCAGCTCTCTGAGAACTTGCTGGCTGTTTGCATCCTAGAAACAATTACTGCAGCAAGGTTGTGAGGAGCGAGATGTGCTCCTCACCCAGCCCCAGACAGGGCCGGGCTCCAGGGTGCAGCTCTGACCTCTCACTGTCCCACTGTCCCAGATATCCACGTGCTGCTTCCTGCACTGCTGGACTGCCCTCCTTAGAGGAGATGGAGGCCAGCACAGGATCGGTCAGGGAAGGGTCGAATCCCATCGGTTTTGTGGTGACTTCCCAGTGGTGGGCTCCGGAAAAGTTGTGGCAGGGGCTCCTCTTGTGCTCCTGGCTTTTTGTGGCAGGATTACACCAAGGAAGTCGGTGGGAAGTAGGAAGTTTACATTTCGTTCTTACTAATAAACAGACAGGAATGTCAAGTTATAAAAGGGTGAAGCAGCAATAAAATCACCCAGACATACCCTGTTGTCTCATGCACATATTATTCAAAGACCAAAAAAATCATCAGGTGGGTTTGCTGAAATAGTAAACCAAGCGAGGTTTCTCAATAGCAGCTATTATTAATACTGAGACTAATTAATTATCAGGGGCTAAATCCTGACTCATGCTCAGACTCCATTGCTAAAAGCAGAACCAAGTGTCTGGATTTCTCATTGCCTGGTCTGATGAATTAGGTTCACTAGAAAATATCATCTTCTGTGCCTAAAAAGATCTTTAAAAGTCATCAATGTTGGCTTTCTAAGCCCAGCAAGTCAATGTTTAAAAATGTGATACATTGATAGATTTATAAACGTTTGCATGTGTCTGGTATAGAATGAATTCTCTTCATCTAATCATGTGTCTGTTATAAAGCAGAATTTAGTTCTGTGGCCTCGGGACTTCCTCAGGGAGAAACTCTCCTGAGGGATTTAATGAGGGTGCACCAGGGTCTCTAATTATCCAAGCAGCAAGTTCTGAAGGGAGAAATAAAGTCGTAAAATAGACCAGTTCATTCAGCTAAAAGTGAGAATAAGCTCTCAGGCACACAGGCCCTGCTGCAGGTTATCAAAATAGACTAAATGACACATCAACTTGAAGAAATATTTTACATTATGCTTCAAAGGAAAGGAATAAACTCAATTCCATTCACTTTATAGAGTATGAAGTATTTAAAAATGAATTTTCTAGGAGCTTGGTTTCCCAGAGAAGTGAAGGCAGGCCCGTTACATCTGCCCAAGGAGACCCCAACCTTTTGGAGTCATTTTAAAGCTTTAAAATAAATATCAGTCAAGCTGGCTGGAGGCACAGCTTCTCAGAGGAATTAGATGCCTGAAAGTTTAATTAAAAAAATCACTGAGACAGAGAAAAGTGGCCACACCGGTGCCCCCTGGAAGGCAAGGCTGATGAGGTACAAAGGACTGATCCCCACGGAGATAAATGTTCCATCGGAGCCGACAAAGGACATCAATCCAGAGCCAGGCCTTAATGAGCTCCTCTGCTCCGGGAGCTGCTCGGGCTTTTCCATCCTGCTTGGGTCAGCAGATGGAACGCACTGCTCCAAACAACCTGGAGCGAAGAGGCTCCCTGACACTCGGCAGCTTTTGGGAAGGGTGTTTGGGAGGCTGCCCGGGCAGGAAGGCGCAGAGGAAGAGGAATTGTGGCTCAGCTCAGCACGGAGCAGAGCACGGACTCGCCCCAGGGCGCTGCGGGGTCCCGGTGGGAGCCTGGGAATTGTTGGATATCTGATCCCATCGCGTGTTCCGTGGTGAAATCAATAACCAGGGAGTTCCAAAGGTGTTTTCCAGCTCCATCCCGCTGTGGACAGGTTGAGTCCTTGTGGCTGCTTGGGTGAACACGGTGAGCAGAATTGTCTTGGTGTTTCAGGAATTCTGCCGGGGCTAAAAGCCAACCCCCAGCACGGCGATCATTTGTTCCTGGATAAGTATTGGTCTGTTTTATTATTTGGAATTTTTACAGATTACTCACTAAAAAACTTTTCGGATTTTTTAAGGATTTAGGATGCTTTGAGATGGTGGGAGATGGGAATCTGAAGAGCCCCGAGGCAGCGGAGCTGAAGTCTGGGAGCTGAAAGCTTTTCATGGGATGAAGGCATTGAAGAGTTGGGGTCAGCTGTTTATTTTACTTCAGGTTTGGGAATTTTTTTCACCAGCTCACCCTGCTGTTTTGCATTTTTTAATTGCTGCATCCTGGCACTCTTGTGCAGAAGCACTGCAGGGTTTTTTTGTAGTTAAAGGGCTCAAATCCATCAGTGTCTGCTCATATTCCTTACACAGTTTGCTGTACCTGTTCCTTTGTGCTGGCGGAAGAGTCACACACAGCAAAACAAGTGGAACATGCCTGAGGTCAGGAATCACAAGGGGAAGAAGGATCTGGAAGCCAAGGCCTGCAGGACCCTGTGCCCCCTCAAGATATGTTTGGATGGGACCATTTAAAAGCTGACAGAGCCAGAAGATGGGGAGCTGCCCTGGTGGCCATTCCTTGGTAAAATCCCTGTGGTTTAGGGAGCTGCCCTGGTGGCCATTCCTTGGTAAGATCCCTGTGGTTTAAAGTCACAAAGGGCTTTCTGAGTTTAGCAATAACTCATGGAGCTCATTGACCGTGGTTCCAGTGGGGTGAAACGCCATTTTAAGGGAAGGTGTGGAGCAGCAGAAGAAACCACTGCAAATTTGGATAGTAGCACTCCCTCCTGCTTTGCCTGGGAGACAGCTGTCCCAATAATTGAGATTTGTGTTTAAGGAATGCAGGCCGAGGCTTTTCCAATATCAGATAACTGGTGCTACTCAAAATGCCTCTGTGCCATCTCATTTCTGACAGGTAACTGAGCCAAAGGAAAGATTTTCATGTGTCAAACAACTTCTAAGTGCTACAAAGGGAGGCAACACCCCTTTGAAGTGCTGTGTGCACCTCAAACAGCTTTTTTCCCAAAGCAAATGGGCCGTGCTGAGTTCTGTGCTGCTACAATTAGGCTTCTTCCACTTTAATTAGCTCAGATATCCTGTTTGGATTGTGGACGTCCATCGCCTCAGATCCCACAGCCTGGATCAGCCAACTCTCTGTAATTTGGGATGTAAATTCTGGAGGGTGGAGGCCCTCAGCACACACCACACCGCAGGGACCATTTGCAAATGTAAATTCACGGACAGTAACGAGCCCAGGCACATCTGATTCTGAACACTGGGGATTTTAGCAAATGGAGCATTCCTTGTGTTTCAGTTTCTTCGAGATTCTGTTCCACAGCTCAGTGCTGCTGTGCCACTCCTGCTCACCCACGATGCGTTTGGGGTGCCTGGGTCACCTCCCCTCAGCCCCGCTCACCTCTGTGTGCCCTCCCCACACTGACCCCGCAGAGCTTCCTCCCTGGCCTTGTCCTTCCCCACGAGTGCCAATGGCGGTGCCAGCTCCCATGCCCTTGCGATCACATCTCCCTCGGGTTTTTGGCTTTGCTCTCACGCCACTCCTCGTGCTTGGAATGACCTACAGACATTTACGGCCCCATTTCATTGTTTTCTGTCAGGTCCTTCCTCCAAGCACTCCTTTCCCACGATGTAAGCAAACCTCCTGACAATGCTTTATGAGACGTTTTGGATGAGTATTTTTTATTATTTCCTTGTTCTGCCCATATTTATTCATCTGCCCTCTTTTAGTCTTACAAGGTGCTTTCTTCGGGGCAAAGATCACCTTTTTGTTCTGTTTTTATTCTTTTTTGTCGTTTTGTTGACTCGTTTTTTACTTCGTTTTTACCCTTTTGATTTGCCTAACCAATGAAAAGTTTATAGGCCTTATTATTACTGCTGTAAGTACCCTGATCTGGAGAAATACCTGCTAAAATAAGTAATTTTGTGAGTTGAATAAACCACCTGGCTCTGAAACCTGAGCCGTGCATATTGTTTGGTTTGAGCATTTATAGCTGGGAACTGCAGCAACAATTTTATCGATCCAGACAAAGGCCAATCTCCTCAGAAATTCTGCTTGGCTGTTAAAGGGTAACTGTGCCTTAATCAATCGTTTTCAGTTACTTTATCTAAAGCACACACATTAATCACTGAACAATGTGAGTCTCTCAAGTTTCCCTTTAGAAGTCAGAGGAGTCCTGTTTCTTACAGGGCTATCCCAGATCCCTGTGAAAATCCCTTGTATCATTTGGATGTAATACAAAACAAAAAGTTTAATTAATAGATGATAAATTAATGGTCTCCTCTTGGGGTGGGTCTCGTGCTCAGAGCTGGTGCCATCAGCTATTCCCAGCACAAGGGGATAATTTTGGACTGAAGTCACATGGATTTTCCTTTGCTGAGGATTTAAAATAAAGGTTTAATTTACCTAAAATGTCTATAGGTGGTCACACAACTCTCGCCTGCACATCAGTTATTTACACAGCTTGAAGTACTCTGAAAAGGTGAAAGGAAAGAGAATTACAGAAAAAGAATTTAGGGAGTTCATCTGGAGGGGGCCGTGGGGGAAGATAAACTACAGAAATACGATGGGAAAGGGAATAGAAGAGAAAAATAAGTGAGAAAATTCTCAGGCCAAAGTATTGAGTATTGTAGATACACAAAGCAATAGAAAGTAAAAAGACTTTGCACTCTGGTGCAAAAGCTGAAGTTTCTCTTCTTTTAAAGTCAATATTTCACGTGTGCAAACCCTCCTGGTGCTCACAGGGGGAACTTCCCTGGGCTCTCTCTTCAACTTACAGGATGAAGGCAACAGTTTCATAGATAAAATAACGTCAGGCCCCAAAGATAAAGTAACCTTGGAGGAAATATCCTGCAAAGAACTATCTCCTCACAGTAACTCTAAACAATATTAATCCTGAGTGTGAACAGTTAAAAATATTTAACACCTTATTAAAGTCAAACGTTGTGGAAATTAATTATAGTTTCAAATAACTCTTCCTTTTAACCTACACAGGAAAACTCTAATAGCTCTTAGCTGTCACCTACATTGAGCCTTCCCTTTTTGAAGCTTAAGGTTTTCCACTGAGTCATTTGGATCATTGATTATTTAAAATACCCATTTATTGCCCACGCTAACGGGTAAATTTGTACAAGCTTTACTTCCTCGTGTGCTGCGGAAAAGCCTCTGTCAGACACTAAGGAAAACCCAACGCAGACATCAGAAAATTGAGTTATATTATTGAAAAGTACGTGTATAAAATGTGGTGTTTCGTCGCTGGGACATCTTGTGGTGTGTGAGGCTTCCTGCAGCTCGTCAAAACGAAACTATCGAGTTGCAAATTCAAACCGAGAGACAAGAGGAGCTCGAGAACTCTCTGGGAGGCTTAAAGCACGCATCTAAAAATCGCTTTTTCAAACAAAAACTCCCTCGTTACAGCACTGATGGGCTTATTTTCAATTTGTTAAATATAAATATCAATTTCCGTTCTTTAGCTAAAGTCCACATTTGTTTTCATCGTGCATTAAGATGAAGTTTCACTTCGTGGCACTGAAAATTCGTAATGAGTGATGTCCAAACTGCCCAAACAAGCAGATTCCCCAACTGCTATGTTTTTTGTGATTTAGCCCTGGATACCAGTTCATAACTGAAGTGAGATTTGAATATAAAGAGGAATAATGAGCATTAAAAAAAGGATTGATCTCAGTGATCTGACAGAGGCTCCGATTCCTGGAGCTGCTGAAATGCTGCGTTTTTCAGGAAAATTACGTGGCCATTATTCCCCCTCAAAAGAAAAGCTGAACAGAAATATTACCATTTATCAGGCATCAGAAAATCAAGGGAAGCTCAGTCCTGAGCCTAGTGAGAATGGGCCTCGTTAGTGCTGCTGCTCAGAGCACTCATTTTCTCCATTACAGCCGAACAAAGAGAGATGCAAACTTCGAGTATTTTCATTTTTCTGCTCAATACCAAGCCCTGAGCCTTTCAAAATTCTTCATTCAGTCATGTATTCAAGTTTCCTTTCAAAACAAGCCTGAGACACAGCACTGACAATAGCAATCTGCATCTGGACATTTACATTTTTGTTGCATTTTGAGGCTGTTTTATGTGCTAAACTCTGCTCCCTGCCAGTGTTAACAGCCAGAAACAAGAATTTAAATCTGAGATGCTCCCAAAAATGTCTCTGGTTTCGTGATCCAATCAGTGTTTCTGTGTACAATATGAAACTCATCACCTAACGCCTCACACCATTTAATTACCTGGGCATATTATATAGTTTAATTTTTCAAATACAGCTCCAATGATCAGCCTTCCCTTTGGAAACCTGAGGAACTAAGGATGTAAAAGCAACTTCCTGCAGTCAAGTGGAACAGGATCCAGAGATCTGCCAGCAGATAAGAAGTTTTCCTTTCCTTTAAGAAATATTATTGAACTCACCCCAAACCGGCAGAGACAGAAGCATTTTTTGTCACTGTCCCACCATCAGTGGTGCTACAAGGATTTATTTAACATGGAAAAATTGTATCCCTGGACCTTGCAGGGCACAGTGAAATGGCTCAATTCATGAACCATTTCTTCACTTCTTATATCAAATGAATTTTTTCCCCTTTCCTTTATTAGGAGATTGTTGTGTTGAAAAGGCAAAGCAGCTGGGACAGCAGCAGGGAAGTGCAGCTCCACAATCTGCTGATGGAGGATTGATTCCTCTTCTTCTTGCAGCTGATGGGTTTTTGGGATCCACTCCAGCTCTGGTACCAAGGAACATTTTTGCCAATGGTCATGTCACGACCTGTAAATTTGTCTGCAAAAGCTCTGATTTACTGCATTAAAAAATAAACATATCCAGGCTGAATTGTAGCAAATGTACCAATGTAATTTAAAAGCAATCCCCAAATCGAGTGTCGTATGAAATAAAAAGTGATTTAAAGCAGAGTGGCTGAGATCAGAGCAGGCTGTGCTCTTCCAGAGGCAGCTCTGGAGCTCTGATCATACATTTGAAGCTGCCTGCCTCCTGCTCGGTGTCATGTGGGAGCCCTGGGCTGATTTTCTGATCACAGGAGCAGATGTTGGGCTGATGTGAATCAGCAAAGGGCCACTGGAGCCAGAGGAACTCCCTCCAGTTTGCACCCTCTGGGAGCTGTGCTGCAGCCTCTCCTGGGCAAGACACAGAACACTGGGAGTTAGCTCAGAACTAATCACACGGTAGCTTCCAAAAAAAAAAAAAGATAATAAAAATATCTAGAGGTCTGTAAAAAAAGTGCTCATTAGGAGGTTTCACATGGCCTTGTGGGAGGAGATCCCCAAGGCAGCTGGAATGTTCAGGCTGTAAGGGACTCAGCAGAGCTGGGGACAGTGGCAATGAGGGAGAGATCCCAAACTGAATCAGTGACATCAGGAGGCTCTTGGCTGCATTAACACCTGATAGGGGCCGGCACAGGGAGCCAGAGCAGCTCCAGGAGTTTTAGTGTCCCACACAACATGACTAAAGGGTTATAAATGGAAAGGTCTTGAATCCTGGCGTATCTGAAGCTTTTTTCTTTCTCAAGCCTGTGCAGTTCATCACTTTAAGGAACTGATTTTTAAAAGTGAGTTCTTAAGTACCACCCCAACCGAAGAGTATTTTTCTTGAAGTATAAATACTTCTTTTTTTCTAAATAGAAAAAAAAAGCAAAATACAGTGTAACCAGCGGTTCTGAATGAACAAACCCAAGGTGAAACACGCACAGGAACCCTCCAGAACTGACCAGAACTGAAGTGTCCCCACACAAGGGAACAATCCCCGAGTGAGTGTGAGCACAGCCACAAGACAGCAGAGCTGTTCAAGTGTCCGTGGGCCAAATCTCTGATTCCTACTCTCAGCCAAAGCACTTCAGCCAACTCCCATCAAAAATCACCTTCAAACGTGTCTTCTGAAGAAGGCTGTGTTTGCACACCAGCTGAAAGATTATCATAAAATATCCTGCCAGCAGTGGGCTGCTTTTTTGTTAATACCAGCTATTCCATTTGTATAAACCCTGGGATTAATGGGCATTTTTCTGTGTGCAACACAAATCTTTGCAGCTCTTTACATAACGTTTTGTTTCTTATACAAGGGAGATAAGGCTATGAAAAGCCATTTGCAGGAGCTCCTTACACTTAAGTGTACATTGAGAAAATATATATACATTTAGAAAATATAGTATATTTTTATATATATTTTACTAATCTATTAAGAAAAGCATTCAGATCAATTCACATTATTACTCGAAAGAGGTCTTTTAGATAAGCTGAGATTTAGACATTGTCTAATTGCATAATGAGGTGCAAAATGCACAGATTATGAATTGTAAACAGAATGTAAACTCTTTGTAAAACAAATCCATCTGTTGCTTGAAGGGTAGGAAGAGGAGCAGAGCCTAATTCCCACCTTTACATTTGCATTATTATTTTTCAAGCTAAAAAACATGCGAAAAATATCAAAGAAGCAGAGCTTTGTTCTGTAGCATCACATAAAGTTAGAACAGTATCGTACCAAGAGGATTTGTGTTATATGCATAATTTATTATGTTGTAGGTGTCTACATTTAGTTAAAAAAAAACTCATTCAGAATCAAAATATCCTCTTGTTTGGGGTGTTCTTTAAAGACAGGCCAGTGATGCTGGATCAAGGGTTCAGAGGGGAGCTAGTCTATCATGAAAAATTGGTTTTTGCACAGTGGACCTGAGGTAAAACCAAACAAAAATAATGTGGTAATTGTTCGTCTGAGAGCCAAGCAGCTTCATTAGATTACAGTTACACAAAATGCACTTGATTCATCTCGGATTATGTCTTCAATGAAGTCACGATATAAATTATCCTTTGGATGACATCAGATCAAAAGACCACTGAAGGATTGTCTTCCCTCATAATTTAGCAAGATGTTTTGTATATTATATGGAGTTACACAGAAAGGAAACGGGGTGTTAGACCTGCTGGTGCAGCAAGGTGATTTTCAGACAGGTCTGGGTTTGAAGGAAGATTCTCCAGGGTGATTCTCAGTTATTTTCAAATGGTTACTCATGAAAGAACACGCTTGTTGCTCAGCCCCTTGACTCGCTCAGCCTTTTTCCAAGAGCACAGAGGGAAGGTCAGCAGGGGGATGATTTCCCTGCAAGGTCACTGTCACTGTTAGGGCACTGAGTCAGCCCAGGATGTGCTGCCTTTCCCATTCCATCCTTTCCACACCACACCAAGAGCTCGGTCGGTGCTAAGGGAGGCGACAGTGGGAGGTGGTAAAGGTGGGATGAGCATGTCTGCGGCAGCAAAGACGTGGAAAAGGTGGTGGTGATGGAAGAAAAGGGTTTTTCTTTCCCTTCATAAAATTCCAGGCTGGGTCTTACACACCGTGTATTTTTTACCATCATAGTCTGACTAGTTGTGATCTGAAGACCGGGCAGGAATGGAACACGCAGTACCAGAGTCCAATTTCATTATTCATCATAGAATTTCTGCCTAATATCTAATCTAAACCTACGCCCTTTCAGTTTAAAGCCATTCCCCCTTGTCCTGTCATTCCAAAGTCCCTCTCCAGCTCTCCTGGAGCCCCTTTAGGCACTGGAAGGAGCTCTAAGGTCTCCCTGGAACCTTCTCTTCCTATCTGAACTCTCTCAGCCTGTAAACGAAACAGAGCACTAACTAAAGAGATAATATTTTCATTTTATCTCTAGGTATTCTTTTTTTTTTTTAACAATGTAAATAGCTGTATGGAGAAAATGTCCTTTTTGTCTGTCCAGACTGGGATGTGAAGGGACTGCTGTCCCTACTCTGGCTTTGGACAATATGCTTTACGTAGTGTTAGACAAGCAGCCATGCCTATATGGAACACCACCAGCACTAATTAGCCCTGACTAATTTACCCTCCTCATATTGCTGTGACATCACTGCTGCGTTTATGCAACAGATGGGGCAGTGGTGACTCAGCTCCTGTCACTTTTTGGGGGTTTTTTTTTGGGAATTATCTAGAGCTGAGCCTCATCCTCTGCGAAATGTCCAGAGATAAAACACAGTTTCTCCTAGTCTGAAAAATCGTTCTCTTTGTGTTTTCCCAAGGAGCTAAACCAAGTTCTCCTTCCTGATACTCCTCAGTCTCTGAGGGGCTTGGTGACTTTGTTTTCATACTTGGGAATCTGCACCTCCTGTCATAGCTTTGTATTGCTCTCAACAAGTATCATGGAAAATTATAGCAAGAGCTCTATCGACATGCAAGACTTTACAGGGTTAATTAACAGAGGTAATTTCCAATCATTAAAAATGAGTAGAGACTACATGCAAGGCCAGGGCAGTGTCTGTGTATATATATATATATATGTATGTATGTATGTATGTATGTATGTATGTATATAAACACATTCCAGAGAGTGCTTCTAGTTATGCACAGAGGTATTCTTTTCTGGATAGAATTTCAGAAGTAGGAACAAATTTACTCCCTCTGCTCTGCAAGTGTATCTCTCTATTGCTATGTATACTCTTTCAAATAAAAATTTAAAAGTTTTTACAGCAGCTTTTTTTTTTTTTTCCTAAAACTCTGGAAAACTGGGAGGAACAAGGATTATTCTGAATAAAGGCAAAGTGTGGTGAGGGGAAAGATTAAAGCATTAATTTTCAGCTCCGTGATGGGAATTAATGCGAAGTGTAGTGAGGGGAAGGATTGAACTTAATTTTTGACTGCATGATCGGGGCAAATGCAAACTTTAATGAGAGGAAGGATTAAACTGTTAACTTTCCGCTCCATGTGGGGAGTGAATACAAAGTGCAACGAGGAGAAGGATTAACCTGTTAACTTCGGGCTCTATGAGGAGACGGAATGCAAAGCGTAGTGGGGAGAGTGATTAAATCGTTAACTTTCGGCTCCATGATGGGAGCGAACGCCAAGTGTAGCAAGCGGAAGGATTAAACTGCTAACTGCCGGCTCCATAAGGGGAGCGAAGGGAAAGTGTAGTGGGGGGAAAGGATTAAAACGTTAACTTTCGCCTCCAAAGCCGCGCACCGAACGCATTAAAGCGCTCCCTCCCGGCGGCGCAAGCGCGGGCAGCGCCCGTCCCGCCGCCCCTCCCCTCAGCTCCCGACAGCCAAGATGGCGGCGGCGCTGAGGCAGCCCCTCCTTCCCTCGCCCTTCCCGCGCTGCGTCACCGCTCCCTCCCTCTCCTTCCCCGCCGCCATTGGCCGCCGGGCGCGCGCGGCGCGGCCAATGGGCGGTGGCGCCCAGAGCGAGGCTGCCCCTGTTTCCCCCTCCTTCCTTCCCTCGCTCGCCGCGTCCCTTCCCCCGCTCGGCGGCAGCGGCGCGTTCGGGCTGCCGGCACCGGCCCCGGCCCGCTCCGAGCCCCGCTCCGAG
>VZRF01001108.1:23259-91399 GCA_013396875.1 Vireo altiloquus | reverse complement strand
GCCCTGAGGCGCGGGGAGGCGGGAGCGGCGCTGCCGGCAGGGGAGGGCAGGCCCGGGGAAGGAGGGAGGAAGGAGCCGCCGAGGCCGCGCTGTGGGCCGGGCGCGGCCAGGCCTGTGGGAGCCCAGCGAGGGGCAGCGGCCGCGCCCGCCCGGTGCCGCTCCGGGGGCTCCTCGGGCCCGGCAGCGAAGGCCTCTCCCCCCCGGGGTGGCTGCGGCCGCCGGAGCTCGACCCGGCCTCGGTTAGGGGAGGGTTTGCCTCAATTCCTGCAGGAACAATCTCTCCGCGCAGCCCCTAAAAGCCTGAGTCAGGATTAGGGCCCGCTTGGGTGTTCTGCTGCGTGTCTCCAGGATACCTAATTAAATAAATAATGCCCTAATCTTTATAGTAAAGATATTTCTAAAAGATCGCGCTTTTTAATTTTTTTTTTTTAATATTGTTGTTTTCTTCTCAGGTAGTTGAGAAGCACTTCTGGCTTGTAGCACAGAACCCCCGAACTTTTTGGTGGCTCATTTATTTGAAGGTGCTTCCTAAACGTAGCAGGATACATAATTAACTAGGGTTTTCCTTAGGAAATAGCCAAATTTTAAAATTAGGCATCAATCCTCACCTCTAAACACTCGTCCAGGAGTGCTGGATGGAGCTTAAAATTGTCTGTACAGGGTTCTGGACAAGAATTTTGGCATTCTCATGGCTGTTTTTTACTAGTCTCCAGGTGTCCCTTGTGTTTTCCATAGTATTCCAGTCTTTTATATGAAGACAATATGATGTTTTAAAAGTAAAAATTCCTTTACGTCCCTGGCATTAATTAAAACATCAGCCGAGTTTCCCAGAAGTTTGTAATATCTCAATTTTTAACCTGTCCAATTAGATTGATAAACCAGTTTATTATTACATTATGTCCCAAGTTTTGGCAAAAAATAGTGGGAGTGGGAATAATTAATTGCTCTGTTTGCTAGCAGGGTAGTGAGGTTGGTTGGTAACCACTTAGCTGTTAATTTTTTTTACATAAATTTTGTTACCACTGAATAGACGACTGTAGAGATCTTCAGGAACTCACACAGAATGTGCTATTATCATGAAAAATGGGATTAATGGGAAGATAGAGGCTGGAATTCTGCTGCTTTGCTGCAGAGTTTTAAGGGGAAAAAGGCTGAAGTAGGAGCGGTTCAAGATGGATACATGCAGGTAACACCACGTGTGAGTGTGTCAGGAGGCAGGGAAGCTCTTCAATCTCTTTTTTTTTAATTTACTGCCTCACTTAAACGCCTTTTTCCACAGTCCAAACCCACTGCTGGGCCGTGTTAAATTTTAGAGAGTGACATTTCTCCAGCAAATCCTGGAGCACACGCCTGCTCCCTAAAATAACCACGGTGCAGGGCTATTTTTCATACAATAGCTCAGGCTTCTGGCTGTTCTTCCTGCTCATTAACTGCTTCCACATCACATCGGTCATTAGCAGGAGGGAATTAGTGGTGCCCACTCTCAGCTGAGCTCCTGGGGGTAAAACACCTCCAAAATCCAACTTGGGGGGCTGTTTGGGTAGAAAGTTGTGTGTTTACTTTGCAGAGGAAGCCAACATTTGATCTTTATCTCCTTCCCTCCTCCCCTTTTTTTTATCTGCGCTGAAATTCTGTTTGGCCCCCTGGGTTGTTTTTACAAAACCATCATTTTTTTGAAAATTTTCCATGGTAGTTCACCTCTAAGAGAACTAAGAAATCACCCTAATTTTGGTGAATCCCAAATTTCTCGAGGTTAGGAAAGGTTGCCATGTTGTGAATTGCAAACTTCCTAAAAATGTTATCTCTTAATTCCGTGTGCTTGGATGAATCCATTGACAGTTCCAGTGCCAGCAGTTCCTGTCACATTGCCCTTGCCTTCCAGGTTTTACAGGAAATTCTTGTATTTCTGACAGAAATCAGGGAATTTCCTACATTTCATCCCTTAAAGCACCAAGCATTTCTTTACCTTTTTGGATACTTAAAGTTGGACTTCCTTTTTTTTTTTTTTTTCCCTGATATGCTTCTAAAAATCCAAATTCTGGCCTGGAGAAAAAAAAAAAAAGGGACAAAAGAAAGCAAACCTTAAGCACCTGTTTTACATAAGATGTTTAGCAAAATTCCTTCATATGCTGAAGTCTTGGGTAAACATTGCCTGCACAGGCACGTTGTAAATAATTACTGCCATGTGTTTGGAGATGACAGATTGCTGGTGACACTGAGATTCTCTGGGACCAGAAATCTCCAATACCTCCTGGTCCATTCCCTTCTTTATGCTCCTGCTCAAAGGAATACATGGTGTAATAAAGTTTTTAATAGTGGCAGAGTTGCTGCTGGGAGTGCAGTAATTTGGAGCTGATTCTGAGGCAGCATCTCTGGGGGGGGTTTGAAGATTTCTGGTCAATACTTGCAACATTCTTTGACAGTCTTCAAGATTTTAGAGCTGTGGGGGGAAAAGTAGAATTGGTTCAGCACAAAGAGGAGCCTTAAAAATGGCAGGATTGGCCACAGTTTTTCTCTTTAACCTCCAACCCCAGAAGCTGGCTTGAAGAAGGACTTATCTGGACTCCAGTATTAAATTATGCAAATACTTATCCATTAGGGAGCTGGCTAAGGTGACTTTTTTCATCTTGTGCCTTCAGTGAGGAACAGGTTTTACTTGGGCTTTTTTTTCCCTCCCTTGGATAAGAAAGGATGAGCTGTTTTTTACTGTTTATTGTGCTGACACCCAATTTTCTTTCCAACCTTTATTTTTAATGGTAATACCACAGAGCTTGGTATTAAATACCAGATTTTTACTATACAAAAGCCAGATAAGTGCAAATTGTTCGTTGTGTCTGTGATAGAGTTTTATGAACAATTTGGGATTAAATAATGTCTTTTTAATCCTGCATTTAAGGGTCTTGATTTTGGAAGTTTTGTGGGGTTTTGGGGTGTTTTATTTGCTTCATTTTGTTTCACCTGGTGATTCAACATTTCATTTTCTCTTGGTGATTGTTGCCTGCTGCAGCTTTCCAATCTGACTGACATTTAGGGGTTTTTTTTTGAAAGGAAATAAAAAATATCTCCTGCATTTTATTTCTCTGGAAGAATGTGCTGAGTTCCTGCTGGCCTTTTCTCCCCTGATTCACCTGCGTTGCTGGGCAGGAGATTAAGGATTGCTTTAACAGTGCCAGCACAGGAGAGGTGTTAAATAGAGATTTCTGCTCTGTAATTGAGAGATGCACGAAGGGAAATGATGATAATTCTGTGATGCAGAGCACTTCAAAACTAATTTTGGAGCAGCCATTGCATCAAGATGCTTTAAGATCAGCAGGATTTCAAGAGTTGCCAGCATCATTCACTGGACTTTAAAAAGAATATATTTGAGAACACCAAGGAAGCTGTAAGGGAGTGAAGGAAAGGTGGTGGTGTGAAATATATTGAATATTGCAGGTACTTTAAGGCTTTTCAACCTCTTCTGTATCCCACACAAAATAGTCTGCTTGGGATTAAATATGGAAGAAGTGAAGGAGAGCAGGAATTTCACTCACTGAGATAAAAATAGGTTCCTTTAAGCTGACTTGGAGTTCTGTGGTGAAGCTCATCCATCTTGTCACTTTGAAATGATACTGAGATATTTGTGTAAGGCATTTTCTTTGCCATGCACAGCTTCTCCAGGAAAAATGGGGCTGGTAGCACGTGTAATGTCATATTGATTTTTATTTTCTTATCTGTAACTCAGCCTCCCATTATCCTTCTGAAGGGGGAAGAGTTGCTGAAATGTGATTTCAGGGAGTATCTTGGCTTGGCTTTATGATCCCAAAGCATTTTTATCCGTGATCTTGAGAGTAGATTTCATTGCTCCAGTTTGTAATTGGGATAGAATTTGTATAGGAGGGGAGTAGTGGATGGAGGAGGGCCTGAATCACTGGATATAACTTGGGAAAAACAGTCTGGTTTCACATGTCCTTGCCCTGTGGGGTGTTTTGTGTTTTTATTTTGAATCCCAGACCACACTGGCACTGGTAACAACTTCCTGGGAAGGAAGGAAGGAGGTCGCAACCAACTCTTCATTTACAGTAACTGTTGACTTTGCAGTTCCCCAGCAGAAACAATGTGCCTTTGGAAACCATCCCCTAGGATGAGAGCAGTAGCCAAAGTTGTGCAGTTACTTGGGTGCTGTCAGCCCTTCCTGTTGGAGGTGTATAAACAGAGCAGAATATTTTATATTATTTTATAAGATTTTATAACCCCCACCCCACACAGGAGTGACCCCCAGCTCTGTGTGGTGGGAGATGAGTTCCTGATCCATTCAGGGAAGGAAGAGGGGTCAGGATCCCTTTCCAGGTGTGTTTAGGAAGGGCTGGGGGAACCCAGCTGCTCCTGCTGTGGCACTGGGAACGTTCCTTGTGTTGTTGTGAAAGGCCCCAGAATGTCTCGAGATCCTGCAGGCATCGCCAACACGAGATTTTAACGATAAGCTGAAGGGCTCAGTCATGACTAATGGTCAGAAATAGCCCTTATGATAAATCTGAAGCTAAATATAATTGAAAAAAGGAGGATGGAGGGGTGGCCATCGCAGGCTGACAGAAATAGATCGGATCATTTGATTTTTGATGTAGCAAATGACAAACAGGATCCAGGGACTGAAAGAGCCGCGTGAATTCCTGACAAAGTGGTGCATGTTTTTAATTGGAGCCCTTCCCAGGACCATTCTGAACTCTGCTTTCAAACCCTTTCTGCTCAGAGTGGTTTCCTGCTCACAGTTGTGTTGGTGCAAGCTGGAAGCTGATTCAGATAACTCAGATCTCCCCCGGAACAGAAGGAATAATTCCCCACGTGCCAAGGCACCACCATCCCTCATTTCTGCCCTCTGAGCTGTTTTCCAAAAGGCAGCACAAGTTGATCTCGAGTCTGTTTGGCATTTTAGTTTCTCCAAACTATTCCATCTCTAGCTGAGCTGGTGAGACTGGGAAACTCTGTGGCAGAGCTGACTTCAGTTCTCATTTGTTGTGCTTTTCCTGTTCCTCAGAGGATGAGCAGTGCCAGGTTGACCTGTAACTATTCTGTCAACAGACTCTGTTTACACAGAGAATTATTTCAGTGGAGCTCAGTTTTGGCAAATTGTGCTTAAGAGTGACTTCACTGGTGGCTTGTCTTTCATGTGAAGGCTGTTGTGATTCCAAGGGGTACAGGTAGGAATTACCTCTTTATGGCAGGCAGGAATTCAGCCAAGGGCCTGTCAGCTCGTGGCAGGAGGGAGAGCATTCTTTGTGTTCCAGCAGAGGCTTTTTTAAAGTCTGATCAACTGCAGATGTGATTTTTCAAGTAAAGCATCTTCTAAATGACACATCTGAGGCTTTTTTTCTTGTAATATTTCTTTTGGTCCCATTCAGTTCTCCTTATGTCAGCATCAGCAATGTCATCCTTGGGGTCTGGGAAGAGCCATCCCAGGGCAGCTTTTGGGTAGGAATGCTGATTTTGTTGCCTTGTGGTTTGGGGAGGTGTTTAAAAGTCCTGTGAGATCATCAGGAGCATGGTGCAGTTCTGCAGTGTGATTATCAGAGGGATTCCTTGCATTATTTTCATTTTGGATATGCCAGATGAGTAGAGTTTGGAGAAAGAGAGAGAGCAGGAGGCTGTAAGTCAGGTGTAAAGCTGCAGCATCTTCCCAAAGATGGTCCAGCAGGGGATCAGCTTCTGCTGGAGCTCAGAGAAATATCCATGGAGTGTTTCCTGCCCTCAGCTCTGCTCTTCAGAGCTGCATCCACTGTCCTGGGGGGTCTGGGCATTGCTGGGCCACCCCAGGCCGTGCTGGGCAGTGCCAGCCTGTGCTGCTGCTCTGTAGTGCCCTGTGATGTTTTTAGTGCTGGGATGCTTTGAGCTCCTCTTTTCTGGCTCTTTCCAGGTTGCTGCAGCTGCTCCTGGGCACTTTGCCTTTCCCAGAGCTGTCACTGGGGGGAGGTTGGATTTTCCCCTTTTTTCCCAGACCATGCAAAGTTCTTCCTCCAGAACCATCCCTTGTGTTCCACTTTTTTCCTATCCTTACCTTTTCCTCCTTCCTTTGAGGAGCTGAAGTGTTGTGCTCAGCTGAAATTTGATCTGATGAACTGCATGTTCTTTTTGATAAAAATAATTATGCTTTGAAAGTGAAGCTTTTAATACTTATCTTCAGATCTCCTTGCTGTTCAGGAGCTCTGGCTGCTGTTCCTTTTCCCTCTGTCCTGTGCTCAGGGATTTGCAGCTTTCCCTGGGCTCATGAAAGTTTAGTCACAATAAAAATGGAATTGTTTGGAATTTCACTGTGAAGTTCAAAGTGTAGAATAAAATCACTCCAGGCAGATTTATTTCTCTTTTCACTGCACTAGCACAAGCAGCAATAAACCAATTTATGTATATTTACAATTGATTTTTTTTTCTTTTCCTGAATACTGTCCATGGGAGCTGTAGAGAAAATGACCAGAAAAAAATGCTCTTAGAATGTCAAAGGTTTTATGTGGTTTTCATTTATAAATAATAGTTCTGTAACTCAGCTTGGCTTACAAGATCTCATAATTTGAGCTTGTTGATTAAGTTATTTCACTGTACATTACCATGGTCCTTTTAATGCTTTTGGTGCTGTTTTATGCACAACTCCATTCAATTTTTCTTTAAAAATGTGGTTTTATTCTATTGTGGCTATTTCTATTTCCTGTAGATTTCTACTTCTCTAATAAAAATTAAACTCTATGTGTAAAAGTTTGGGTTAAAGTGCATGAACTGAAACATTTTTTAATTAATCTGAGTTTGGATTATGATGTTTTTTGATCTTGATTCTTTCCAGACTATGAGAAGACAAAGAAATGAAGTTGTTGTGGAGTTGAGAAAGGTGAGGTGACCTAGCATTGTTATTTTTATTTTATATTATTATTCTTACCAAGTGGGATTTGACTGTGTTCTTACTCCAGTAAAATGGAAGAGTTTTTGTTAAAGACTCAAAAAGTTCTGAAAACTAGAGGTTTATTTGGAATCTAATAAAGGGAATCATTCTTGCACTTGGTTAGGTTTTTAAATTATAAAAAGCTTGATTTTGCCTTTGAAAATCAGCTCTTTAGAAAGTTATTTCCTCACAAGTGAGAGTGGAAGAGTGTGAAGGTAATGCTGAAATCAGTGGAAAAAGGGAATCACAAGTGGAATTAGTTTCCCTCTGGGAATTGCTGTGTCCTGTTTGAAATGATGACCAATAAATGGTGATGCTGATGGGTTTGTGCACACTGAACTTCCAGCACAAGCTGGGTGCAGGATTTTTTAGGAAGAAATAATTCCCAAAATGTTCTTTTCTGTGCAGCCTTTTCCAACTTTTTTTTTTTTTGTTGGAAATTTTAACAATATCAATGATAGCAACTTGATGTTGCTTGTTTAAAACTGAAGCTTCTCTTCCCTACTTAACACCTCTCCACCCCCTAAATCCAAATTTTCAAATCAAAAGTTCAAAATTTTCCATAATTTTTCTTTTTAAGAACAAAAGAGATGAGCATCTCCTAAAGAGGAGGAATGTTCCCCATGAAGATATCTGTGAAGATTCTGATATTGATGGGGACTTTAGAGTGGTAAGCATTAATAACTCTCAATGATTTCTCCTTTTTGCATCCTCTAAAGACATTTGGAATTTCTAACTGCTTTTTTATCTCTGTTTTCTAGCAAAACACTTCTTTGGAGGCAATAGTTCAGGTAAAAAACAATTAAATTGTTTGAATATTCTTCATGTCATGATGATAGATGTATGAAAAATGTAATTTTTTCTTATTTTAGAATGCTTCAAGTGACAACCAGGGTGTTCAGTTAAGTGCTGTGCAGGCAGCAAGGTAAGAACACACTTTGCTCAAATATCCTGATTTTATTCTTATTTTATCATGCTCTTAATGTCAGAAAATGTGTTCTAGCTGGACTGAAATTGTATGTAATTAAGTGTTTTTTTAAAAAAACACAGAACTTTAAAGAAATGAGAATACACAGATCTTTTAAGTAGTGTGGATTTTCTTTACATGTAAAATACCTGAATTTATTTGGTGCTTCTCACAGAGTAAAATACACACTTTAAAGGACTTTAAGTGCAGAAAGAGCTCAAAATCTCCTCTGCTGGATGGAGAAGGAAGAAGCTATAGGAGGCTGGAATGGAATAACTCTGATCTTTATTTTCCTGACTGGTGATGAACTTTGAAAGTGGAGAAAATGTGGAATGTAATGGCTTTGCTTTTCCAGTAGCTCAGTGATTTCTCTTTGGGAGATTGGTTCTTTCCACTTAAAGAGGAGGAAAAAATTCCCACTGGGTCTTTGGGAGGAGGAGAGGAGCTCCTGGGAAGGAATTCCCAGCCCAGGAGGAGCAGTTTGGTTGTTGTGGCTCCGTTGGAGATTCCCAAACTCAGCCACAGGAAGCCTTTACTGACCTGCTCCAGTGTCAGCACTGATCCCTTTTGGAGGGAAATGTTGGATTAAACAACTCCCTGCTCCTTTCCAGGCAGGATTTGTGTGAAATCTGTTTTTTTTTTCCCTTTCCCTGCACAGGAAGCTGCTGTCCAGTGACCGTAACCCACCCATTGATGACCTAATAAAATCAGGAATATTACCTATTTTAGTGCACTGTCTTGAAAGAGATGACAAGTGAGTATTGCCGAAACTCCAAACACTGCACCAATTCTTGCTATTTAGATGTACCACTGATATGAATAATAATTCCTGTATTTTTTTCTTCCTCTGCAGTCCTTCCTTACAGTTTGAAGCTGCATGGGCTTTGACAAACATTGCCTCTGGAACCTCGGAACAAACCCAGGCTGTAGTTCAATCCAGTGAGTGCTGCAGGGTTTATTGCCTTCCATCCACATGGAATTTGGTTGGGATTTGGTTGGAATCAGGTTGAGGAACTGCTGCCAGGCGTTCACCTCTGGCACTCAGCATCAGGCATCACATGCTGCTTTTGCCTTGATTTTCTCAGGGTTAAAACTCACTTGGGTTTCCTAGTGATGAGCAGCATCTTCTGGAAACTCCACATATCTCAGCAGAGTTGATATCTGCTCCTTTCCAGTTTTGAAATTTAAAACTCCACCAAAACTCACCAAAAAACTTGAAATGCAAAGCAAACAACTCCTTTAAAAAGCTCCCTGTTGTGAAGAAGGAAGGAAATTCATGGAGCAGAGGATGCCTGACATTGAACTCCAAAATCAAGTTGAATTAAAAACCTTCCTATTTTGAGGCATCTGGAACATGGGAAGGAATTGTTGTTGGACTTGGAATCTGAGTTGCCAGGCGAAGCAAACTTTGTTCTGTATTCCAAGCTCTTGCTATTTAGATGCAGAGCTTCTGTTGCTAAACCAGAGCTAAGTGTGCAGGATTTGTAACTGAGTGAACAAACCTGAGCTTCCTGAAGAATCAGAGATTCTGTGAAATGAGTTTTTCCTAAATTTTAAGGAAAAAAGTACACAAAACTTAGGATGGCTGCAAGATCTGTTGCTTCTACTTTTGCAAACTCAGTGTAAAGAGTGAACTTTGATATCATTTGGTTTTCACCTTTACAGGATGTACCTTTGATAATACTTTTTAATTCCCTTTTTTCCCATCCTCTGCCTTTCCCAGTTGCATCATGAATTTTCTTTGGGAAATGTAATGATTAGATAATCTATCCCACCCCTGATCTAGAACACTTTATATTTAAACCTAATTTATCAATGGATTGAGCACATCTTTCAGTGATTTGTGTAGGTTTGTATTGCACTGTTAGTCAATCTGACAGCTGTGATATACAAAATTATGATTTATTTCAATTAAAAAGATGCTCTGTTGTAATTTTTCCATAAGAATTCATTAATAATCTTGGTGGAGATGTTTTTTCTCTTTGCATACAGACATTGTAAATACCCTTATTTAGCAGGAAATAAGAATCCTGCTGGTTTGTTGTTTGCCTACTAAAAATGGTTTAAAACAAGAAATAATCTAACTAAAAATACCAATTTCTCCTGAAATATGTGAAGTAAATGAGTCCCTTTTACTCAGCTATTATGTAAGCAAACACCTTAGTGCTGGGGGGGGAATAAAACAGCATCAATTAGTTAATTGTGGAGCCCTTTGCTGCCCTCTGCCTCCATTCCCACTCCTTAATGGAGCTCTGTTCCTGCCTTATTCTCAAGTTGCTTCATTTGAATGGCTCAGTTTGGTTTTTGTTGCCTCTTTGCACTCAGGTCTGGTGCATAACTTAGCAGAGAATTTCTGCATTCAATAAATGGAACTAAATTTGGATCCTGACGAGCCTCAGTAAACTCAAGACTCGCAAATAAATTAAATGTCAGGAGTTTAATATTCTCAAGTGCAGCCTCTGGAAGAATATGCAGTAAAGGAAGAATTATTGCAGTGTTTTATTTCAGTATCACCTGGGAAATTAGTGAAGCTTTCATTGGGTATTAAAGGGAGAAAAATGTCACGTGTGAGAGTTAATTTGGTGAATTATTTGCTCTGGTGAGATGCATTTTTTCACCATTTCCCTGGGTTTTTTGGTACCTTTCAGATGCTGTGCCGCTCTTCCTGAGACTGCTGCATTCACCTCATCAAAATGTTTGTGAGCAAGCCGTGTGGGCTTTAGGAAATATCATAGGTGGGTGTAATTCCTGCCACCACAAACCTCCAGGGATGCTTTGTTTGGAAACTTTGTCAAGGAATCTCTGGGAACACCTTGAGCTCTCCACCCTGCTTGTGGTGGTTTGGTGTTTTCTACCACCCCTCCCCCTTCCCCACCACCATAAATCCATAAAAAAAATGCGATATTTTCTGTTAAAATACCACTGATTGTGTCTCCCACAGGTGATGGACCCCAGTGTAGAGATTATGTTATTAGTCTTGGAGTAGTGAAGCCACTGCTGTCCTTCATCAGCCCCTCCATCCCCATCACCTTCCTCAGGAATGTCACCTGGGTCATGGTCAACCTGTGCCGCCACAAAGATCCTCCTCCACCGATGGAAACCATCCAGGAGGTGATGGAATTGCTCTGCAGTGGGATGCAGCTCCAGCTCAGTGTTTGTGTGCCTTAAAAAATAACCTCCAGGTGTTTTCTTGTCCTCCCTCAGATCCTGCCGGCGCTCTGTGTTTTAATTCACCACACGGATGTAAATGTGAGTGACCTCTCCTCAAACCACTTCCACCTCCTGCTGTAGTCTTTGGGGCCTGGTTTTGGGGTCTGGTTTTGGGGTCTGGTTTTGGGGCCTAGTTTTTGGGGCCTAGTTTTTGGGGCCTAGTTTTTGGGGCCTAGTTTTTGGGGCCTAGTTTTTGGGGCCTAGTTTTTGGGGTCTAGCTTTGGGGTCTAGCTTTGGGGTCTAGCTTTTAGCTGAAATATAAAATAAAACAAAAATCTGATACTCCTTTTGATTAGGACCAACTTCTTTTGATATCTATTAGCTGCTTATTTTAAAAGATTGATTTTTTTTTTTTTAAATAGTGATATTTTCCCCAGGTATTTCTGGTTTTTTGCATGTACTTTCCCTGCACTTAGAACTGAAACTACATTGCATTTTTATTTCTCTGAGCATTCATTCACAAATAAAACCAGGATTTTTTTTGCCTAATGCTTAAATTTGTAATGAAAATCAGTGTCAAATGTCAGGGTTAGATGTAATTTCTGAGGCATGTTAAATATGAAATTGTTATTTAATAGTGAAGTAAACGAGCAAAACTTGATTGAAATTATGGAATAAGTCAACTTTTTGCCTAGACAGAAGTGAGAATTTAAGATTAATTCTTTGCTTCCTGAAGAAGTTGTAGCTGAGTTAAATTAATGGCACCAGTGCTGTGCAGAAAAGATGTCTACATTAACTGTACTATTGATTTAGTAATGATGTGATTTAACTTCTTGCCTCTAAATAGGTGAAATTAAGTTTATTTGACTTTTTGAAGTGGCTGTACTGGTGAGCCACTCAAGAGCTGTCAGCTGAAACAACACTCACTCCCTATTTCTGCAAGCTGCCAGTTGAAATGCTCACCTTTACTGCTGTTCAACCTGGCTTTTACACACATAATAATTCAAATTAATTCTAAATTGACCTCTAAACATCCATTCTTTGTTGCCATTTCTGAGCTGTTGTTTTTTCTCCTGTCAGATATTGGTAGATACAGTCTGGGCACTCTCCTATCTAACGGATGCTGGCAATGAGCAGATCCAGATGGTGATAGATTCTGGAATTGTTCCTCACTTGGTTCCTCTCCTCAGCCACCAGGAAGTTAAAGTTCAGGTAACTTTGCATCACACAGAGAAAGTGACCCCCAAAATCTACCACTACAGAAAAGTTTTTTTGCTTTTTATAGAAATCTAAAAATTAATTGTTTTTCCTCCGTGCTGCAGCATTTGCATAAAACCTTTCACGTGCTCAGCTAGAAAAATATTTGCTAAAAAAAAAGAAGTTGTTTTTAAAGGAAATGTTTTGTTTTCAGACAGCTGCACTGAGAGCTGTGGGGAACATTGTCACTGGCACCGATGAGCAGACACAGGTAGTTCTCAACTGTGAAGCTCTCTCACATTTCCCAGCACTTCTGACACATCCCAAAGAAAAAATTAATAAGGTGAGCCACACCAGGGATTTTACTTGGTTGGTAATTTTTATATTTGGCTTAGCTTGGATTCAATGTTGTGTAATGTCATAAAGATGTGAATAATTGACTCCTTCCACCAGTTTGTGGCAAATTTCAGTAAAAATACTGATTTTTTTCCTCTGGAAATGAATATCCATAGGGAAGTCTCTTAGGAGCTGCAGACCTGTGCTTGACAGGAATGTCAATGTTTGTAGGAAATCAAAGCTTTCTCTCATAAATCTGACTGTTGACTTAAAAGTTGGAGTTGTCCCTACGTGAAATGTCACCTTAATTAAGCTGACTCTCTTGGAAGTGATGAAACAGAGATAATTGGGTGTGTTTGTGTGTGGATGGAGTGTGTGTGAGGAAGGGAAGGATCCCAAAGGATGGGGGTGGGTGGGGATGTGTGTGGCTGTGAGGAGGCTCTCAGGGGGCACTGATGGCAGTGCTGAGGCCGGAGTGCATCTGAGGCGTGTTGGGCACCTCTGGGGCCCCTCTGCAACACTGCCAGTGATTAAAGCCCCAAAGATGCCCACCAGGAGAGCCCAGGAAACCCAAATCTCTACCAGGGTCAGCAGTGATCCTGGGATCTGATCTCAGAGAGTCAGCAAGGGAGGTATGAACATTGCTGAACCTCCTGTTAAATTCTCAGCTAAAAATCATTCAGAGGTTGGCAAGGGAATGGAATGGTGGAAGGTTCCTAGGAAGGGAGAAATCTGTCAACTGTAGGGTTTTAAAAGGTTGATACTCTGAATCTACATAACATTTTATGGGAAACTGTTACTTGATTATAGCTTCCTCCTCTAAAAGGGAGGTGAGGGCTCTGAATTTAATTCAGGGAAGAGATGTGGTTTTGCTTTTGGGTGTTGCTGAGAGGAGAGTCCTGGGCTTGTGGACAGAATGAGCATCAAGACTCAGAAACTTTAGAGTATTGTTAAAAATCAAGTATTTAATTAATAGTGCTGCATTTTATTGAAGCTAAGAAGAGACATTAGGAAGGAGGTAAAGAACTGTCCTTCACTGTCATGTCTGGAACTCACTTCAGCTGCACTTTGGCCAGCAGCTGAATCCTGCTTGTGGGCAGTGCTGGAAGCAATCAGAAATGCTCCTTTGGGATTTTCTGTCTCCAAATAATTTCTTCTTTTAATTTGAAGTATTTGGTTGAAGCTGGTAACAGTGAAAGACTGAGGAGTCCTGTGGAGTCTCCTAAGGTGAGGTTGTGCCTTTGGTTTGTCTCAGCACGAATTCAGCTGTGCACAATCAAGCTGATGGAATACTTGGTTGGGTTTAAGGTTGGCCATTTGCAGTGGACATAAATTATATGAAATCCTTCTCTGAACTAATTCCTGATCCTTTTCTTTTGCAGGAAGCAGTGTGGTTCCTATCTAACATCACTGCAGGAAACCAGCAGCAAGTTCAGGCAGTAATAGATGCAAACCTTGTTCCAATGATAATACATCTTCTAGATAAGGTCAGATCCCAAGGATTGCTGTCAGGACCTCAAATCCTGTGTTGCTTTCCAGCTGTTGGGTGTTGGTGTCTTTTAAAAAAACCACATTGTGCTCCCAAGGATCTGCTGTGGCAGGAAGAAGGAACAGCCAAAAGCACTTGGGAAGTATTTAGGGGAAAAGACAACACAGAGCCAGTCACAAATGTTCATTGCCAATATATTGATCTGTGAGTAGAGTGGGGACCTTGCCATGTGATGGTGAGGAGCTGGAGCAGCCCCAGTGTGTGCAGAGCTTATCAGAGCTCTCCCTGCAGGATGTGACAGCTGCTGATAAGGACTGGGGGAGTGCAGGGCTGCACTTGTTACAAGCTTTGATGTAAACTAAGTTCCCTTCCCCTGGGAGATCGATGACAAGACTGTTTGTAGGGGAGGGATGAACACAGGGAGGCTCAAACAGCCCAGGATTGATTTGTTACTTTCCCAGAAGCTGATACAGTGACACGTGCAGAGGGGAGTGTAACAAATGCAGCTTTGTGGGAATACTGCCTGACATAAACCTGGGATGTTCCTGTCTCTGTTGTGCTTTCAGGGGGACTTTGGTACTCAGAAAGAAGCTGCTTGGGCAATAAGCAACTTAACAATCAGTGGGAGAAAAGACCAGGTGAGTCCAGCTTTAGGAGAACTTCCATTCCTGTCCTGGGAGGTGCCAGGGTTATGGATGGCTCTGTCCTCCACTCTTCAGTAACTCTTCCCTTCTCCACATGGCATTTAAGAGTGAGCTGCACTTGTTTCTGGAGTGCCCTGAGATCAGGAGCATCAGTGGGGCTTTGGTTGGAAGCTCTTTTTTTGGGATGAGTGACTTCAGTCAGGCTCTGATGAGATTCCTGAACATTCCACCTTTCTCTTTACCCTTTTCCCCAAACCGTGAGGATGTGATAATTAAAATGACAGTAATTAATGAATAGGAATACACAGATCTCTTGTAAGCCCAGAGTATGTGGCAGGGCTGGGGTGGTGCTGTCACTCTTCAGAGATGAGATTGAAACTCCTTACCTAATACTGAAAAATTCACACTATCTGCTGGTTTGGTGTTGTAGATCCTAAATCTATTTTTAATTTAATACCCAAATGTTACCTTTGAATGCTCCAGGAAGGGATTCCTGCAGTGGCCACCACAGAATGCTCTGGGCTGGGTGGGTGACTCTGAGTGCTTGGGATTCCTGGAATGTGTTTCCTTTGTGCTTGTGCTGCTGCCACCTTCCTGCTCTAACTCTTGCCTTTCCCCCCTCAGGTGGCTTACTTAATCCAGCAAAACGTAATTCCTCCCTTTTGCAACTTGCTGACAGTAAAAGATGCACAAGTTGTGCAAGTGGTTCTGGATGGACTAAGTAATATATTAAAAATGGCTGAAGAGGAAGCAGAAACCATAGCCAATCTTATAGAAGAGTGTGGAGGTAGGAGGAGCAATATTTTAATCACTTCTTCAGGGATTGATGTTTTGGCATCCTGCTTGTGTTGGGTTATTGTTGGCACAGATGTTTTAAGCAAACTTGTTTTAAAATGTCCTTTTTGTGCCTATCAAATGAGCATCCACAGCTTTTCCTCACTGAGTTCATGATCAAATAAAATGTGAGGGAGCAAGATAATGGCAGTAAAGTTTATTAGGTGCTAATTCTGTAACAGCCTGGCATACTAGACAAATTAGTCTAATTAACAGAAACTAAATTAGTCAGTGTGGGCATGATGTCCAGGTGAACTTGGAAAAAATAATTCTACATATAATGGTTGTAAAAATGTAATAACTTTAATTTCCTCATGACTTTGAGACTTTCTCCGTGTTGGTTGTGGTTTGAGTTGACTGAAACTTTTCCAGGGATGAAAGAACAGAGATCCTAAATTTGGGTAAAAAGGTAAAAAACTGGGTGGGATTTGTTAACATGGAGTTAGAATAATCTTTAAAATACCAGAGTAGAATAATTAAAATACCAGATGTGGAGGGAGGGCAGGAAGTGATTGGTGATGGCTGGGAGGAGAGGAGAGATGTTTGTGCTAAAACTCTTTTTGTCAGAGCTTCAGAAGGATTTCTATGTAGTGTATATTTGTGTATAAAATATATATAAATATGCCAGGTGTGTTTGACAGCATTTTATTCAGAACCAGATGATTGATAACTCAGTTCCTAGGTGTGTTTTTAAACTCCCTGTTGGAAGTGGTTTGGCCCCACTTTGGTGATGCCTCTTGTGTTTGGCTTGCAGGCCTGGAGAAAATTGAACAGCTACAAAACCATGAAAATGAAGACATCTACAAACTGGCTTATGAGATCATTGACCAGTTCTTCTCCTCAGATGATGTGAGTGTGGAATTGCCTGCAGTGTGCTCACTGCTCTCATTCATAGGCTTGGGGAGAGGCAGCAGCCCCAGAGCTGCTGTGACCCTCGCTGGGCTCAGGGAACAACAAGCCCTTGTTTGAACCTATTGCTTCTCCTATCACTGCTCATGGTGAAGCATCTAAAGAAGATCTGATGCCTAATTTAAACCTCATCTCCAGGGATTAAAATCCCAGGCTGTGAATAGTTCCCTCAACTCTCAGCCCCTGCCTGAGCTTGACATTTCACATTTGATAAGCTCCCTGCTGACTGCAGGGCTGAGGCTGCTGCTTAAGAAACAAAGTGGTTGGAATATTTGAATAATTTCAGGGGTGGAATGTGCTGATCAGGAGAGCTGTTTCCATTTCAAACGTGTGACATGAAGGAAAGGCTGATCTGGGTGTGCTGCCAGTGCCAGGAGTTCAGGGAGGGAGTTCTGCTTGCTTGAACCACTGCAGAAATGGTTGAGTTCAGCTGCACTTGTGGCCTGTTTTCACTTGGAAGATTATTTTGTGCTGGAGTTTCGTTTTTATGTGAACAATAAGATCCAAGCCTTGTTTAGCAACTCGAGTTTTGCATATAGAGACAGACTTTGGGTTTAATGTGGTGTCAGTTTGGTAACCACAGTTTGGGTTTAATCCTTGCTTGGCTTAATGGTGCTGATCTTCTCCTGTGAACTAAGACAGCTTCTAAGACTGCCAGAAAGCTTCCCAGGAGTGAAAATTGTGGAAATAAGAGGTTTTTGGGTGCCATGTAGCATTTCCTGCTACAAACTAAGAGGTTTGAGCTTAAATCACTTCATTTTAGTGCTCTCACAAAACGAGGGGAGAGGAGTGGCAGGACTGGATGCAGGAATATGGAGAATGAGCTGCTTTTGGGGTTGCCCAGCTCCTGTGAGGTTTTGTCATGTCCTGCTCACCATGTTGCCATTCCATTGCAGATTGATGAAGATCCAAGCCTTGTTCCAGAAGCAATCCAAGGCGGAACATTCGGTTTCAATTCATCTGCCAATGTACCAGCAGAAGGGTTCCAGTTTTAGAGTGGTATTTTGGAAGTTTAGGTACAATGCAGCACTGAATAAAACAAAAAAAAAAAGGTTTGATCCATCAATCTTGGCTCATGGGATCTGCTGCTGCATTAAATCGGGAAAGCAAATGTGAAGATTTCATTTGGAATCACAGCAAAAAGCCCAAATGAAGTCAAGATGGCGAGTGGGTGCGAGTGAGAATGAGTGGCAAAATGTAACGACAAACTTCACACTGAATGCTTCTTTAGATTGTTCAAAGAAAAAAAAAGGGCTACAGGTCACAGATCTTCAGTGCCTGAGAAGGAACACCGACTTCCTAGAGCAATTGGGGGAACGCAGTACTCATCATCAGCCTCGGAAGCATGAGGGAATAGGATGCCCACACAGCGCAGGGAGATGGAGCCCAGGCCTTGCTCTGAAGCCGCGTGTGAATGGCAGCGTGGAGTGAGTGTCTGCAGCACCCGGAGCTGCCCCGGGGCCAGCCTGGGGCTCCTGGGGCCGGCCCGGGGCGTGCCCAGCCCGGGGCGTGCCCAGCCCGGGGCGTGCCCAGCCCGGGGCGGCGTGTGCGAGAGAGTGCTTGTGATGTGTCTGTGACCGTGAGCTTGAGTGGCCTCCAGGGGCTGAGAACCTAAAATCATCCAATGAGTTCAGAAGTGTTGACTTACACTGGACACACAAAGACCGGTTTAGCAGCAGACTCTGCTTTACTCCTGCAGCCTGTGGTTTTCCTCTTCTTTTTTTTCTTTTTTGTTTCCATTTATTTTTTTTTTTCCCCCTTTTATTTTTTTTTTTCTTTCAGTTCTTTTTCATTTCTTTTTCCTGTTACAGCTTCTTAGTTGTTTGTAAAGTCAGAATTTCAGGAAGGCTTCCCTGTGCATTTGCACCAGATGAATGTTTGATGTTACGAAAAGCTTTTCCATATCATCAAAACTAATTTGTAGATTTTTGCATGGAAAAAACAAACAGAATAAAAAAAAAAAATCATACATTTCCCTTCAAACTAGACTGTGTTGCAGTACACAAGTTGCCATAATAGTAGAAAGCAGTAAAATGTGGTAATAAAACCTCATCCTTTTCATTTTCAAAGATAACATGAAGACCTTTGCATGTGGTATTCTCCAGCATAGTTCATTTTTAGATTTTGTTGAGTCCTGTAACCAAACTGTTTCTGTTGTGGTAGGATACCGTGCTGTGTTTCAATGTTACTTGTTTTCAAACTTTGTTTTCTATGAAAATGATATGGAAACGACTAAAAAATGAAATTTGGTGCATATGTACTGCCGAATAAAGACCGAAAAAAAAGAGGTGTGAATAGATGTACAAATCAAGTCATGGTTTGAACACCTTTAATATGCCTAATCCAATTGTTTTAGACTCTTTTTATCTTAGATGTAGGCAGCCATGAACAATCTATTTTGAGCCACTTTAGAGAGAAAAAGAAAAAAAAAATAGAAAACTTTGTATTTTTAAGACTTGCACAAAAAGGCTGCAAGTGTTTTTATAATTGGAGGAATGCCTCAGTTTTGAGGTGGTGCACACTAAATTCAAGGTGATGTTACAAATTTGTACCAAGTGAACTCTTGATAAGGTGGCTCATTGTAGGAAATGCTGTGCCTTCCCCTTTGAGCACAAGTGTTGCATGAACAACAGTTTGCTATAATAAAAACATCCCAGATTAGCCACCATTAGCATCTCTATCTACCTTGTGTTTTCAAATCAGCTGGTAATTCTGAACCACTGTAGAATGGATAAAGATTATTTTGTGATCATAACTCTTTGTTGGACTAGAGTATTTTTGCAGCATTCCTTGTCATCAGAAACATGGTTAAAAGTTTAAAACTAGAAGCAGCGGAAAACTAGCTTGTGAATTTATCCAAGTAGAGTGCAGGCTAGGCTGTCTTGGGGAAATAAACATTAAAACTTGCAACTCTGCTGCTGTGGCTGGTTCTTTCTCAAAATAATTCACATTTTTCATCATAAAACACAGGGATTCTTTGAAGAAAATTGACTTTTAAAGGCTCTGGGATGAGGTTTTTACCTCAGTGTTTGCTGAGGCATGGAATTGTTTTGGTATTTTTTAATGTTTATACCAAGTTTACCTAATTATCTCCTGTGTTCACTAATTAAAGCAAGGCTGTTTTCGAGGGAATCACAGGGAATCCATGGAGAAGGATATTAAATCTGTTTTACAGAATTTGCAATGTTCTAAGGGAAATTGTAGCCAGTAAATGCCAATTTTCACCCTCAGAGGCCTTCAGGAGGGATGCTGTATAGAAAATTCTCTTTTACAAACCTTTCTTGGAGGGTAAGAGGAGAACAAGTCTTTGTGGCAATGTCTGCTTTTCTAAAAACAAAATTCCACCAAAATTTAATGCCCAAAAAATGCCCTTTTGGGCACTTCCTGAGTACAAGATACCTACAGAAATTTCCATTGAGCTGCTGCTGTTTGGCTTTTTCCCTTTTTTGGTGGGTTTGGGGTGATTTTGGGTTTTTGGGGTGGATTTTTTAACTGGAAAATTCTCTTTCCCTGCAGCAGCTCCTCACTGTTGTTAGTTCACCGAGAACTGAATTATTCCAACCTCCACAGGGTGGCACCACTTGGAGCTCTCCAGGAGCCACCCTGAAGGTGCTTTTTGCAAAGCCTTTTCCCCCCAGATTTGCATTTTGATTATGACATTGTTGAGGAAAGGAGATTTGTTTGGGAATCTCGAGATACAAACAAGAAATAACTTGGGAATTGCCTCTGGGAATTCTGGTCACTGGAGCTGGATGTTGTATCCATATATGTGTTATAAATATTAAAATATCCTGAATTTTGGAGTAGAAAATTGCCTTTTCCGCTGAGCTTAGGATAGGAGAAAGATTTAAAATATTAAAAGGACAAAAATTAATCCATAAATCAGCTGTGCCAGGTGGGAATTTTTATTTCAAGGAAAAAAACTCAAACCAAATAGCTGCCCTGGAATTTTAGCATCTGGGAAGAAGAATGAGCTGGGTGGAAAGGGATTTCTGGAGAGAAGTTGATCCTTTTTCTGCTGGAAGTGAAATTTTCCCAGGTTGTGTGAAGCTTTTCAGCATTCCCTGGATCTCGGAGCCCTGCACAGACCTCATCCCATCTTCCTTCCCAGACAAGCATTCCCAGTAAGTTGTGAATTGCTGGTTTGGGAGTGGGACAGGCTGTTAAAAATCCTAATTTCTGCATGAAATGCTGAGATAATGCACAAATGAAAAGGATTACGAGGAATTAAAACGCTGGCAGAAGCAAATTTGTAACTTCAGAATGTCTTCATATTAAACCTCGCAGACTTTTTGCCACTTTTAACTATAAATGTTTCCTCAGCTCTGCGTGTCCCCAAATTGCTGGCAGGGAAGGTGGTGCCGAGGCTGGAAGCAATTAGAGTTCTGCATCTGGATCGAATAGAGTCGGGGAGAGGAAACTTAGTAGCTGCAAACGTGTCAAGTTTACAAACTCGCTGCGAGTAGGTTTCAGCTACTGCTGCAGTGAAACTCGGCAGGCAAAACAAAGTTCCCTGGAAAAGTTCATATTGCTGCAGTGCCCGCGGGGAAGTGGCTGGAAGCTGAATTTCCATCCAGTCCCCCTTTTTGCTTGCCAATCCCTTATAAATCCTCTATTTATCCTGCTGGTTTGGTGTGCCCCAAAACTGAGGAAGGCATTTCCTTAAGTTGTCATTCAGTCATGTGTCAATACTTTTGATTTTAAATTTCTGTAAAGCAACACTGAAAGCTGCTCTTACTCGAAGAGCACCAATTTTGGGAAGCTTTCAATGCCAGCTCTTGGTAATTGTGTTCCAGAAGTTTTCTATTTGATGGAAAGGCAGATGATGGTCAGACTTCCTATCAGCAGTACAGATTGTGGGTTTAATCATGGATTTCATTCCTGGAATGGCAGTTTGCACTTTAAATGCTGCTTCATCTTGAATCCTTAATTTAAGTCCATAAAATAGGTGAAAACCTTCATGTTCTTACTCTCAACATCAGTTGGTTGTTTTGTAAATTATTGTCAAAAGCTCTCTTATTTTCTGCTCCAGGAGTTTTCCCCTTAAGATTTTCCTGCTGTGTTGAGGGGGAAGGATTATAATAATTTTTAATTCTGGATTATGTAGGCTGAGTATTCCTGGAGTTAAGCAGCAGCATGTTCCCATCCACCACCACAAACAGCAGAGTGTGAGGAGCACCTTTGGAGAAACATTCCATAGATTTAGACCTTGCTGAGCCTGGCATTGTCAGCACAGAAAAGAACAATTACAGCTCATAGTACTGCCAGCTTTGTGCCTCTCACCTAAACTGTGGTGGGTAATTTGTAATTAGAGCATGAGGGGTTTTATTATTTGAAACAGAATTCCAGCTGTTTCCCAGATATTTGTATCATATTCTCCACACGATAGTTTTAAGACATGTTTAGGTAAATTTTGAATGGTAGTGCATTATGATTTACGTCACAGCATTAAATGAGTTTCATTTCTCTTTTCCAATTTACTTTGTAACAGCTGTGAATAACTCCAGCGAGCTGTAAATTAATGGAGAATAATCTGGAATAGGAGAAGAGCCTTTTTTGGGCCTCCCCACCGTCCCAGGGAGGAATTCCCTGCCGCTATCCCACCCGGCCCTGCCCTCTGGCAGTGGAACCCATTCCCGGTGTCCTGGCACCATGTAAAAACCTCTGCGCTGTCTTCGGCAGCCAAGGCACATCAATGAGCTTCAGAGAAGAGATGAAATTATTGTCATTTCCGTGGTTAGCAGCTGGCACAAGGTGCGGTCCTGGTTCCGCGTCTCTCGTTCCTCACCTTCGGGGTGAATTTTTGCTTGGATTATGGAGAGTCGTGAGGTTGTTGAGCGGCTGGATGCAGGGCAGGGATGAACGCGCGGCTCCCCCTCCGTGTCACGCTGCCTGTGGCTCCTTCCTGCCCACGGAGCGAGACCACCTCGGATGTTCCATCCCGCCTGAGCCCGGCAGTGATTCCCTGCTGCAGGAACGAGGGGCCATTCCCGGGGAGCTCCTCCCGCGGCTTTGCCATCGCAGCGCCACAAAACCTCGCTCCTGCCGGGGGAGGGACCCTGCGGGGAGCCGGCGGCTCTCCCAGCCCTCGGCTCCGTCCCTGCCCTCCCTCCATCCCCTCCCTCGGCCCCGTCCCTGCCCTCCCTCCATCTCCTCCCTCCATCTCCGTCCCCGCCCTCAGCTCCGCCCATTTCCGCCCCCGTTCCCGCCATTGGCTTTCGTGAGCCGCGGCCGTGACTCCACCGCCGAGCGGAGCTCTCCGAGAGGGGCCCCGGAGCGGCTCCATCGCCGAGCGGAGCTCTCCGAGAGGGCCCCGGAGCGGCTCCATCGCCGAGCGGAGCTCTCCGAGAGGGCCCCGGAGCGGCTCCACCGCCGAGCGGAGCTCCCCGGGAGGACCCAGGTGGGTGCCGGGGGGGGTGCTGAGGGTCCCCGCGGCCTGAGGAGTGCCTGACGGCCCGGCCTGGTGAGCGCTGCTCCCCTGGGACAGCGCGTGTCGTATTTTATCGTATTTCAGCTTGTTCCTGTCGCTGTGACTCGGCAGGTTCCAGGTGTGGATCCCTTTTCCGGCGCCCATCCATCCCCGCTGGCTGTGGGAGCTGCAGGGACAGGCCAAGCTGTGCTCCTCCCTCTGCCTGCACTGCCCGGGACCGTGAACAGCAGGTAAATGCTCCAGAACCTCTGACAGTTATAAGGGATGGAGAGTCAGTCTTGGCAATGGAATGGGAAGATGGAGGGGAATATGGTTCATTTGGAGGAGACCCACAAGGATCATCAGTCTTAAGTCCTGGCCCTGGTTTTTACTGCTTCCTTGAAGTTTGGTTTCAAAATTGCCACAGGTTCCTGTAGTAAACATCTGAATTGAAATGATGCCTGCACTGGGCTTGAAAAATCTCTGAGATTGAGGCAGAGTATGAAAGTTGAGTGAAAATTGCTGTGGATTCCTTACAAGCCAGGGCTTGCACTGAATTCTTTTTGACATTAAAGAGCACAGAACATCCCTGGCTGTGCCTGAGTTCAGCAGGGAGCTGGCAGCTCTCGTTCGTCGGGAGGCTTTGCCCTTGGAATGAGCTGTCACAGCCAAATTCACCTGTTAAAATCCCCCAGGGTAGAATGGGGCTGGGATTGTCCTATAAAGCAATTATTTATCTACCTGAGCACTTGTGGCTGCTGGATTCCACAGCACTGTGGACGCTGTGGCAGATAAAGCCAGCATTTCCCAGCTTCCTGCTGCTTTCTTTTTCCCTGGGAAACTTTTCATTCTCTTTGCTGAACTCTGTGCAGTCTTCTCTGTCCTTTCCATTGCGTTCCCAGCCTGTTTCCAATAGTCTGCAGGTGGAAATGAATCAGTAAATGAACATTTCCTCCGTGCTGCTGCCAGTGTTGGAGGAAACTGAATTTCAGGATTTCCACCGTTTACTTTGTCTGGAACAAAGTAAGAAAACACTGGGTGCCTGTAGCAAACCTGAGCATTCCAAGTGCTGTTTGGAAACGAAGGAGTAACAAATGAACAGCACCCTGGAGGTGCCCTGGAGCTCGGAGCAGGGTGTCCCACTCAGCCTCGGCCCCTGCCTGGAGCTGAGAGCCAAACCTGCTGCTGCGGCTGCCAACTGCTGCCGATATTCAGACTGGGAGTTGCCAGGGGAACAGGGCAGTGTTCTGTGGGAATGGGAGTGTCCTTTCCCGAGGGTTAGGAAGCCCTGGAGCAGAGCAGGCCTGGGGCTGGCTTGGGGCAGGGCAGCACCCTGTGCTGGGAGGGCATTCCTGACACAGCCAGAAACGTTTGGTAAAGGCTTTCCTTTGCTTTTCTGGTAGCAAACAGCTCGTTGGCACTTAAACCAGGTTTGTGAGGATTTGTTTTCTCTCTCCCTTTCCGGAGCTGAGGTAAGCTGGACACATGTTCTTTAGGAAGGAAATTTCCCTCCCGTAACAGTGTGGGAGTCCTGAGTGCTGATCCTGAGCTTTTCCTCTTTTCTTCCTTTCCTTCAAAGCTGAAACTCCTGCTGCAATAAATATTGCAGTTGATCATGTGGCCTCAATTTCAGTGCAGGGGCTGAGTGAGCAGCCCAGGCTGCCCTCCCTGACTGACCCCAGCGAGGTAAGCCAGGCTTGTTCCTGTGCCAGCAGCACAGCTCCTGTGCTCAGATCTCAGGTTAGACCCTAAACTGATGGGCTTTGATCCTAAGCGCTCTTCACAATTTCTTTTTGCAGAGTAGCAAAGTCCACAGGGCTGAGTGGAGCAGAGGAAGGGGGCAGGGAAGTGTGGCACAAAGAGAAGGAAATTTGGTACCAATTTCCCCATTTTTTAGCAGAAGGAAAACCAGGATTATGTTTTATTATGAAAACAGGCTTCAGTGTTGCTGGTACTTGGGCCTTTGCAGCGTGATTTAACTCAGCTGGGAAACAGAACAAAGCAACACTGCAGAGGATGGAAAATGAAAGTTAATTTTTCAGTTCTGTGCTTAAAGTAACCCAGGAATAATTCCTGGTGTGGTGTTGTCTGTGAGGGCTGCTGAGTTGGACTTTTTGTGCCAGAGCCTTGAGAGAGCTTCTAAATATGACTATTTAATGCACTTTTTTATGTTACAAAAGTAACATTTGAAACAAGTGGGGGAGAAAAACAAATTCTGTACTTCTCTTCACCTTGAAAATGTTACTCCTGGTGGAAGAAAATTTCCATAGCTCTGGGGTTATTCAGAAATTCTAGTTCTGGCTTTTCCCTCTCTCTGCTGCTGTTTCCCACTGTAACCAATATCCAGTGGCAGAGGGCAGCTTTTCCTGGCTTTTTAAGGCAGAGGTTGGATATGGATGACCTGGCTGTGGTTGGATGAGTGCACCTTGGAATTTGCTGAGCTCCTTGAACCATTGCTCCTTTCCATTCTTTTTTCTTACCCCCTTAGCAGTAAAGTGCCTGGGCAGGGAATTCCCACGCAGGAACTGTGCTGCTGAGGCTCGTGGGTCGCTGCTGGCTGTGAGCAGAGATGAACTCCTGTTGTTTGTGTGTGTTTGTGTGTCCCTGGCAGGCCATGGAGCGGCTGGAGGAGGAGCTGACCTGTGCCATTTGCTATGACATCTTCGAGGAGCCGCGGGTGCTGCCGTGCTCGCACACCTTCTGCCGCCCGTGCCTGCAGGACCTGGTGCAGCCCTCGGAGGAGTTTCCCGGCGGGAGATGCCTGAGCTGTCCCAGCTGCAGGGCTGTGGTGGCTGTTCCCGAGGCAGGGCCCGAAGCGCTGCCCATCAACTTCGCCCTGAAGGCTGTGATTGAGAAGTGGCAGCAGGAGGAGCCGGCCCGGGCCGGGGCTGGGGCCGAGGCGGAGACGTGCAGGGCACACCCCCGGCAGCCGCTGAACATTTACTGCCTGCAGGACAGGCGCCTGGTGTGCGGCCAGTGCCTCACCATCGGCAAGCACCGCGGGCACCCCATCGATGACCTCCAGAGCGCCTACAGGAAAGCCAGGGAGGCTTCGGGAAAGCTCCTGGAGGAGCTGACGGATAAATCTCGCTCCCAGGTGTCCTCGTGCTCCAAGAGGCTGCAGCAGCACAAGGCGCAGTGCCAGAGCGCCCTGCAGAGCGACAGGGAAGCTGTGCTGAAGTATTTTAAGGAACTTGGTGATACTTTGGAGCACAAAAAAGAAGCTCTGCTTAGTGCCCTGGATGAACTCGACAGCAGCATTTCAGAGAAATACGATCCCCTCATTGAGGACGTGGAAAAGCTGCAGTTAGAAGAGAGTGAGTTAAAGGAGCTGCTTTCAGCCCTTCAGGAGGAGGAGTCCCCACTGCTTTTCCTGGAGAAGCTGGATGGGCTGCAGCAGCGGCTCCAGGCTCTCAAACAGCAACACCTCCCAAACTCTGAACCCATGGAGATTCATCCCAGGATGGAGACCCTGCTGCAGGACACGTGGTCTAAAACTGAAATCGGTCAGGTCCACAGGATCCACACCCCAAAACTCCACCTAACTTCCAGAAGCCAATGGAATGCCTTCTGGGATGAACACCGGCATGAAGTTTCCTACTTACTCACTTTGATAGGGATGGGGTTTGCTCTAGTGGGAGTGGTAGACGAATGTGTTGGCCTCTCGACTGCTCTCACATATCTCTCCAAATTCCAGCAGCAAATTTACCAGGATTCCTGCGCCTACCTGCAGAACATGGTGCAAGAGCTGTGCTACTCTTCTACCCTACTGACAGAGTTTTGCAGGAGGGTTCTTCCTGACTTCTTAGATTAGATGAAAACTTAGTGCAGCAACCCAGCATTATTCTTAATTTCTACTTAAAAGCTTGACTGTTAAAGGTCTACACTTGTTCTATTTCTATATTCCTCCTTGTCTTAGAGTAACTGAATTGCATTGTATTTCTGTGTTGCACAGATTTCCTCTGAGCTCAAGTTCGGATCCACTTAAGGTGAGGAGAGATGAGTTTTGCCTTGATCCACAACTGCAGAATTTGGTTCTTAACATCCTCCTGGAATTCTTTGCCAATGATCAAGGTGCATTGCTGAGCTTCTCCTGTAACTCTTGGCAGTTTTGCATTGCAGTAAATTTCACTGATTCCTTAAACTGGTGTCTGTGTCTTTGGTGCTGCCCTTGTCCCCTGGTAAAACCAACACACTCTGTATATTTTCATCAATTTACATACAAATAAAGCCTTTTCCTAAAGCAGGACTGGCCAGCACCGTGATCCCCTCGCTGCAGCCCCTGATCCACTCACCAAATCCAGAGAGGAATGTTTGGGATCGTGTCAAAGGCCTTGCAGAATCCAGAGATGACATCAGCAGCCTTTCCTGTGTCCTCTGATGTGGTCACTCCATGAAGCTGTGCTGGCTGTCCCCAGCCCCTCCCTGTCCTCCACATGCCCTGGCACAGCTCCCAGCAGGAATTCCACAATTCCATGCTCTTCCCAGGCACATGGAGGGAGGATGACAGGGTGGCAGTTCCAGGTTCCTCCTGTTTCCCAGCATGGACTGAACGTTTTCCTTTGCTCCCTCTCTGAGGTCTCCCTTTCCTCGATTTTTACATGACATTCAAAAAGTGGCATTTGTTGAGCTTGGCTTTGTATGAACAAGATCAAATTTTTACAAAATTTAATCAAAATTTACAAAACAAAACAAAGTCTAAATACAAAATGAGATCAGACAAAAATAAACAGCAGCCACGGGGCTTGAAGTTGCTTCCTCCCTATTTTTGGGCTACGCTGCACCCAAGTGTGCCCAGTTCCTCCAGTCCTTTCACAGCCAGGATTTTGGGGTTGGTGGCCACACTTTTGGTGGTGTTCTGGGTTTTATAAATCCCAATTAATCTGTCTGCAATCTCAAACATGTTGTTCCGCAGGGAGATGATGATGAACTGGGCGTTTTTGGTTTGTTCCTGAAACAGAAGTGATTTGTGTTAGTGCCTAGCATTCCCAAAAAAGCTCTGTCCTGGTGTGGGCACACAAAGCCAAGTTTAAAACTATAGCTGCAGGCAGGGAACTTTCAAGTGTTTCCCTAATTTGAAGTAGCTGCTCCTAATCTTTGCCACCTGTTTCCAAAACTGGAAATAATAAGTTAAACTATTATAATAAACTAAGTTAATAATAATTCTGAATATTCAATGTTGAATATTCAATGTTTAATTACCACTCTGAACTGGAGCTGTGTAAGGGTTTTGCTTTACTTAAATATGGCGAGGGCAGAAGTTTTAAAGGCATGAAAAAAAAACCTAATTAAGATATAGATCAAAGACACTGGAAGTATAAATCCTGGGAAATCAAGAGCTTGGATCCATGGAGACATCAGTAACAGCTAATTGTGTATTCTGACAGTAGCTGATGGTTTTGGGGAAAGTTTTCAAGAGGAAGCAGTAGAACTCCAGCATCCCAGATCTGAAATCTGGCTGTAATTGTGTGGCCACTTGGTCCCTTCTGGAGGAGAAGGGAACAAGTGAGGGAGGTGAAGCCCTGAGGAACTTACATAGATGTAAAATGCTACGATGGAGACGTTTTTGAAGTCGAGGGCAGCGTCGATCTCGTCCATGAAATACAGCGGGGTGGGTTTGTAGTGGTGAAGGGCAAACACCAGGGCCAGGGAGCTCAGGGTCTTCTCTCCTCCTGACAGGTTGAAAATCTTCTTCCAGCTTTTCTTGGGAGGTCGGACACTGGAACAAAGCAACAGTTGGGTGTGTCAGCGATTCTGATCTTTGCCAGAGCTCAGCCTGGAGTAACATGGGGCTGTTCCTGCAGGAACTGCAGCACCTTGCTCCCTCTGCTCATTGCCTTTCCCAGCTGAACTCTTGGGAATTTACTCCTAGGAGCATGGATGACAGAACACTGCCATCATTCCCAGAATGAAGTGACCTGGGAATTAACAAGTGCTGGGAAATGAGTTCAAAGCTTTCCAACTGCTTTAATTCCTGATTTCTCCAGAAGAAATGAATCTGAGAGCTAAAAAGTAGTTTCTGTCACTATTTGCCCACACTGAGCCTGTCTTGCTTCACTGATGATCAATGAACATTTACTTTAAAAACAGGTTGAAAGAAGGACTATGATGATTAAAAATCAATAGAATAGAAAGTATTTTGAAAACCTGAACGTGATTCCCTCTGAGAAGGGATCCAGACTGTCCACAAGCTCCAGCTCAGCATCCCCTCCCAGCGTGAGCATCTGGTAGTTCTCCTTCAGCTTGTTGGTGATGACGTTAAATCCTGCCATGAACTCATTGAGCCTCTGCTTCCTGAGCTTTTCAAAGGCCTGTCTGAATTTGTCCCTCTCGTTGGTGATGTCATCCAGTTCTCCCACGTGCTTCAGGTACAGCTCCTCCTGCAGAGGAAAACAACCAAGGGCACTTAGAGCAGCTGCCTCCTCAATTTAGAGTTCAAACCACTTTTCCTACCATTTGAACATTCCTTTTCCCCAGCTTGGCTAACAGCCTTGAAAAGAAAACCCCAGATTATCTCTCTTTTCCCATCTCTGCTGCTGAGGGAAAAAAACCCCAAACAAACCTTTGTTAAAATAAAAAATATTTCATCTGCTGAATAGTTCCCTATTACTGAAGAGAGGAGGGAAAAAATTCACAGTCTTGGCTGTGAAGACTCGACTCAAATAAACATTCCCAGGAGAATCACAGAATTATTTAGGCTGGAAAAGACTTCAAGATCCCAGGAAGTTGTTGTGACACTGACGGTGTGGAATGCAAAAAGCACATGGGAGCTCCAAGAAACAACTTTCACCCTTGGCTGAGGACAAGCTGGTAATAGGAACAGGCAAATTCCAGGCTTCCAAAAGGAAGGGAGGGAGGGATTGCAGGGCTCTGGAGCTTTACCTTCTTCCTGTACTCGGCGATGGCGCCCAGGTTGGGGCGGAGCTCGTGGCGCTGTGCCTCCAGCAGGGCGATTCTCTTGCTGATCGAGTCAGGCTCCTGCAGAGCCTCCAGCTCCTCCTCACTCAGTGCCTGCAGCTCCTCGGGGGCTTCGTCCTCTATGGGGTGCAGGGATAACCTGGAGATCTGCAATGCAAAGCCGTGGAAAGCTTTCATCACGTGGAGCTCTTTCTAAAATGGGGTTTTCTGCAGTGCCCGCGGGAAAGTGGCTGGAAGCTGAATTTCCATCCAGTCCCCCTTTTTGCTTGCCAATCCCTTATAAATCCTCTATTTATCCTGCTGGTTTGGTGTGCCCCAAAACTGAGGAAGGCATTCCCTTGTCATTAAAATGATCATGTGTCAATACTTTTGATTTTAAATTTCTGTAAAGCAACACTGAAAGCTGCTCTTACTCGAAGAGCACCAATTTTGGGAAGCTTTCAATGCCAGCTCTTGGTAATTGTGTTCCAGAAGTTTTCTATTTGATGGAAAGGCAGATGATGGTCAGACTTCCTATCAGCAGTACAGATTGTGGGTTTAATCATGGATTTCATTCCTGGAATGGCAGTTTGCACTTTAAATGCTGCTTCATCTTGAATCCTTAATTTAAGTCCATAAAATAGGTGAAAACCTTCATGTTCTTACTCTCAACATCAGTTGGTTGTTTTGTAAATGATTTACAAATAATTACAATTATTTGTAAATTATTGTCAAAAGTTCCCTTATTTTCTGCTCCAGGAGTTTTAATTTAGGTTAGTACAGAGTGAAGCTTCCAATCTCCAAACACTCCGAGATTCTTCCCACAGCTCTCTTTAAAATAGGATGTGAAAAAGACAATAAATATCCTTTTATCCTATTATCCTGTTCCTGCATAAACACCAGTGAGCTGTGATCTGAAGAGGAATTTTCTCCCAAATTCTCTGTTTTCTAATGGGATGTTAATGAGTTCATTCTGTGAGGTCCACAGAGAAGCTGTGGCTGCTGCTGGATCCCTGGAAGTGCCCAAGGCCAGGACAGGACTTGGAGCAACCTGGGATAGTGGAAGGTGTCCATGAGGATCTGGATGAGCTTTAAGGTCCCTCCCAAGCCAGATCATTCCACAATTCCCTGATTTAAGTTTTAGGAAGTAAAGCATTCCCTACCTCTTTTTGCCAGTGTTTAACCTTTGCCTGGTGGGTGGAAATGTGGCTGTCGATTTGTTCCATTTTCAGCTTGATGCTCAGAGCTTCACTTTGAAGGGCATGTTCAGCATCCTGAATAGTTTTCATCTCCTGGAGTAAATTTTTCTGTTCCTCCTGCACTGCTGGCAAAGCTTCCTGAACAGAAAAATGGCAAATACCCCCCAAAAGGGCATTGATTAATTCAATCACCTACAAACTGTTGCCCCTTTTTTGGGTGATAAGTCTGTTTTCCCTTAATTTACTCACTGCTATTAATGGAAACAAATAAATGTTCTTGGATTTATAACTGACCCCTGAATTCTGGAATGACTGAGAAAATGCTGCAGTTTGTATATTATTTATCTGTATTTTTATTCCAGATCTGGATCAAACAGGTCCTATACTCATTTTTAGCTAATTAGAGAAAGACATCAAATCCCAGATTTATTTGGAAGAATTTCAGCCATCCTGGTTTTCCCTCTCTCACAGAAATCTAGACGGGAAACTGGAAAAACTTTATGGTTAAGCAACTTTTAAACCCAGCAATTTCTTTGGGGAAACCTGGTGTAAATTTTTCCTAAACTGGGTCAGGATAAATTTGCAGGTGAGTATTATAAAAAATGAAAATACACCACTGCCATGGCCTGCTTGCTCTGGAGAGAGAATGGGATATCAGAGGGATCCAAGGAGGATTTAATTCCTCTCCCTGATTTCCCTGGAGCCCAGAGTGCTCCCCAGGACTCACCTCAGCCTGCCTGCGCTCTTCCACCACCTCGCTGGCTTTGTCCTCCAGCGTTGTCAGCTCTGCTGTCAAGTTTTTCATTTCCTTCTCATTTTCTTGCAGCTCCTTCTCCGTGCGCTGCAGAGCTTCCTCAGATTTCTTCAAGTTCCTGCCCAAGGACAGGGATTTTTGTGCACCTCACACGAGGTAAATGGGGCAGAAAATAATCCAGGAACACAACCTCACTGACAACAAGGAGGAAGTGCTTGTTTGGGCACCAACTCCCACACTCCAGAGGTATCCAAGGCAAACAAAGTTGTCCTCCTCAGCAGCCAGACCTCACTAAATGACTTAATTTCTTCCTTCAGAGTTTGAAATCTCTATGGATTGGTGAGCTCCCATAAAAAATAGATCCCATTTTATTTCCTGACAGGCCTCCTAATAAAATCAATCCCTTCAGATTTGAAGTGTTCCAGCACGTCCAATCCAATGCTGTTTTGGACTTCATTCTGAATATTGCAGTTTAGGCAATATTAGACAAATAGTTCAGGCAAATATTAGAGAAACAGTGGTTAAATGTGACTTTTAAACTCTTAGAAACTACAAAATTTGCCTTTCCTTTCCTCCTGAGGCAATGAGGAGGGAATGAGTTCCCATGCTGTACCTGTCTGCAGTCCTGGCTGCCACCTGGGCCTTGGTGATGGCTGAGGAACATTCATCCATTTCCTTGTCAATCTTATCAATTTTGTCCTGCTGTGCCTTCAGTTTCTGGTTGTTGGTGTCCATGATGAGCTTGTGCAGTCGTTTCACCTCCTCTTCCATCTTCCCAGCTTTCTCAGCCACGCGCTCATAATCTGCCCAGGGAAAAGGGGAGTTAAGGGCACTGTGCCAGCCTGGGGCTGCTCATGGACACCAAGATTGAAGGGATAAAGTGAGGGAAGTGGTTTCAGATTAAGCTCTGCTCTATTCCTCTACTGAGAAGTGCATGTATTCTCTATGCTGGGACAAATGATGATTTAACTGGAACAAACAATACACTCACTACTTTCTGCTATTGCTCTACCAAAGCTCTCCTGCCATAAAAACCACTCAGCACGGATTAGTTAATGCACACAGAGTACTTGATACATGAAGTGGTGCATTAGAAGCTATTCCAAGCTCATTTTTTGCTTTTGATTAACGGGAAGATGCTCAAAAGTTAAATTTTAAGGAACTGGCCAGCAATGTTTCTCTCTTTTATCCCTCTTAGGAAAACAAGGTCCCAAACTAAGACACGGAACTGAAGCCCAAACCCAAACCCATTCCTTCTGCTATTAGTAAAGAAGCATTACTACAATTTTTATCTCTGATCCCCTCTCCACAAAATGTACCTTTTTTATAACCATCAAGGACTTTTTCCAACTCCCTCTGCTTGGTTTTGTCTGGAGCAGCAGCAGCGACGTTGGCTTCGAGTTCCTTGATTTGGTTTTTGAGATCCATTTCTTGTTCAGAAAAACCCTGCAGAGAACACAAAACTGGGCTGCAATCTTGTCCTTGAAAAGCTCCTTGACACCAGCCAGGTGTGGGGCTGAGGCTGGGAAGGGCTCAGCAATTCCCACCTGGATACTCGCCGTGAACTTCTCCGAGGTGTTCCTCATTTCCCGAATCTCCTGCTGCAGTTTCCTTATGGCTTCTTCAAGCTGAGCTTTCTCCTCCTCACACTGCACGGCTCTTTTGGAATCCCTCTGCAGCTGGGATTCCATTTTGCTGATCTACACAGAATGAGAGCATTATTTACTGGTGTCACCATGACAAAACCAAGCCAGGGCTCATCCCTGTGCTCAACAGCTCTTAAAACACAAGAGAGAGTTGAGTAAAAACTTCAACTTGGGGATCTGAGTGCTGGGAACATCAAGAGGAGCAGCTCCAGATTAAAACCTAAATGGAATTCATAGGGAAAAGCAAACTGTCCCCTGATATGCCAAAATGGTGTCCAAGCTATCAAAGGGAGCACTGTGAGACTAAATTAAATAAATAAACAGAATCCCAGAATCCCTGAAGCTGGAAAAGCCCTCCAGGATCAGAGTTCAGCCTGTGCCCAATCCCCACCTTGCCCCAGCCCAGAGCACTGAGTGCCACCTCCAGGGATGGGCACTCCAAACCTCCCTGGGCAGCCCCTGCCAATGACAGCTCTTTTATCCCTGATGCACTTCAGAGCATTATAACCTCTGCTAACATTAGGAATTTTGGCTTTGTAACCCCTTGTGAATTCTCTTCCATCCCAGACTGCTCCTGCTCATGCTGCTTTGGAAGGCACACGTGTGGAAGAACTGCCCAAACCAAGGAATTCTGCTGGAATTCCATTTCCATTCTGTACTAACCTCTTCTTCTGAGACATCCATCACCACTGAGGAGCCCATTCTGCCCTTCATGACTTTTCCTCCCCCACCAGTCATGGTTCCTAGAGAAAAAGGGATGAAAAGAGGTCAGAGAACTCCTCGAGCTTCGATATCATCCACAAAGTGCTTCCAGTGAAGCTCCAGCTGGGTGCAGTACCTGACACCTCGATGATTTGTCCTTGCAGGGTTACCACCCTCCATCTTTTTTCCTTTTGGAATGCTAACCTGGTGGCTTCTTCCAGGTTTTTGGCCACCAGAGTGTCCCTGAGAGCGAAGTAGAAGGCCAGGCGAACCTTGGCATCCTCCACCTTCACCAGGTCAAAGAGCCGTGGGGCATTCTCAGGAGTTGGGATTTTCTGCATTTTGTTTTCCCACACAGCCATCTACAGGCACAAAGGAAATAAAGGAATGAATCTTTTGGATAAATGTTGAGGTCACTCCATTATTGTGTAGGATGTTAAGGCTTTAAACAGATGGAATTAGACTGCAAGTAACAGTAGAATGATTTGTTTTCCCAAGGGTAGGACTCACCTTGTCCAGGGCTATAAAGGTGGCAACTCCAATCCCTCCTGCCTTCAGGAAGTTCACACAGGCCTGGGCAGTGTCAATGGTGTCCACAACAATGTGGTCCAAGGCTCCACAGGACGAGGAAATGGCCACGTCATACTTGTCATCGATGGCTCCCAGGTCTCCCTGAGGATTGAGGGGAAACACTGATTAGTTGAGCTGAGCTGCTCTTTGAGTTCTGTCCTTTCCCAATAAATCCATGCATGTGCTTGTTTAAATCTCCACACACTGAATAAACTGATTTTTCTGAAGCACAGATAATTCTTGGACAAAAGATTGCAGAATACAAAACCAGCACTTTTACATTTATACTGACATGCAACAGGAATGAAGGACTCAGCTCTGAATTTTCAGAACTTTAAACCAACACTGCTTGGAAAGAACTGAAAAATGTTTTATTTTACAGCAAGCCCACAGGGTTTATAGCTCTGCTCCCCAAATTCCCAACGCCAGGGAAGTGAGGCATCCCACACTTCAGCACAGGAACACCACTCAGCTCCTCTAAAGTTTAGCACAGAAGTGTAACAGCTTTCTAAAATTTACCAGTCTTCCATAGAGCCCAGGAATATTGCCACATTTCTTCTGCTGGAGCAGAGCCTCGAGCACTTTTCCTCGACTGCGACTTTGTGCTAAAGAACTTTTGGCTTCTTCTACTTTTCGGCGCAGGTTTCGCACGAGATCCTTGGCCCCGGATTCTTCCCTTTCCAGTTTCTCCAGAGCATTCTCTTTCTGGGGTTAAAAGAAAGACCTTGGCTCAGCCTCCCAAAAACTACTGGATTCAGGGAGTCTTCAATTAATGCATGGCTTTGTTCTTTAGGGAATGATTGAGGAATAAGAAATGAAATCCAAAGATTCCCAGACTGGTTTGGGTTGGGAGGGACCTTAAAGCTCCCTTGGTGCCATCCCTTCCCACTGTGCCAGGCTGCTCCAAGCCCCAATGTCCAGCCTGGCCTTGGGCACTGCCAGGGATCCAGGGGCAGCCACAGCTGCTCTGGGCACTCTGTGCCAGGGCCTGCCCACCCTGAAGAAGGCTCAGGAATGCAGCCATGTCTCAGTGTGAAATTCAATCTATTCCACTGCAAGGATATGCAGGATTTAATTTAAGTCAACATTGGCTTAACAAAATAAGTTTGAAATCAAATATTTGCTTCACCAGCAAACTGAGTATTAGAAACCAGCTTTTTTTAGAGGAGATGGTTTTTGGTTTATTTTCACCATGGTAACTGCTAGAGAAGAGTGAGCCTTTGCTTTGTGTGTGACTCAAAGTGAAATGGGGAAGTCAAGTCTCACCTCCTTGAGCTGCTGCTCAGCCTGGGGTAATTTCCCAGTGATGTCTCTGATGGATGCTTTCCTTTCCTTCAGGGTGTTTGAGGTGCTGCCCAGGGCCTCCTGAGCCTGGCTGAGGCGAGCCACAGCAGAGTTGTACTTGCTCAGGTAAAGCTCCAGCTCTGACTGTGCTATCTCCATGTTGGAGCGAGCCTCAGTCACCTCCTTGCTGAACTCCATCAGCTCCTTCTCCTTGCCCTGCAACATCACCAGGATCCAGCTCAGCCCAGCAGCAGGGGCAAAGGGGAAAGAGGATTTGATTTTCTTTGGGAGAACCAGCATTTCTTCATTAACTAACATTAATGAGTGGGAATTCAACAAGGCTTTTCCTCATTATAAAGAACTTCAGGGAGTTATCACAGAGCATTTCCATACAAGCTTAGTGTCAGAGGTGGGAGGAGCTCTGCACATCGAGCTAAACTACAGCTCAAATGGAGAATCCACATTTTCAATTTCCTGCAAATCTACAGGATGAATTCCCAGCCTCCAGCTGGGAATTCAGGGACTGAACCACCAACAACCAAGTGTTAAAGGAGTTGTCCATTAATTCCCAGACACATCACAGCTGTGGGAAAGGCTGGGAACAGACCATTCCAGAATATTCTTATTTATTTAAGCAACATACTGGCTTCAGTGCTTCTGTGGGAGAAAATCAGAGTGTATTATTTAATATAAATGAGCTACTTGATGATGCTTGAGCACTCTAAAAGCAGACAAGAAGGATTTAGCTGCAATTATTAATTTAAGATTAATCTCCCACCGAGGCTCCTCTGAACTACCACAAGGAACAGTGGAATTGTCAATAAATGGCTTTTTAGAGTTTGGTGCTGGTTTCTTTCAGGAGAGTGAAGTTACTATAGCAGGTGGGTAATTCCTGCCTGTCCAAACCTCTTTTTCCTTCTGAATTCCCTTGGTCTCCTCCTGCAGGCTGGCCAGGACCTGCCTGAGCTTGGCTTCCTCCTTCTCCTTGGCCTTTGCCAGCAGCTCCCTCTTGGCCGTGGCCTCCTCGATGGCTTTGGCACTCGTGGAGGGGATGTTCTTCAGCTCCTCCACCTGCACCACGAAAGGACTTTGAACCTCCTCTCCTGCTGGGACAATGGAATTCCCAAATCCCCCCTCGAGCCAAAGACATCCCAACAGCTGCAATGGCCAAGTGGATGACACAAATCCATGGATGAACTCCATTAATGGAATAATCACAGCAGTGAGTGATTGCCAAACAAAACCTCTGGCTCATTTGATGACTTAAAACATCTGATTACAACAATTTCAACCCCATTTTTCCACCTTTTTTTGTTGCAATTGGTGCCCTTTCCATTGTCTCCCACGATTAACTGCACTTTCCCAAGCCAATCCAGCTGATCCTTCCCAGTACCTTTTCCTTGTCCTTTTGAAGTTGCTTCTCCAGTTTTTTAGCCTTGCTCTTGGCATGTTTGAGATTCTCCCTCACTTTCACATCTTGCAAATCCAACTGAGTGAATTTTTCTTTATTTTCCTCGATGAACTTTGTGATTTTATTGAATTTCCTGGAGAAGAAAAAAAGAATCATTTCATACAGTATAAAAATAATGCCAGTGGAGCTTGGCTGAATTAATCAACATAAAGAATTTAAACCAATATTACTCAGTTTTTGTGATTAACAACATTCAATATTTCCTATATTCACAGTATTTCCCCTGGTAAAGTGATGTTCCATTAGAAAAGATCAACTACTCAAGCAAAATCAAATATATTTTCAGAAATTTTAATTTTTTTCTTGACAGAATTGATAATTCCCATCTCTCCCCACTAATTCCCTGAGGTTGAGCAGGTCAATACTGCAGCTGGATTTGGGATCAGCACCCAGGCAAAGCAATTTTAAAGAAACACAATTTATGCATAAATGATTCATGAGAAAACCAAGGAAAAATTCCCAAATCCACGTCCCTAAGCAATAGGGACATCTAAAAATCTAAAAATGACTAAAAATCATCTCCCAATTATTTTTTTGTACAGTCAATATAAAGAAATATTTAGAAGGCTCAGACATTTTCTTATTGTAATTGAAAATCTTACCCAGAACCAAACAAATGTGAATTTGCTTTTAGTTATTTTTTGTGCATTGAATTTCTTTTTCTACATCAATTTAAATGCCTTTTTGTGTATTAAGATCTACCAGAAGTAACTTTGCTCATCAGATAATTTATATTTTTGGTGGGAAACATGTAAAAAACAGAACTACACATCCCTGAAGTACTCACTTCTCAAGTTCTTTCAAAGCTTTTTTCTTGGCTTTTGTTTCCTCTGCAAGATTAGTGCTTTTCTCATTAATACTTTTAGTTTCTTCATTAATTTTCTCTTTCTGCATTTCCAGGTCATTTATTCGTTTCTTTAGGTCATGGCTAGGAAATAAAACAAGAATAAACCCTCACTTTTCTCCATCTTCATAATGAGTATTTCTAATCCTCAGTGTAACAACAGGATGATGTAAGGTATCAAAAAATAATAATTTGGAGTTAAGAAATGCAAAATATTTCTAATTTGAGATACTCAAGCAAAGTTTAACAGCATCCCCACCCCATTAAAGCCAACTCAAACCCTGGGAATTACTTACATATAATATTGATACATCTTATTCTTTTCCTTAAATATTTTGTTTTCCAAGCTAAGGAACTCAATGGCTTTATCCTTGTCCTCTTCCAAGGCATCTTTTTCTTTCTCCACCATTTTAACTCGATTTAACTGCAGAAAACAGAAGGGCAGAGCTGAGGCAGGGCCAGCACTACAGGAGGAAACCACCAGGAGAAAATCCCAACACTTCATAGGACACAAATCCTCTGGAATAAGTGATCAGGAATTACCTCTGCTTTGCCTGTTCTCCTGGGGACCAAATTTATCCCCAAAGCTCCACAAGAAGCTTTGCCATCGAAATGAGCCCTTGGGAGAAACTGCCCTCACTTCTGGGTGATCAGCAAACACCAAAGAAATGAAAAGCTGAATGTTTGATGTGCCACAGAAAAATGGGTTTGTAGTTTTAGGAATTGCCTCATGTATTACTACAGGACCAAGATGGAGATTTTAGGGTGTCAGTCCCTTGTCCTTCTCCTTCTTCCCTTTTCTCCTTCTTCTTCCCTTTTCTGTGACCTCAGTTCCTATCATGTAGTGATTGGTAGAGAGAATTTAGTTTAGAAGAGACCTGCTAATAATAGTGATAGTATTGGATTTAGAAACAAAATAATGTACGTAGAATTTTCTATTTGATGATACCCTTATATAAACCCTCTGTACTGTGTATCTGCAGCCATTTTGGCACCTGGAATCAGTGGTGACTCTGTGTTCCTGAACCTTTGATAACTTAGAATAAACAACCTGAAGCAGCACCGAAATCGTTTGTTATTTTGTCTTGAGATGAGAGATTGAGAAGAAAAAGCATCCTGGGCATGAACCATCCTAGTGGGGCCCAACCACAAGTGTGTGTGAGAGGTATAAAAGGAAAAGCCAAAGAACATCATGGCAGGAGGGTGCCCCAGGAGCTGGAGGTTTACCTTCTCCCCCCTGCGCTCATTGAGGAGCTCCACTCTGCGGCACAGGGTCTGGATGGGCTCCTTGAGCCGTGCAGATCCAATCAAATCCTCCAGGTATTCCAGCATGCCCTCGTCGTGCTCCGTCTGCCCCTTGGGCTTCATCATGGAAATCTGCTCCACTTCCCCCTTGGCAAACAAAAAAGTCTTCTCTTAATTTTTTTTTTTTTTCCTGGGGTGAGGAAAGTATTCTAGAAAAAAAAAAATCTATGGGATGAGTATGAGATATTATAAAAAAGGAATAAAATGAAAAAAGGCAGCAATGAAAACTATTCAAATGGGAATATCATAGAATCATTAAGGTTGGAAATGATCTCCACGATCAAATCCAACCTTCACATTTATTTGGGAAAACAAAGATCAGAATGAAGAGAAATTTCCTCTCCAAGGTGGTGGTGTGGAGCTACCCTTCAGGTCTGACCATTCCTTCACTCTCTAATGATTCAAAATGTGTTTCCTCAACCTAAAAAAAGAAGAAGGGAATAAAGCAGGCCCATGGCAAGAGAGTTTAATCAGGACTGAAGTCCCTGAAGGGTCTCCTCAGAAAGTCCATAAAATCCTGGCTGATGGATGAACTGGAATTATCATTTATTTAACTGAGGCTTCCTTGGTGGAGAAAAAAAAGGATTCTTTGTGTGATTTCCCTTTATGTACAGCATTAATTTTAAGTGATTTAGGTGATAGTAAAAATAATCTGATTTTTCAAAACGATTTAGAAAGGATTGAACAGAGGCGATGACAAGGACAGTTTGTGTTACTGCTGCAGGTCTGACAACACAAAAAACACCAACCCAACTCTTATTTTTATTTCTTGCACATCTCGAAAAGCCAAACAATCAGTAAATAACTGCTGCTGGATTATACAAAATCCCAATTCCCCATTTGCTCCCTTGCCACACAAGTGTCGTTTTTCTCCCCAAATCTGCCTGTCAGCTCATGGCTGAGGAAACTCTGCAACCTCCTAAATGACTCTGGGATTGTCAGAAGCCTTTTTCCTTCTCGCATTAAAGCATTTCCTCTGTTTACATCCACAAAAAAACAATCACAGGAAAGATTTAACTCAATGCTGATCAGGACTGAGAGGTTTCTACACTGGCTTTACACCACTCATGTTCAGTGCTGTAAATCACAAACCTGCCCTGGATTTAGCAGGGAAAAATGAGAATCATGGACAAGCAAGGAATGAATCAGTTTTTAATTTTTTGGCTAAATATAATTAATCATCTCTAAGAAAGATGATGATGCAGTTGTGGAGTTTCTCTGTAGCCCACTAATGTCAATATTTACATTATTTTTTTATTGAGGGCAAAAATAGAAATATTTAGAAATTATTAAATAGTAAGTTTACTAAGTATTATTTAGTATTTATACCATTTTATTAAGATGATATATAAAGAAATCTGTTTAGACCACCCCAGGTTTAAGAAATAAAAAGGTTTTCAGCTCTTTTAATTGATAAAGGAGAGTGAAAAGCTTGTACCTGCTCTTCTTGACAACAAATAACAGAACAAAGAGATTTTCCAACTCTGCATTGTTAAAACTCAATTTAAGTGTTTCCTAATTATTTAACAGTGCTCATTACTTGACCCATTACTTGAATTATGAATTTCAAAGCCCCAAACATCCTTGCTCTTTCTGTGTTTTGAAATGCCCTGAAAGTGAAACCAGGGCGGGGCAGGCAGACATTTGTTGAGCAATGAGGGCAGCGAGCTCGGGCAGCTCCTCAGAGTTGGCACCCCCAACCCGTGCCAAGGCTCCCTCCAGAACCCCTGGAAATCTCCAATTCCTTCCCTCAGCTGTCTCCCTCTGGCTCAGGGATTCAGGAGTAAACAAAAAGGAAAAATTCAGTAAAACAAAAACGAAATGCAGGCTCTGCTCAGACAATCAAAATGGATGTCAACACCCAGCCATGGGCGATGCCAACAAGGATCCAAACCTCCACTCAAGGGAAGAAATCCCTGGGAAAAACCAGCCCCAGATCAGTCCTGGAGAAGCTCCAGGGTGCCTGAGCTGTGACTTTGCAGTGCATGAAGGAGCTGCAGGAAAAATGGGCAGAGATTGCTCCTAAGGGCTGGAGGGACAGGACACAGGGAATGGGCAGTGCCAGAGGGCAGGGATGGATGGGATATTGGAAAGGAATTGTTCCCTGGGAGGGTGGGCAGGCCCTGGCACAGGGTGCCCAGAGCAGCTGTGGCTGCCCCTGGATCCCTGGCAGTGCCCAAGGCCAGGCTGGACAGGGCTTGGAACCACCTGGGACAGTGGGAGGTGTCCCTGCCACGGCAGGAGGTGGAACAGGAGGCAATTTAAGGTCCCTTCCCACACAAACCATGCAGGGATTCCACATTTCCTCACCCACTGAGCCCTTTGGGAAGGTTCTAGGCTCAGTGCAAGAGCTCTAAATGGAATTACAAACCCAATTTCAGCTTCTGCAGCGTGGAGCCTTCCACATCCACGTGGATCCATTAGGATGCGTGTTCCCTGCACACACATCCCAGTACCAGTTCCCACAGAATTCCTCAGGGCAGTTAGCAGGGAACAATCACTGGGAATCCTACAACACAACCTCATCCTACAACACAACCTCGTGTGGGGAAACATTTCCAAGCAATCAGTCGAGCCCTGGGGTAAATCAGGACAAAGCTGGTTGGAGATGAGGCTGTAAAACAAGAGAAAATCCCTTCTCAGCTCAAAGTGGCTCCTCTGGAGGAAAGCACAAAGAATAAATTCCAGCAATTTGGAACCTGTGTTTCTTTTCAGGGCTGAATAATTCACAGCTGTGATGTTTAAGATACTTCCTCAATTTAAGAATTTAAATTTCTATTGTACCTAAGAAAAGAGGAAAAGCTTCAGAAGAAGTTGCAGGACTGACAACACCAGCAGCAGGTTCCATCACAGGTATAAAATTCTGAATTTGCCCACAACCCCTGTTGGCTAAAAGCAGAACACAGCTGATCCTCTCATCACAGCTCTAACCTGACTTTATCCCATGTTTTCTGGCACATAAGGATTGGAATTCTAAACAAGGTTGCCCCAGTGTCCAACCTGGCCTTGGGCACTGCCAGGGACCAGGGGCAGCCACAGCTGCTCTGGGAATTCCATCCCAGCCAAGAATTCCTTCCCAATATCCCACCTAACCCTGCCCACTTGGCAGGATGAGTTGTTTCTGAAGAACCTAGGAAGATGTTAGCTTTTATTGATTATTGCCTCCTCTTTCCATCCCTGAATATTTGGGAAAAGCTTTGGGAAGGCAGCACCTTGAAGAGCCTGAGTTTTGTCTAAAACATCACTCCAGCATTCCCAGAGCTCTTTGGTAGTGTCCCACGGAATAATTACAGCACCAAGGAGGTAAAACTGGTTTTCACAGGGGACTTTGGGTGGTTTCTGAGGGGAATTTTGTGGTACAGTTGTGGTGGTTTAGGTTTTGGAGGGTTTTTTTTTTAGGGGAGCTCTCCACCACTATTTAAAGATGGAGTAATGTGACATCTGACTGAAGTGAAAATCACAGTTGTAGCCAGGAGTAACAGCCTTAGAGAAAATCCTCTGTAGAAAATGCAAAATTGTAGGTAAGAAAAACCTTTCCTGGGCTGGGGACGAGGCAAACTGGCTAATTTTGTTTCAAAATCCCATTAAATCACCAGAAAATTTAATGTATAACAACTGTGACCATGTGTGTGACCATGACACTCAGTATTTTTAAGACAATTTTTAGAAATTCAGAACAATACTTTAGTAGTTTCACTGTAGTAGCAGCATATTTTTATAATATATAAGGTTTTGAGGCTTTTTAAACCCCCAGAAAAGGAAGTTTTCTTATTGAGACCAAAATCTTTGAGCCTCAGCAAACTGTACTGTCATCCAATCATAACACCTTGTACAGCTCAATTCCAATAATTCTGTCATTTAATACTTCAATATGTACATTTAATTTGCTTATAAATTGATTACATAAATCAGTTTGCAACTTTATGGTATGGCATAAATGAAATGGAATCAAGTGATATCTGAATGCAGTGATCAGGATATCATTTAATTTATCAAGCATCACAAGATTAAGGGATATTTGTGCTGAAATAGTACCATAAATGCATAGGTAAATAAAATTTAATGTAAACAGGGTTTGCAGTTCTAAAAGCCACCCTAATTCACACTTTTGTGGAGGATTAGAGCAGCCAGAGCCAAAATCTGCTATTTGTTTGTCCAAATCAAAAAAAAACCATCTTAATTCAAATTACAACTCAATTTCAATTATTTTCTTCATTTTTAACATGGAATTCGAGACAAAAGTGACCCAGCATAGGGCAAACTTTAACAGAATAAAGGTCATGTTATATTTTAATCCATTTTCCAGACCACAGCAATGTTTCAATTCTCTCAGCCACTGAAGGAACATGAACAGATTTGTGAAGAGCTTCCAGAGAAGCTGAAACTCCTCAGCATCACGAGGAGCAAAGCCAGAGTGCCACAGGGACACTCAAAGGGTTTGCTCAAAGGAAAATCACATCAAAACACCTGGAATGTTTATTATAAACCTGTTTTTCTAGAGACTTAGAAGAGAAAATCCAAGATGAATTCCTGGTTTTCCTTTAGTTCTTTACTCCACTCCTACACACGGAGTAGAAGCAGAGCTACTACCAAGTTACTACTCCTGAGGTTCAGCTTTCTGCTCATTCAGCTCCACACAACCTGGAACTGCTGCAAAACTCAAGGGGCACTAAAATTCAGAGGCAAAGCAGCCTGGATGTTGTGTAATTTTGTTTTCTCACTGAATTTTTATTTCCTGGATGTTTTGTGCCATCAATTTCTTGATAACAAGGCACCAAAAGTGCATTTTTCTCTTAAATTTTCAATTTTTCTTTTATGTGTTCACACTTGGCTTTGGGCTTTTTTTCCCACTCCCTTTACCACAAGGGTAGCTCTCACTTTTTAAGCAGGAATACAGTAAGGAATGGCAAAAGTAAGTCCTAAATTTCTGTATCTTCAATTTATTTTGACCCACACTCCCCATCTCACAAAGCTTTGCTCGTGAATTCCAATTCTGCATCCATGGATTTTGGAAACTATGTTCCAATATTCCCATAACCTCATTATTCTCCTGCTCTTGGAAGCTACAGATTGATGTGGGATTTTTTTCCTGTGATTCCATGTAATTGTTGCTATTAATTAATGCTTGAAGTCCTATCTCATTTTTCACCCTTCAATTTTACCACACTGTGAATACACAGGAGAGGAAAAAGCACCAAAAATTTCATGCTCTGCCTTTCCAGGAAAGTGGGAAATAAAAGTCAAATTAAAAAAAAATAAATGTACATATAAAAATCTACAATGTCAGCACTGTCCAGAGATGAGGAAAAACTCAGAATGAGCCTTTATCCAACATTCAGTTGTTTGCACAAAATTCAGCATTCTGGAAATAATTTTAGCATTAGTTTTAAGGACACTGCAGTGTTTAATAGAAGAGCACAGAGTGAGTGCATATCCAGAGCCACTTTGGAATTTAAATTAGGAATTAGCAAACCCAACCTGCAATGTTGGATTTGTTATTGGTGTGTACTAAAGAAATTATTCAATTATCACTTATTTTCTCTTCCCATTTTTCCATGGTTTTCTGCAGAATTACCTACAGGAACAACTCTCTCTCTCCACCCCCAAAATTTTTTTTTATAATCCCATTTAAAATCCCATTTATAGCCTCAGCTCCAATGCTGGTGTCTCATCAGGAGCCCTCAACAATTGGGAATTGCTGGTTTATGTCAAAGAGGAAGAAAATCTCTCCCTCATTTCCTCCCTGCTCCCCTGGAAGTGACTCCCACGTTGTTCCCACACAGGAGCAGGTAAAAAACCTGACAGAATTTCCTTTCTGGCAACTTCATCTCACCACAGGATAAGATTGAGCTCTAAGCAGTTACAAAATATACCCAAATAAAATCCCTGCAGTTGTTTATACCAGCTTAAGACTACAGGCAAATATTTTAATGAAGTCTATCAAGTGAAATACCACTGTAATTAGTACTAAATGGTCTGAAAGCACTTTCAATTTGTTTGTAAGATTCTGAAATAAATTCAAATCAAGTTAGAAATTTGAATGCCACAAACACAGAATGAATTCTGCTAGATTGATGTGCACAGGAGCTGGTTTGGGGTTACCTGGGGAGCTCCACTTTGATTTTCCACCCTTTTTTAGTGACTCTGCTTCTCTTACCTTGCCCATCTCAGAGGTGATCACAGCCTGTGCTCCCAAATATTCCCCCCCTGCACTTCCAAACCTGCCACTCCTTCATTTCTTCCATCATTCCTTAGAGGAGATTAGGAAGGAGGAGGAAGAGGCTGAGATTTTTTAACTTTTCAGAGGAGTCACTACAAAGAACAGCATCAATACTTACTCTGAGTTTGTCAGCCTGGGCAGAGCAGGGTTTGAAGGCTTTCAGTGAAAGCTAAATAATCTTATTTATTGTTCTTTACACCTTTACAAGTTCCTGGAGTGGGAGCAGAAGGTGTGGAAGACAGAAAAGCAGCAGCAAGGTGCCAGATTTTCCCCCAAACACTATTTTTTTAAGTGACAAGATGCACTTTTTCCTGTTGCAGTTTCAGGCTGTGGCAAGCTCATGAAAAATGCATCATATTTAGAATAATTTTAAATATTAATTAGGATAATAATGCAAAAAATTTGTCTTATTTTTTTTTTCCTAAAAGCACAGGGTAATTTATGAAAAATGTGCAATATGGAGTGTTGGGAGTTAAGGATCACAGAAGTGACAAACTCCTCCTGTTCTGTGCTGGCAACATCCCACTGGAACCAGAAGAATTTAAAACCAGATTTATTTCAATTTCCAAGTTCAGGCACAGAATTTGTAATTTTTTCTAGAACAACTCAATTACTCTCATGTTTTCTGATTTCCCACAGGTGTTCATTGTAATGATATTCACAGAAATCAGCAGCAGTTTAATATTTTCAGTTTGGCATCAGCAGAAATACCTAAATAAAAACTCAGCTTTCAAATTTTACCCTAAAAAGCACCAAAATCAGCAGAAAACCTCTGCAAAATAGGGGGTGAAAGGGGGAAAAGGAAGCAAAAAAACCTGAAGCAGTCTTCTAAAAAGCAAATATTTTCCATTGAGTAATGGTAATTATGTGAGCAAGATAAAATCAAAGCTCTAAAGGTGTTGTTACTACATGTAGGACATGTTCTCTACAACATTTGCTTTAGTACTAACAGTGAAATGTTCTGTCACACACCCAAACCAGCATTTGATAATCATTAATTAATATTTTTATCCACAATGAAATATTTTAATCACACCCTATTGATATCTTCGAAAATCAGACATTTCTAACTTATTTTTCATGAGAAATACTTTGTTAAACTTAATTAAACTCTTAGTTTTGCTATTAAAAAAATTAGTAAAAGCCAAATAAACTTGTTACTTATCCCTTTAATTTTAAATAATTTGGAAAACATTAGGGAGAAAAAACAGGCAATTCTTGTGCTAACAATCCACAGCCTTAGATGGTCTTATTTGCTTCTAACTATAAATTTTAGGATTTGGGGGTTGAAGTTCTGCTGTCATTCTGTGGAAAGTATTGCTGCATTTCCCAAGTGGAAATACTCAGTTTTGGACAGTCAGATCAGTGGATTTCATTTTAAAAAGGCAAAGAAAAAGGCTTTGCCCTCAGTCAGAAAGGCTGAAAAAACCCCAGAAAATCTCAGTGTAGTTTGAGATAAAGCCTGGTGGGATGAAAGAAAAAAATCATGGTGGGAAAACTCTGGTTTATGCCTCAATATTGGCTCTATTTTCCCTTATTTCCCTCTGTAGGGTGGAAAGCCAGAAATTCCAGCTTTTAGGTAAAAAATGGTGCTCTCCTCATTGAAACAAATACCATTTCAGGGGAAAAAATAGAAAATAAATTAAAGTATCAATATTCCTTTCCAAATGTTCCTTTGCCCTGCTCCCAGTGTTCTCTAACACTGAGATTTGGGAATTTCTGCCCCAGCATTTCCACCCTGCTTCATCTTTCACTTTACACTTCTCCCTTCTGGAAATCCTGGAAAAATAAGATTTCAGAACAACTGTATAGAAAAAAAAAATAAAAAGGGTGTATTTACACCAAGTTGTTTTCTTGGAGGTGCTTCTTGCTCCATCTTGAAGCAGAAAATACAGGAATAAAGTGCTGGAGGAAATAATTAATTGGCATGGAGACTTGCAAACAGAGATATCCTCTTTTTGTGGGTGTAGCTGTAAAAAAGGACTGCACAGAAAGCCTGGAGGAAGTGAAGCAAGCACAACCACCCAGCTACAAGGTTTTTATATATATCTATTTTTTTTAAGAGGGGAACTGGAAGCTCCTTTGAAAGAAAGAGCCTAAAATAAACTCTGTTCAAACATTTCAGACTTTGGGAAGCTCCCACTGATCATTGATTTCTAGGCCATGATTCTCCAGAGTAGATTTGGGACTTGTTAGTAATTACAGGTAATGGCAGACATAGTTATTTAATGGAATTAATATTTAAATACTTGTCACTCAATTTACATTTTAATTGGCTGGCAAGTAGCAAAATTCTCATTATTTACAAACTAAAAAAAAAATTAGTGTGGTTCCCTTTAGCTAGGCTTTAAAACAGCAAACAGATGCAAGCAAGCCTCAGAATTTGAAGGTCAAACATGAATATAAATGATATATTGACAAATTGTGATTATTTTTACAGTATGGGTTGTGAACTGTAGCTGGTAAAAGCAGAGTTGGTTCTAAAGCTGCTATTTCTGGAGCTGTTAAACAAGTGTAAACAACAAGCACAATTCAGGGCATTTTTCTTGCACTTCTTTTCTGCACAGTTCATTTTTCCACACTCCCTTCTCAGTAAAACCACGTCTTTAAAGGAGAGCTGCAGACAACAGTAAATGAAACAATTCAAATTTCAATTCCTATCAATGCAGTTCAGCTCTAAGCACACCCCAAGCTGCTGAGTCTCTGCCACGCTGAAGCAGCACAAGAATATTGGGGTTGAAGGTTTATTTTACACTCCAATATTTACGTGCTGCTAGGGCGGAACGAGCACAACTCCCCCAGGCAGGAACACAATTCCCTCGTGGAAAAAAGAGACATCAAGATGCCCAAACTGCTTCTCTGCCTTCAATTCCTACAGCAGCAAATAATGATTCGCACCTTGAGCAGAGCATGCAAACCATGATGTGCTGCTACAGCACTTCAAGGCCTCCAAGGTAACATTTCAAACCTGCATTTGTTTTTTTTTTTTTAGTTTTAACTGGAAATACAACTTGCAAATTGGTTTTATTCACACACCAACCTGTAAAATTAAGAACCTGTTATGATCCAGATCAATTCCGTGGCTTCGGAGAAGCATCCCAACATCTCTGAATGTCTTTTTCTTGCCATTGATGTAGTAGTTGGAAGAATTATCTTTATAGGCAGTTCTAGAGACACAGAATTTGCTGTCAGGAATGACTTCGTAATCATCTCCTTCCTGCTTTGAGGAAACACAAAGCCAGAGAAACAATTACTGTAGCTGTGTATTTACCTCCTATTTCACAATTAACTAGGTAAGTTTGATCATGATCTGCTTTCATCATGGACTCTGAGCTGTAGAAGTGGGAGCTGCCTTAAAACTGCATCTCTCAAAAAAAAAAGAGAAAAATACAACAAGAAATCCTTTGAGAAGTGGACAAAAAAATACCCTGAATTGTTTCAACTGAATTGCTTTCACCGGATGCCTTTCCCACCTCTAATATCAGCTCCTGCTTTGAAAATGGTGCATTTATTGCTTTTCAAATGCCAAAGGTTCCAGAGGCTGTGCCTGAGGGGCTGCAGAGCTCTCTGCATCTGCAGCTCCTCTTCTCCAGAGCTGCTTTCAGCTCAGCAAGCTCCAAAGAGAAACTGCTCAAGATAAAAAAGCCAAACATTAAAGATGTGACAAATGTGACATCAGCAGCTTCAAAAGGGAGCTTCCATTCACCTCCAGAGCTGCAGCCAAAATAAAGCTGCTGCCAGGCCTTAAGAAGTTAAAATTTGCTCAGATTAACCCCCAAGAGCTCTCAAATTGCTCTCTGAGAAGTTTGAATCAAACTCAGCTTCTGGATGTTAACAAAAAGTAAAAAAAAAAAAATTAAAAAAATTAAAAAGGTGAAAATTTTAATCTGGTTATTATAAATATAAGAAGAAAAAAAATTAATGTCTTTTCAAACAGTTCCTAAAAAAGGCTAGAAATGCTGCCACTTTATTAACACCATTTTTGAAATTTCAATGTACACTTCCCACTTTTTTGGTTGACCCTAAATTTAAAAGTTTGGATGTGTGCACGAAAAATAAATTTAAATTAAGAGAAATAAAATCTTTGTATCGCAATTGCTATAAATCAACAAAAAAAGTGCTAAAGTTTTTATCAATACACAAAGCAGCAAGCAAAATAAGTATTTTTTAAATTTGCCAACATTTGCTATTTCTTTCTAACAAAGTATCAGCTTCAAAAAAATTTAGTGGTAAAACGTGGGGTCCCAAATTTTTGCTGGAAAATCTGTTATAAAATTATATATAAATTATATATAAAACATGCAGGCATGTTTACAGTACATAAAGTGTAAATAGGTTTCAGATTCATTATCTATTTTTCTAAATTTAGATAACCTAAAATAGTTTCTAATTGGTTTGAAAATAGCTTTTCTTAAATAGGTTTTATTTCTTAATACACGTTTGTATGTTATACATTTAAGAATATATAATATGTCCAAACTTAGACTTGTACATTTTTATTTAATTCTTTTAATTGCAGAAATAAGTTTTATGTACTTGAGGTAAATGAGATTACGAATCCAAAACGACTTCTTCTTAAAATGACTTTTAAAAATTCCTGAATTGTTTTAAAACAGACATATACCACATATCAGTCTTGCAGCAAATAAAAAAAGAATCCTTACTAATATTTTAAGAGCTGCACTACTCAACAGAGGATTTTTTTAAAGTTAATTAACACTGATGGTTTATATCCCAAAGGTAAACTAATCATGCTAGGAAGTTTTCCCCAGCTCCAACTAAAATAAGCAAATATTCAAAGTTTTTCAGATCCTTCAAGGAAAAACTCAGGCTCCCCTGGTGTGCCTGGAATCATACATACCTTGTCAGTGATCTTTTGGAAGTGAACTTCCACAGAACAGCTCTGGATGTCCTTGTGCTCGTCAGAATTATGGATCAGCACCGAGAGCTTTTTGGATCTGATTTTTTGGGCTCGATAGCCAAATACAAAAAGCAGGGAATCAATGATATTGGATTTGCCACTGCCATTTGGCCCGATAATACATGAAAAACGCTGCATAGAGAAGGGGAAAAAAGTGATATTCAAAGGGAAAGAAATCCTGCCCAGCACCCAGCACCCATTTCAAACATAATTATTCCTCGTGCCTGCAAGTGTTTGCGAGCTCAGCTTTTGTTGCCAAAGGTAAAAGTGAAGAAAAGCTCCACACCTCAGCTCAGCTTTCCCAGCTGAACTTGTTAACCCAAAGCTCTGCACTTCGCAGGCTTCACAAGCAAAGTTTCATGCTCAGCCACGTATGTCTCTTGTGGGCACTAAAAAAATATTCTCTTTCTTCAAACACAGCCCTAAAAGTTCTCCAGCAAACGAAATCAAGAGAAAATTGAGCTTTTCTAAGCTGTGCTGACGAATTAAAATTGCATCACATTCGAAAGTTGCACTTAACTGTTTTCTCTACTTAATTCAGAATATTACTATCAAAATATTTCTAAACCTTAAATATTTTCTCAGTTATTTTGAGGACAGCTTAGATGAAAATGCAGGAAGGAATAAAACCACCCAGTGAAGTCTTACCTTCAGTTTAAAACTACTTAAGGTAAAAGAAAGATACCTTGTGAAAAGGTCCCAGAGTTTGCTCCCCTGCATAGGATTTGAAGTTCTGGTTTACAATGTGAGTGATCATGAGCCGAGGAGCACCAGGTTCACTGGTCATGGCTGGAAGCGGGGGAGGAGGGATGCTACCCAAAATCTCTTCTAAACTTCGATTATCCACCACCTCATCTGAGGCTGCTAGAAGCCATCCAAATAAACAGAAAGATTAAAAAAAAAAACCTGTAAGCTCTCGATGATTTGACACCTTTTAAAATGTTCAACCGAAAAAGCAAACATCATTTCTGTCTGAAGCAAAGCTACATTTTGCCCTGTAATTATTAATATGAGCTGAGTGGAATTAAAATTCTTCTTTCCACAAACAAAATGTTTTTTAAGAGCTACTTAAGATGTCCCATCGCTGGGTTTGTTCTTTCATTATGTAATTCTTATTCCAACACATTTTTAACAGGCCCCCTGCAATTCCAACAGCTCCAACCATCACAATAAATCTGCAAATCTGAAGCAGGCAAAGCCTTTCTAATTAATAAGTGCAAAGCCACATTTCAGGCGTGCTCCAGAGTGGCTGTGCGAGATTTGGGGATCTCTGCACGAGGCTCTGAAAGCTGCAATGACAGCACGGCTGCTCTGCAAAGACAGGAAGTTTGTTACGAAAACAAACTGGCCCCCTGGATATCAGCAGAGCAGCTTTTTCCCCAGGCACCAGCAACAGGCAGCACTTTCTGCCACCAATTTCAGTGTATTCAGCTATTTGTCAAATACCTGCCTTTAAGAACTGCACATCTGGCTCCCTAAAAAGTCCCACAGCTGCTGGCTTTTCAGATTTTCTCTGCGAAAGCTCAACTGAAGGAACTCAAGAAAATACACTGCTTCGTGAAAAAGAAAGTCAAATCATTTTAAGAGTTAAGTAAATAAACTTGACATTTATTCCATTCCAAGAAATCCCATACCATTGGCTGCCTATAAATTTGAAAAATCCTGCTGTTCTACCATGATCTTAAGCACAATGTTCCAGATCAGGGCTCCGAAATAAGCTTTATAAGAGAAAGTCTACAAATTGCTTTTGCACTTGTATTGGGCCAAACCCTTTAACTCTTTGCAAGTTTGGTTTTTTTTTTACCATTTGAAAAGCAGTTTAAATTTGCCTGAGGTTTCAGTGTTTCTTTGTAAAAGAGAAAAGAGCAAATCTCATCTGGAAGAGTTGGTAAATTCAAGTTGGAGGCTCAATCAGCACCACACAGCCAGGGCAGACCTACCTTGGGGAGGTTCTTTGCCAGGCTCCCTGGTGCCTTCGTTTTCCACTTCCATGTCACTGGAGGATTCCTCCAAGGGCTCCCTGCCCTTCCGATGGGCTGCAGTGGAGGTTTTGGTGCTCTTGCCTGGCACGGTCCCTGCTGGCTTCTCCCCTTCCATTCCAAGCAATCAAACTACTGAAGGGCTCTATCTCCTTTGCTAACACAAACAAAAAAACCCCGTGATCTCAGCACTGAGCTACAATCCCCCAAGGAATTTACCTACACCTCTGCCCAGATGTTTGACTCATTTAGAAACTTAAGACTCGAAGTATTTAGAAGACAAAAATCCAAGTTTGAAACAAAATATCGAGGGTAGCTTCATTATTATATATTTTAAGATACATCGCGCCCCAAACGAGGAGCTGAGCCTAATCTGTATTACCAGCATGGATCTACCTGCTGACAACTCGTTCAGGGCAGTGACTTTAATCACTGAAAGCCACCCTGGTGCTGGGGGCAAAAGAGTTAAAGACACATTGAATAACAAACCGAGGAGCTCCATGTCTCTACTCTCCTGGAAGAACTCGTTATATTTCAGACCTGATACTCATTTTACTTTCAATAATCAGCGCTAAATATTTGTATGTATATATAGAGATTAATAAACAGATAGAGAAACAAAAGACCCGCGTGATTATAGCAAAGACTTGACTCCTAAACAATTTAAATCAACACACTCTGCTCACAAAATACAACACAACCCCTCCTGCCAGCATCCAGCATTTCAGAGAGAAAGCAAAAACGAAATACCTTCATCTAGCCGGGATGTTAAAGTGATCTGAGCAAGGACGAGCATTACAAAAGCCATCAGCTGGCACTTCAGCACAGCTCCCCAAACGGGTGAAGAGAAAGCACCCGATGAGAAGAAAAGACGAGTGAGGAGCGAAAACTCTCCCCAAAGAGTTGAAATCGCAGCAAGTGGCGAAGTGAGTTCCCAGAAAAACAGACATGAGAAAGTTTACTTCTCACAAGATAAAAAACTGACGTGGTTAGAAAGTCATCTTACAATTGGTGCCAATCATTTGACGTTTTCAGACCTACCCCCAACCCACACTCTCATGAGAGTCCTTCATTTGGGACAATGGGGGAGGGGGAAAATGAGAGACAGAACTCATTTTCAGGCAATTTGAGTCCATGGCCCCGTTCAGAACTGTTCCGCAATGGCTGTCTCAGACAATTACAGCCTCTCAAAGCACATTTATTTATTTTTTTTCCCAAACTGCTCCACTCCAACAGAATTGTGCAATATAGACCTATTTACCTTCCCAACCCTTCCCCCCCTCGGATACTTCACCAGAATGAACAAGCCGAACTACTTGACCTCAGCTTTTAAAGCGCGATAAATCAGTTGCCACATAGTCGCTAACAAATTTAACAAATTCGTGCCCAGCCCCTCCCCCGAGCCAGCTCGAAGGTGTTTGGTAAAAGCATCTCTCCTGCCAAGCGCCGTTTTCCTTACGGGGATGGCGAAAAAAAAAAGCCGGAGACGGACAGAAAAGCTTCCCTATTAACAGCCGCTTAAATCTGATAGCGACAAACCCTGTCAGTGACAAATCTGGCGCTTTTATAAAGCCTAAGGAGCCCGACTGCACCCTTTCAAAGTCACAGAATCCCAGAATATTCCGAGTTGGAAGGGATCATCGAGTCCAACTCTTTTAAGTGACTAGCCAATCGTTAAGGGCTTTCTCGGCTTTTTTGTCTCATCCTTCAAGCATCAAAGCAGCAAGCAGAGCCGGGGCTATAAGGGAGATCAAAATCGGGTCCTCTGCTCTACCCAAACGCGTCGCCGAACGTTCCCGTTCTCCGCGGATCTCCGAGCCGCAGTCCCCGGGGGTCCCTAAGGGCACAGCGGGAGCCTCGGGCTGCACAGCCCCTCTGCGACCCCCTCCTCAAAGCCCTGCGCCGACAGCAGCCGGGACGGACCCACCGTGCCCGGAGCCCTCGGGGGAGACCTCAACGGGGCAGCCCGGCCCGGGAAGAGGAGCTGCCGCCGCTTTTGCTCCCGCCGGGCGAGGAGGGAAGTGGGAAAAGAAGGCGCGGGGCAGAACCCGCCGTTCGCTCAGCACCTCCTGCCATTCCCTCAGCGACCCCCGCCTTCTCCCTCAGCGTCTTCTGCCTCCCCCTTAGCACCTTCTCCTCAGCACCCCCTGTCTCCCCCATCAGCACCCTCTATCTTCCCTCAACACCCCCAACCTTTCCCCTCGGCACCTTCGCTTCAACACCCCTTGTCTCCCCCTTAGCACCTTCCCCTCAAAAGTCCTTTTCTCCCCATCAGCATCCCTTGTCTCCCCTCAACACTACCAGCATCTTTTTTCTCCCTATCGGCGCCACCGCCTCAGCACCCCCTGCCCGGGGCAGCCCCCTGAGGGCACCTCCTCCGCCGCGAAGCCCCCCCAACCCCACCGCCCGGCGGCGAACCACCATCGCTTGCCTCCCACCGAGCTCGTACCTGCTCGTCCCGGCGGCTCCCTTCCCCGGCGAGGCGGCGGCAGCGCGGGCGGCTCCGGCTGCTGTAAAAGCTCGGCCGCTTCCACACTCGAAAATGGCGCCGAAACGGCGAACTCGAACCGAAATTCGTTAGAAAAGCGCGGGGCAGGCTGGGACGGGAGGGGCTGGGCCCGCGGGTTTGAACGGCACCGCCGCCCCCGCCCGCCATCTTGTGTTCGTTACGGCTGGGAGGGGAAAGCGCCCAGAAACCCGCCGGGAGCGGCTCTTTGTGGGGGGAGACGGAGGGATAGGAGACATTAGGGGGTGAGGGTGACACGGTGACACAGCCCCGCGGCCGTGCCGGCGGAGAAAGGGTTTAATTTTAATTTTAGAAGTAGGTCAGTGGGCGGCGCTTGGTTGCTGGGCGACGCGCGCCNGGCGGAGGAGGAGGACGAGGAGGATGAAGTCTCGCGAGAAGTCGCCATAGAGACGGCAGCGCTTGGCGGCGGGGGGAGCGGGTGGGTCCCGCCGCTCCTGAGGCAGCGGGAGCGGGAGAGGGAGGCGGGATCGTCCCGGGATCCGCCGGGAGCGGCAAGCGGGATCGTCCCGGGATCCGCCGGGAGCGGCAAGCGGGATCGTCCCGGGATCCGCCGGGAGCGGCAAGCGGGGNGGATCCGCCGGGAGCGGCAGGCGGCATCGTCCCGGGATCCGCCGGCTGCGGCATCCTCCGGGAGAGGGCTCCGGCCGCCGCTCTGCGCGCTCCCTCCCGCTGCCCGCGCAGGTAAAGCCGCGCTGGGGAGGCGGCGGCCGCCGTCCCCCTCCCCTCGGCTGAGTCACCGCCGCGGTGGGCGAGAGGGTCGGGAGCCGTGACCCCCGGCGGGGCGTGGGACGGACGGATGGAGGGGAGGGAGAGCTCCGGGGGACAGCTGAGGGCTGGGCGGGGGCGCCCCGAGCCCCGGCTGCTGGCGGTGCTGAGCGGGGGGTTGGATAATCTGCTTCTTGGAAGGCTGGGAGCTGGGGGAAAAGCGGGTGTAGGCACGGCCGCGGAGCGGGCGGTGGGGACCGCGGCTGCCCCGAGGGTTTGTTGTCTCCTTCTCCGTGCTCCCCATCCCGCCGGCCGCTCTTCCTCCTCAGCGTACCCCATCCTGCTGTGGCACTCCTTCCCGGCGCCCCCATCCTGCCGCTGCTTTCCCTTTCCTGCACCGTCCCCATCCCGCCCTCTTGGCTTCCCTATCCCGCTAGTTCTCCTTCCCGCTGCTCTCTCTGGTATTCCTTCCCTCTAGCGCTTCCTCCATCCCGCTCTTGGCATTCCCTGCTCCCCACATCCCGCTCCTGCTCCATCTCCGCCGTCCCTGATCCTCATCCCCTGGCCAGCAGCTCCGGATGGGAAAGGGAGGAGGCGTGAGGCACTTTGGCTTCTCCGAGTGGGGATAATTCCTGGTTATTGCCACATCTCTCCTCAAACTCCAGCGGAGCCGCTTCTGAATTCCTTGGGAATTGGACGTAGGGAATACGTGGGATGGTAGTGATGGATGTACCTGTGGATGGCCCAGGGTGGGCGTTCAGCCTTTTAGCGGCACATACAGAGCAATTAAAATGCAAATTATAATAAAGTTCTGGGCTTTGAAAGGAAAATATCACGTTTTCCCTTCCTGACTGTGTCAGCACATGGAAGTGCAGTGCTCCAGCCTCTGATGTTTCAGGCTTGATCTTAAAGGTCTTTTCCAACCTTAGTAATTCAAGGATTCTCTGCTCCCATCATTATTTTTTCTTTATGTTGTCCATATTCTGTTGGATAATGCGACAACAAAATTCCCTTTACACTCGGGTCTTTCTTGGTGCTTATTTTTCGCCAGTCCTGATGTAATATTACTTCAGAACTTCTTGTTTTGGTGTTATCATCTTCCTTTTTAGTTTTGACTGCTTATGTATGCATATGTATTATGCTAATTATACATACTTATGTATGTATTTTTTCTTTTATCACAGTTATAACACATGGTTTTAATTCTCCATCTGAACAACTGAGATGAGACTGAAGACTTCCCTTTTAAAGGAGCCAAAACATATCCTTTGTCACAGAAACAAACATAGAAAATTGTGTTCGTTCTGAATAGACTCTTCTAGAAAATAGTTCTTTGTCCTAGAAGTCATAGTAAAATATTAATAAATTATAGGTGGTTTTTTCCCCCATTTTTCCTTTTTTCCCCTTGTCATTGAGTGCAGCTTTTAAGGATGTTTTGAGAGATGTTGAACATTTATATATGATGTGGTGTTGATAAACCAGCAGCTTTGAATGATAGCTGGATGTTTTGCACTTGTGTTTTTTACTAAGATCCTTCAATAACCCAACATTTTAGCCATGTTTTGGTAACTTTACATCAAAATAATAATTCCATTTTTACATGATAATTGGCTTTATTTTTGGCTGAATTTTCACCAGCTCTTCGTGGCACATAAAAGAATGAAGAATAATATTTTTTCAACATAAAACATTCCGTGCAATCTTATCAAAATAATCTTCCTCCTTTCAGCTCTGCATAGCTGAGATGGGATATTTGTTTATTTTTAATAGTTAAACTTCACTTATTCCTTAATTGAGTGAAACATAAGGAGCTGGTGAGCTGTGTGGGATGGACAACAGCTGACGAGCTCTACTCCTGCAGCGATGACCACCAGATTATGAAATGGAACCCTGTGACCAGCGAGACCACTCGGGTGGTGAAGCTCCCAGATGATGTTTATCCCATAGATCTGCACTGGTTTCCCAGAGGGATCGCTGGGAAGAAGCAATCCCAGGCTGAGAGCTTCGTTCTGACAAGTTCTGATGGTGAGGCAATTTAAAATATTCATTGTTTCATACCCTTTAGTGCTCACTCAAACACAAGATGTTGTTTGGGGAGCAAGAAGCTTTGAGGATTGCTTGGAGTGGTTTTTTTTTCCCTTCTCCCCAAAAAGGTTTTGCAGACAGGCAGATTCTCCTTTCTGCATGAATTTTCCTGCACCAGCCAGTGCCTCTCTGTGCTAAGGATTCCTGAATCCAATGGAAAAGGAGCATAATGTCTTTACAAGGTTGCATGAATTCGTGGTTGAACTGCAGATGTTTGAAATCAGAGCAAATGTAAATTGAATCCCCTTGGGTTTTCTTCTGAAATGCATCTCCTGGGGGATATTGTTCTTTTACTTCCTACTTACATCGGTTGTGTTACTATTTTTTAACAAAAATGAAGAATTTGTTTGGCTTTAACCTTCAAATTAAGCTCAAATCATAAGGGATTCGGGTTTTTTTCATTTTTTATTGATTATGTTATATTAGGTCAGTATTTAAGAGTCCATGGAAGTTAATGTTTGGCTTTAACCTTCAAATTAAGCACAAATCATAAGGGATTCGGGTTTTTTTCATTTTTTTATTGATTATGTTATATTAGGTCAGTATTTAAGAGTCCATGGAAGTTAATGTTTGGCTTTAACCTTCAAATTAAGCACAAATCATAAGGGATTATATTTTTTTTCATTTTTTATTGATTATGTTATATTAGGTCAGTATTTAAGAGTCCATGGAAGTTAATGAACAAAGCATACATGGTTTATATTCTATGTTGGGAGTCTCTCACTGGAAATTCCTCCAAAATGGGGGAGTAATTTTCAGGTTGAGGACAGTTCTGGCTTCAGTACTTAATAAAAATAAAGCACTAATATTTTACAAATGGGAGATGTAAAGAAAGGTTAAGTTGAATCACTTCTCCCTGCTCCAGGCACATTGCTAAAGGTTTCCCTTGTTGTGTAGTGAGTTGTAATTTGGAAATCTCTGTTCCCTCAGAGCTGCAGAACAGAAATCCGTGGAAATGGAGAAACCTCCACATGGGAATGCAATAAAAAAAAGCATTTGACTGTCAGCAATTGTAAATTCCCATGTTGGAAAAGCAGAGAAGTTGCAGAAGTAAAGATGATATCCATGAAAACTTGGTCTCCCCTGTTCTGCAGAGGGATTATGATACACTTTTAAGTGATGATCACATTTTTTCCAGAGGAATTCTGGAAAGGTGATCCTGCTCTTACATGGATCCATGTTCTTCCCTGCCCAGCTGCAATCTCCTCTGTTTCCCTCTTTGGAAGGAGCCTTGTGAAAGAAGTAGGAGCTTGTGGAGTGGCAGAGGATGCAAAAGATTGGGAAAAGAGTTGAATATTTCCTTAGATAACAGGATTTTATCCCATACTTGGACATTGCCCATTGTTTTCTTTGATATTTTCACCTCGCTGAAGCATTCCCAGCTGCCTCTTCTTCCACTGGAATTTCATTTGTCTCTTATGTCTTGAGGAATTGCTTACAAAAGTAGTCAGAGATTCTGCTCAGATCAGTGGAAGCTGTTGTTTCAATCTATAAAATCCCATGGAATTCTTTATATCCTGAAGAAAGTAATGGCTCTGAAGAGCTCAGCCACTTGATGCTGAGTCCTGTAGGTGATGCCATGGGAATATTCCTGCTCCTGGGATGTTGGGTTTAAGGATTCTGCAATGAGAAAGGTCTTGGCTACAGATGGAATGAAGCCACTGTGCGTGGAAAAAGGTGATCAGAAGATAAAAGATGTCTTTAATGTATTATTTTAAAAGCAGAAAAGGCCATTTTGGCAATTGATTTGGAGAAAATAGCATTGAATTCCTCTGAATCCTGTAATTGCTTGCACATGAAACAGGAGAATCTCAGACCTGGGAGATGTTCTATACAATAGGTGATGTATTAGTTAGATAAATTCTATTTTATAGTTATAAAATAATGGAATGCAGTAAATGAACACCCTAGAAGTGTTGCATGGAGCCTGGAGCAACCTAGGGCAGGGCTGGAATGAGGTGAGATTTAAGGTCCTTCCCAACCCAAACCAGACTGGGATTCCATGGTATTTTAAATCTGTCTGTTAAAAAGTCTGTTCAAATAAAAAAANACTGGGATTCCATGGTATTTTAAACAGTCTGTTCAAATAAAATGATTTATCCAAACTGTAGTTTTTCATCAGTGTTAAAAATCTTTTCCTTGGAAATCTTGCATTTAACACTGATGAAAAACTATGGTTTGGATAAATCAGTTTATTTGAACAGTTTTCCTGAAAGATTTCTTGCATTGGCAGAGACTTGGCTGGATGATTGTGCCAAAAGTTCTGATCACTCAGGAACTTGCTTGTAGCAGTTCAGTCTGGCAGCTTAGATCAAATAATACTAAAATAATTTGATTTTAAAGTAGTTAATTTGAATTACTGGACTGTTCATTTTTCCAAGCTCTCTATTGTCTGCTCTTTGCTCCAGTTTAAATTTGATCTCCCTGGATTTGAGCAGCATCCCTTATTTGGGAAGAAAAACTTCCTGATCCTTGTGTTGAAATCATTACAAACTTTGAGGTTGGCTGCTGTGGAATTCCATCACAACTCCATCATGGAAGCAGGAATAGTTCTGACTTTAGCTGTGAAAAACAATTGGATATTTTCTTGGTGTGTGTAGAAGGCACCAACATTGCTGTAATAATATATAATGTAATGAATAATTTAATGCAATTAATGATTTAATATAGAAGTATAATATAAGTCTTTTGTTTAGGGAAATTCCACTTGATTTCCAAGCTAGGAAGAGTGGAGAAAAGTGTGGAAGCACATTGTGGGGCTGTCCTTGCAGGAAGGTGGAATTATGAGGGAACAGCCCTGGTTACAGGTGAGCATTCCTACATTAATAAAGTGCTTTGAAAATTAAAATAAGAAAAAAAGAGAAATAATAAATGAAAATAATATATTAAAAATATTATACTAAAAATAATATATTAAAAATATTATACTAAAATAATAAAAACCCCCTAAAATAATAAAAAATAAGAAAATATTAAAATAGTAAATTAAGGTTTCAGTCTTACAGTGATAAGTGATAACTTAAGTGTTATCACTTGTTCAGTGATAACAACTTTCTGAAGTTGTTATCACCTTATTTAATACAAGTTCATTTTGCACTCTTTAATAATGCTATTTTCATGTTGTGTATTTTAATTAATAGAAGATCTGGTAAAAACGTTTCTCTTTTTAAGTGCTCCTGTTTATGAGATGTCATCCTATTTACTGGAAAGTAAATATTTTAATATCAGCGTGCTTAGATGGTTTTGTGGCTGTTCTGAACTTCAGAAAGGAAAATATTTGATTGCTTTTTTTTCTATCTGTTTCAAGAAAAAGTTGCTAAGTTGGTACATTTATGTACCAATGCACATTTGGGGTTTTTTAGCCAACAAAGTTGACTGAGACCTCATTGATCTTGGCTATTCCTGTGCTTTTCTTCCTTAATTAGCAGTAATTATTGCCTGCAGCCTGCCTATATTGATGCTAGGAGAGTGAGCCCACAATTTCTTCATCTCTACACCATTTTTTTGTCCTAAATCTTTTGCTAATTAGCTGCTTTTGGCATTTTTTGTCCAAAATTCTCTCTTGGTGTGAAGGGGAACTGATGAAATTTGCTGTGCTGGAGTCCTTGCTGGGGTTTCTGGTGGTGTCAGCCTCCTGTGCAGCCTCCTGCTGATGGAGGACAGCTGATTCCTCTGGACCAATTCCAGCTCAGGCCACAAGAACTGAAGATAATTTTGGATCTGCTCATTTCCAGACTCTGAAATGCTGCTTCAAGGAACTCTGTCTGGCCTGTTCCTCTGAAATCCCAGAGGGACAGAAATATTGTTCTTTTTAAATCAGCTTTGCCTCAGGAACTTCTCCAAAGACAAAGTAAAAATTGTCTTTTGAATCCCTTTTTTTTTTTTTAATGAGTCTGCATGACACTGACACTTTTTTGGGAGTGTGGGAATTCATCACCACTTCCAGTTTATTCTGAGAAGATGAACTCCTCTTATACCACAAATGTACTTGGAGGAAGAGTAAATAAATCATTGCTACTGCATCATTTAAAATACATTTATGGCTGTATTTCAACAGCATCTAATGTGCACAAATAAGATTTTTCATTCTAGGGGTTTTTTTTACATTTTTAACCATTTAAAAGCCAGACATAAAAACCTGAAATGTTGTCAATAAATTTCCTTTGAATGAAAGAATCCATTAAGTTCTAGGTGCACCTTTTTCCTCATTAATTGAATCTGGGAGGCCTAAATTGAAGGGCCAGAGTATTTTAAAAATGACACCACACCAGGAAATCTGTGCTGTTAATAGAGCCCCAAGTATGCTGGGTAGTGTTTAACAATTTAATCTTCAGCAAATAAACTGAGTTATTGGGTAACACACAGTTATGTTAGAACATTGAAGCTGTCCAAACAGAGTTATCTTCACTTCCAGCATTTATCAACTGTGAAACCTCCAGTTTAATCCATCAAATCTGCTCCTGCTCCCCTGAGGCTCCTCAGACTCCTCTAAGCAGCCTCTGGGTCATTGAAGGAACTAAAAATACAGAATTTGGGATACTTAAATTGTGATGGACTTTCCTTCCCAGGAGCAGCTTCAGAAAAGAGTTGAGGGATTTTCAGGAATGGAAGATTCCATCTTAAATATTTTTCCTTCATATACTCCTAGTGCATGCTTGGAAGACTAAACAAAAGGAATTTACCTGGAAGAAGACCTGGATTTATTTTAGCTCAAGTGTGTCCCTGAGTAAATACAAATACATTTGTTAGACTGATGATTGCATTGAATGTGCTGATTTCTGTGCTCATTTTTAGTTGGGGAAGATGGCCAAGTGAAAATCTGGTCTAAAACTGGAATGCTGAGATCCACTTTGGCTCAGCAAGGTGAGTTCCTTTGCTCAAAGCTCTGTGAGAATTTGTTTGTTTGGGTTATTCTGAAATATATTTAAATAACAAACCCTAAATCTGGCGGTGATGGTTTGTTCAAGGCTGTTAAAGCCTTAATTAAAGTTAAATGTCAATCACAGTTGCATTTTAATAAATTTTTTTAAAGATATTTTACTTTTCAAATTAGAAGTATTGCAGTAGTTTTAGGCAGCAGTCTCAGTCCCACCCTAAGGATTTGGTGCCATTTCAGTGAAAATCCTCAGCTAAATTTTGTTTTTCAGACTTCATAGATTGAGCCCATGTGACCTTGTGACATTTTTGAAGAAACCACATGCACCTGGGCTTGGGTTAAATGTCAGAGCCTTATCTCCTTCTGAAACGAATAATCTGAATTCTTTCAACTTGGGGAAGGCATTTTAACCACAGCAGTGAATGTAAAATGCATTTCAGTTCTCTTAAGGAAGTTGACATGCACATGCAATGTTTTTCAGGTAAAAAGATAAACCAACTGAAATAGGATTTAAAAAAAAAATTAAAATTGAGGTACACTTTACTATTTCTCAGTTTATGCTGTCAAATTTTTCATTCATAATTGTGCTTATTTGAGGTTGGAAAAAGCTTGTGAAGTCATTTTTGTGCTGTAGTTTGAAATACGAATTTTCACTGATCTCTGCAAGTTTCTGGTGCAGCACAAAAGCACAGTTGGGTCCCCATGGAATAACCATTGTCACCTTTGTGTTTGTGTTTTCAACATAAAATCATCTGAAACTCTTTCAATTCAGTCAGACCCCCTCAGTTGTAAGCACTGCCACACCTGGGATGAGGGCAGGATGCTGCAGGAATGATGTTGTTTAAGGAATTGTGTCCAACCAATTTTTCCCTTCCTTTATCATGGTGAGAGCTGCAATGTTCCTTTGCCTCATCCCACTCTCTGTACCAGAAATAAATGTTCATGTTTGGGATGGTGATGTTCCTGTTCTGTCTTTGGCCTTTATTCCTCCTCAGATTCCCTTCAAATTCTTCCTTTTATTCCTCCTTGGCCTTAGCCTGGAATGTTGCATTTGAGCTTCCACTTTGATCCATTTTGATGAGGAAACTTTTTTTCCGTGGATCTCTCTGATATGTGTTGGGAAGCCACGAGGTTTTCATGGAGTCATGGAATGGTTTGGTTTGGAAGGACCTTAAAGTTCATTGCATTCCACCCCTTCCATGGCAGGAACACCTCCCACTGTGCCAGGTGGCTCCAACCTGGCCTTGGGCACTGCCAGGGATCCAGGGGCAGCCACAGCTTCTCTGGGAATTCCATCCCAGCTCCTCCCTGGGAGGAATTTATCCCTGATATCTGTGTTCTTTTGGAGACACCCTCACAATATCTAAAATTGTCCAAATTCATAGATTGTCTGAATTAATTTCTCCTCCTGTGACAGTCCAAAATCCCACACAAACGGAATGGAATCACTCTTGGAATGACCAAAGTCTCTTTTGTGGGATAAGAAGCCAAATCTTCCTCCCTCAAATCCCAATTTTCTGCTTTTCTCCCTGCTTTTCTCCCAGACTGTTCCTTCCTGCAGCTGTTTGTCCCTGCAGTGTGTCTGCTCCTCGGAGTTTTCCAGGGTGTTGGCAATGTTTTCCCAACCCAGTCCTTGTTAAGTGCAGGAGGAAATGAGTTAACTCAGCTCCTGCTGTTAAGCTCTGGAAATTGTGGTTAAGTACTCAGCCGTCATAAAAAAGGGAAACATTTGGTTTAAATAGAAAAAGTCTTCTGATTGTTAAATCAGCATTAGGACACGACCAAAAAAAAAAAAAAGAAAATTGAGTTTATTTAGAATTTCTGCTCCAGCTGGTGACAGAATTTATGGCATTTTCAACAGGAATTGCCAGGAGGAAAACAGCTGGTGCCACATTTATTTAATATATGTCGTGTTTCTGTGACTTGCCTGCTCTGATGGTTGACAAGTTGAAGAAATCTTCCATAATTCTGTATTTTTAAGTTATAAAATTCCCTAAAAGAAAATAGGTGAAGTACAGAAGTCTTCAGGATCAACGACAGCAGGTCTCAGTTTAGAGGGTGAATATTTGGGTGCTCAGATTGAGTTTAACCATAATAAAATCAGCTTTTTGCACAGAGAGAAGTGGAGAGATACTGGATGATTTTAGGGCAGTCTTAGCAATTCAGTCACTTAATTATCTAAATCTCATCAAAATATTCCCATACAAAAATATTGCTGAGTCATTTTCTGAAAGAGAAAATGCCAAAATTGTCACTGAGGATTTTACCCTCTAAGAGCGTTTTTAAGCCTTTTGGAGGTTTTTATTACCATAAAGTTACATTAAAAATTGTTTATTTGAACAATTTAAATTCAGTTGCTCAGTTGAATACTTGGAGATTCTTTGGCCTTAACTTTCTTAGTTTTATTTAAAGGAATCAAATAGCAAAATCCTTTGATTTCTCCTCAGAGGAGACAAATCCTGTCAAATAATATGGAAAATATTTGCATAGTTGGCAAGTCTTGACTTTTTAAAATTCTTTTTTTCCTTGGATGTTTCTCCATGTAATTTTTGCTTTATTCTGTTTTCAAAAAATCTAATTTGAAAACTGGAGCATGATTTTAAAATGGAACAGTCAGCTTTATTCCAGACACAAAATTCAGTCTAAGAAAGTTGCAGTTAATTGGGAAAAATCTGTGAAGTCTGTGGGCCACTTTTATTTATTGTCATTTATTTTGCACATTATTTGTGTGATGTTTGAGGATTTACATGTCTAACAGAACAAAAATCTGTGTTAATTATGGAGCCTAAAAATCTTAAAAAGAATAATTTAGGTGCAATACAAAACTTCCTGCCCACATTTCTGTTCAGTCTCCCAATTTGGGGTGAAAAGAATGATTTTCTGTTGTCTCTTGGTGAGTATTATTTTGATTTTTCTGTATGTCTGGAGTGACAATTGGCAATAAAATTGCATCAGTGGATAAAAGCTGAATATAAATACAAAATGCAGCTATTTCCTGTTGGCTTTCTGGACTTGTTTAAAACTTCTCACTTAAAAGTTTTAGAAATTGATAATGTGGTAAATGACAAAAGATAATGGGGTTTGAGAAGCATGTGATGTACATTTATATAACACAGTATTATCTACATAAATATTTATGTAATATAGATGCAATATTTATATTCCATGATTATGTAATATATTTTATGTATCCTTTTATAAATATGCTATATATACATATATTTGATTTAACACACACAATTGCATGCTATCATCAAGATGATATATTTTATTATTATAATATGCATTAAAATATATTCCATTGAATAAATTGTATTTAAAGGACAGGTAATGAGCTGCCTTGCTGTAGGAATTCCTACAGGATTTGTTCAGCGAAGTCCTAGGAATGTTTTCTATGTTCTCCATGTTCTCCATGTTTTCCATATTTTCCATATTTTCCATGTTTGTTTTCCATGCCCACAGGAACTCCAGTGTACTCAGTATCCTGGGCACCTGACTCTGACAAAGTTCTGTACACCTCAGGGAAGCAGCTGATCATTAAACCCCTCCAGCCCAATGCTAAAATTTTGCAGGTACTATTAATAATCTGATTAATTCATGGCATTTGTTTGCATAAATAAAGATGCAGAAGCCATTCCCTTTTCACTTGTTTAGAAGGAGTTGTTTAAAACAGGATTTTAGTGCAGATTTTTGTCCTTCGATTCTGCCTCATTCAGGCTTTATTTAATTTATTTTTCTGCTGAATCGTAAAATCATTAAGGTTGGAAAAAAAACCTCCAAAATCATCAAGTCCAATGAGTGATAAATATCACAAATAGAAGTTGTCAGAATTGTTGCATGTGTTTAATTGAGGTTTTTTTCCATTTCAGTGGAAAGCCCACGATGGCCTGATTTTAAAAACTGACTGGAATTCGGTGAATGATCTGGTTCTTTCTGCAGGGGAAGATTGTAGATACAAGGTGAGTTCTGCTTAAATTTTAACTACCTGGCCAAAAAAGTTATTAGATAGCCTGGAATTTTTGAATTTTAATCTGGAAGCCCAAAATGAAATGAAAAATCTTTCACTTTTCAAGAAGTTGTATTACTTGCAAATACACCTCACTCTACATAGTAACATAAAATTACATTTTTTTGTTAATATAGCAGAAGAAAAATTGGTAAAATGGAAGTGAAACAAAAAGAAAAATATGTAGAAATATGGAAGTGATCATCTGAATTAATATAAGCTGTGACATCAAATTAGAGGAGATAAAACTGCTGTTTTCTATTACAGGAACATCAGTGAATCCCTCAACAAATTTTAAAGTATATTCATATATATTTGGGTGCAGCAAATATATTAATATAATCTGCATCCAAAATACTAAGCACATTTTATGTTTCTTCCCTTAAACCTGATTTTTAAATGTATCATGTGTTGGTTCTGTCATTTAACTGTGTAATGGCTGGGATAGAAGAAATACAATTAAGAAATTTAAAAATCTAATAAATTGTTAAATTGTTTTGTGGCTTCCTGGTATTTTGTTGATTTGCATTAAAAAATCTCCTTTTTTTTTTGAAATTTGCAGAGGAGCCTCAAGAGTACAATCAGAATAAACCTTGTGGGTCTTTTACAGACTTGGGGTAATTTACAGGAAATAAAACTCAGGGTTAATAAATATTTTATAGAGAATATTTTGTACAGAATTATGTGACATTTACCATGGCAAAAAGCAAAGCCTATGCATTAAACAAAGCAATGCTAATTAAATAATAATATATGTGTGTGTATGTATATAATAAATAAAAGTGAGCTATAATATAGGAGATTTTTTCTAGTTACACTATATTAACTTGGACAATTATTTCTACAATTTCTGTGGTCATGGGGGAAAATTATACTTCTGGAATAATAAAAGTATAAGAAGTGTATATATAAAATAAAAGTGAGCTATAATATAGGAGATTTTTTCTAGTTACACTATATTAACTTGGACAATTATTTCTACAATTTCTGTGGTCATGGGGGAAAATTATACTTCTGGAATAATAAAAGTATAAGAAGTGTATATATAAAATAAAAGTGAGCTATAATATAGGAGATTTTTTCTAGTTACACTATATTAACTTGGACAATTATTTCTACAATTTCTGTGGTCATGGGGGAAAATTATACTTCTGGAATAATAAGAATACAAAAAAAAAAGTATAAAACAAAAGCGAGCTATAGTATAGGTGATTTTTCAAGTTACACTAAAACGTGAGGGAAAATTATATTTCTGGAATAATAAAAGTACAAAAAATACCTGTATAAACCAAAAGTGAACTGTAATATAGGTGATT
>VZRF01001091.1:9249-26936 GCA_013396875.1 Vireo altiloquus | reverse complement strand
GGAAAGGAAAGGAAAGGAAAGGAAAGGAAAGGAAAGGAAAGGAAAGGAAAGGAAAGGAAAGGAAAGGAAAGGAAAGGAAAGGAAAGTTCCAGGAAAGTTCCAGGAAAGGAAAGGAAAGGAAAGGAAAGGAAAGGAAAGGAAAGGAAAGGAAAGGAAAGGAAAGGAAAGGAAAGGAAAGGAAAGCTGGGAATGACTGAGAATCCCTCGGGAATGGCTGAGAGCTCCTCGGGAATGGTTGGGAATTCCTCGGGATTGGGAATCCCTCCCTGACCCAGCTCTGTCCCCCCCTGGCTCTCCCTGGGCACTGTCACTTTTCCAGCTGCTCCCTGGATCCCATCCCCACCTGATCCCATTGGGAATCCTGCGGACATTCCACGTTTGGGCTCCGGGATTGGGATTTGCTCTGTCCCAGGGGATCCCAACCCTCCTCGTGTCCCTCAGAGCTCCCCGGGGTGGAGTTATTCCCAAAAATCCGGATTTCCTGGGAATACCCTGGGTGGGGGGTAACAGAAAAATCCCTGGTTTTGGGATTTATCCAGTCCAAACTTCCCAAAATTCACCCCAAAACTTGAAGCAGGAGTGTCGGGAGAGGCTGGGAGGGCTCGGCTGGAATCTTCCCTTCCCGGAATTTCCAAAGGGTCTGGGAATGGTTCGGTCTTGGAAGTCAGAGGGGAGTGAAATGTTGGGAGTGGAGGAAAAAAAGGGAGGGAATAAAATAGGGAATGAAAAAGGAGATCAAAAAGGGAATAAAATAGGGAATCAAAAAGGGGATGAAAAAGGGGATAAAATAGGGAATATAAAGGGATCAAAAAGGGAATAAAAAGGAAAGAAAATAGGGAATAAAAAGGGAATAAAATAGGGAATCAAAAAGGGGATGAAAAAGGGGATAAAATAGGGAATATAAAGGGATCAAAAAGGGAATAAAAAGGAAAGAAAATAGGGAATAAAAAGGGAATAAAATAGGGAATCAAAAAGGGGATGAAAAAGGGGATAAAATAGGGAATATAAAGGGATCAAAAAGGGAATAAAAAGGAAAGAAAATAGGGAATAAAAAGGGAATAAAAAAAGGGAATATAAAGGGATCAAAAAGGGAATAAAAAGGGAAGAAAATATGGAATAAAAAGGGAATAAAAAAGGGGATCATAGAAGGAATAAAAATTGAATTAAAAGGGAATAAAAAGGGATCAAAAAGGGAATAAAAAGCAAATAAAATAGGGAATAAAATAGGGAATAAAATAGGGAATAAAAGAGGCGTTTGCAATCTCCAGTCCCGAGGAGGGAGGAGCTGGGGCTGTGGAATTCGGCCATGGAATTTGGCCATGGAATTCCGCCGGAGCCAGGACAGGTGCCTGGATCCGAGCTTGGCTGTGGCTCCCTGGTGACCTTTGTCACCTCATTCCCAGCGTGGAATCCTGGGAATCCCAGGGTGGGTTTTCCAACCTCATTCCATCCTTGGGGCTCCAGCCTGGAACATTCCATGATTCCCAAGGAGGGAACATTCCCAAATCCGGGAGGAAATTGGTGCCGTTGAAGGCAGGAGGGATTCACATCCCAGGAGAGAGGATCCCCAAAAGCTCTGGGATGGATCCCAAGGAATTTGGGGATTGGGAGGAACCTGCAGCTCCAATGTCGGGAGTTGAGGAAAAAAGGGGAGGCAATAAAATAGGGGATAAATAAGGGGATCAAAAAGGGAATAAAAAGGGATAAAATAGGGAATAAAAAGGAATAAAATGGGGAATAAAAAGGGAGTAAAAAAGGGGATCAAAAGGGGAATAAAAAGGGATAAAATAGGGAATAAAAAGGGAATAAAATAGGGAATGAAAAAGGGGATCAAAAAGGGAATAAAATAGGGACTAAAAAAGGAGAATAAAAAGGGAATAAAATAGGGAATAAAAAGGGAATAAAAAAGAGCATCAAAAAGGGAATAAAAAGGGAATGAAAAGAGGATAAAAAAAGGAATTTTAAAAAAGGAATTTAAAAAAAGGAATTTAAAAGGGAATCAAAAAGGGAATAAAATAAGGAATAAAGTAGGGGATCAAAAAGGGATCAAAAAGGGGGAAAAAAGGAATAAAAAGGGAATAAAAAAAGGGAATATAAAGGGATCAAAAAGGGAATAAAAAGGAAAGAAAATAGGGAATAAAGAGGGAATAAAAAAGGGAATATAAAGGGATCAAAAAGGGAATAAAAAGGAAAGAAAATAGGGAATAAAGAGGGAATAAAAAAGGGAATATAAAGGGATCAAAAAGGGAATAAAAGCAAATAAAATAGGGAATAAAACAGGGAATAAAAAGGGAAGAAAATATGGAATAAAAAGGGAATAAAAAAGGGGATCATAGAAGGAATAAAAATTGAATTAAAAGGGAATAAAAAGGGATCAAAAAGGGAATAAAAGCAAATAAAATAGGGAATAAAACAGGGAATAAAAAGGGAATAAAATAGGGAATAAAAGAGGCGTTTGCAATCTCCAGTCCCGAGGAGGGAGGAGCTGGGGCTGTGGAATTCGGCCATGGAATTTGGCCATGGAATTCCGCCGGAGCCAGGACAGGTGCCTGGATCTGAGCTTGGCTGTGGCTCCCTGGTGACCTTTGTCATTGGATTCCCAGCGTGGAATCCTGGGAATCCCAGGGTGGGTTTTCCAACCTCATTCCATCCTTGGGGCTCCAGCCTGGAACATTCCATGATTCCCAAGGAGGGAACATTCCCAAATCCGGGAGGAAATTGGTGCCGTTGAAGGCAGGAGGGATTCACATCCCAGGAGAGAGGATCCCCAAAAGCTCTGGGATGGATCCCAAGGAATTTGGGGATTGGGAGGAACCTGCAGCTCCAATGTCGGGAGTTGAGGAAAAAAGGGGAGGCAATAAAATAGGGGATAAATAAGGGGATCAAAAAGGGAATAAAAAGGGATAAAATAGGGAATAAAAAGGAATAAAATGGGGAATAAAAAGGGAGTAAAAAAGGGGATCAAAAGGGGAATAAAAAGGGATAAAATAGGGAATAAAAAGGGAATAAAATAGGGAATGAAAAAGGGGATCAAAAAGGGAATAAAATAGGGACTAAAAAAGGAGAATAAAAAGGGAATAAAATAGGGAATAAAAAGGGAATAAAGTAGGGGATCAAAAAGGGAATAAAATAAGGAATAAAAAGGGATCAAAAGGGAATAAAAAGCTAATAAAATAGGGAAATAAATAGGGAATAAAAAAGGGGATCAAAAAGGGAGTGAAATAGGGAATACAATAGGAAATAAAAAGGAACAAAACATGGAATAAATAGGGATCAAAAAGGGAATATAAAGGGAATAAAATAGAGGCGCTCGGGACGGGATTTTTCCAGCCCTAAATAACTCCGGGACAGGTGTTTTGGTCATTCCAGAGGCGTCATTCCAGCCCCCGCTGCGCTCCATGGCCTCGGATATTCCGGGAATGCTCTGGGAGCAGCTGCTCCGTCTGCAGTGCAGGGAGGGAAAAAAAAATCCTGTCTTTTTTCCAGTTTTCCCAGGGAAAACAGGAGAATTCCCAGGGAAAACAGGAGAATTCCATCACCTCCAGGGCGGGGGAATTCCCTTGGAAAACCTCTGGGGAGCACAAGCAGGTTTTTCCCTGAAAAACATCCCTGGTTTTCCTGCTGTGCTGGGGGCAGCCGGAGCTGGGAATTCCTCGGGATCCCTTCCAGCCATCCCAGGGGGATTCCCGATCCCTCCCAATTCCATCAGGGAATCATCCCAATCCCGACCCATCCCAATCCTCACTCCGGGGTTGCCGAGGGAAGGGAGAGACCACCCCAGGGAGATCGGAGCCCCCGGGAATGTCGCTCCCGTGGCAGCATTCCCGGGGATTTTCCAGGGAAAAGGAGCTGGAAGTTCTGTCCTCCAGCATCCCACGATTCCTCCGGGATCCTCCGTCCTACACCACATCCTAAATCTCTGGAAACCTCCCAATTTAAACCCCAAAATTTCCCCGGGTGCTCTGATCCCGGAAATCCTGCAGGCGAGAACAGCAGCACGAATCATTCCCAGCCCTTTTTCCATGCCCCGGGATCCCAGAAGAATTCCCGGAGCTGTCTGGAATGGCTCTCCAGGCCCAGACACCCCTGGAAATGAGGAGTCTGCGCTGCTGACGTTATCCCGCGGCTCCTCCAGACATTCCGAGGATCCTGAATTCCATGGGAACCGCGGCAGAATCCTCCTCTGGAGCCGCGGAGACGCCTCCGGGACGAGCGGAATGAAATCCAGCCCCGCGAGCCCCATCCCAAATGGAATTAGGGCCAGGGAAAATGAGATTGCAGCGGGGCCGGGTCCAGCCCCGCGTTCCCTGCGGGAGAATTCCCGGAGCCGCTCCGGACCCTCTGGAGCCGTGACTCAATCCCAGCTCCCGGGAAGATGAGTGATTCCAGAGCTGGCAGCGCCTGGATTGGGAAGATGCAAAACCTTGGATCGGAGCCCAAAAATCCACGCCAGGGACCCCAAAGCCTCGGGAATGGAATTCCAGCTAACCTGGTGGTGTCCAGGAAGTTTTCCAGGCCAGCACCAGCCACGTTCTTGGGCTCGGTTTTTAGGGAAGAGAGGATTTTCCAGGGTTTCCTGCAGGGCTGGAGCCTCCGGCCCCTCCTATGGGACAAACCCGGAATTCCGGGATTTGCTTTTAAACCAACTCCTCTTTAACAGAAATCCTCATGGATCCATGGCATCCCCAGTGTTCCCATGGCCTTCCCAGTGCTCCCACAGCATTCCCAGTGTTTCCACAGCGTTCCCAGTGCTTCCATGGCATTCCCAATGTTCCTACAGCATTCCCAGCACTCCCATGGCATTCCTGATGCTTCCATGGTATTCCCAGCACTCCCAATGCATTCCCAGTGCATTCCCAGTGCTCTCAGTGCATTCCCCGTGCTTCCATGGCATTTCCAGTGCTCCCACAGCATTCCCAGTGTTTCCACAGCGTTCCCAGTGCTTCCATGGCATTCCCAATGTTCCTACAGCATTCCCAGCACTCCCATGGCATTCCTGATGCTTCCATGGTATTCCCAGCACTCCCAATGCATTCCCAGTGCATTCCCAGTGCAGCCGATCCCACCACAGCTCCCCGGCTCAGGGCAGAGCAGCCTCAGGCTCGCGCTGCTGCTTCCCCCCGGAGCCTCCCGGCCAGATTTGGGATTTGTTTATCCGTGACATGAACAGCTCCAGGATCCTGCCCTTCCCAGGAGAGCAGATCCGGCTGCTGAATTCCCAGCTGAGTCTGGAAAAAACTCCAAGGATTTGGCTCCTTTTGGGAGCCCAAGGTCGTGGTTGGTGCCACTGGAGCCCAGGATTTTTGGGAGCTGCAGGGAAAATCCTTTATCCCTTCTCAATATTCCCGGCCTTTCCTTTTCCGAAATCCCAAATTTCCAGCAGGATTCCCAGCTAAAAGTTGGGAGCAGAGCCTGAGTCCAGCCCCAGGATCATCTGGGGGGTGACGAGAGGAGCAGGGAGAGGAAAATCTCAGCTCGGCCAAAAAAATCCTTCCCTGAGGAAATTCCCAGGAATTCTCATTCCAGGAGGGATTTTTTCCCCCCAAAATCACCCAGAGTGGGATGAGGCTCCGGAGGTTTTATCCTGAGCGGGGTGGGGAGGGATCGGGAATGGGAGAGAACCCGGAGAGAGGGAAAAGATTGGGATGAAAGCAGGGAACCCTTCCCAGCCTGAGCTGTGCGGGAATTGTGCCGGAATTGTGCTGGGAATTGTGTGGGAGTTGTGTGGGAACTGTGCGGGAGTTGTGCGGGAATTCTGCAGGAATTGTGCGGGAATTGTGCAGGAATTGTGGGGGAATTGTGGGGGAATTGTGCGGGAATTGTGCCAGAACTGTGTGGGAGTTGTGTGGGAATTCTGCAGGAGTAGTGCCAGAATTGTGCGGGAATTGTGCGGGAATTGTGGGGGAATTGTGTAGGAATTGTATGGGAATCGTGTGGGAATTGTGTGGGAACTGTGTGGGAACTGCGTGGGAATTGTGCGAGAATTGTGCTGGAATTGTGCGAGAATTGCTGGGAATTGTGCCAGAACTGTGTGGGAATTCTGCAGGAATTGTGTGGGAATTGTGCAGGAACTGTGTGGGAACTGTGTGGGAATTGTGCTGGGAATTCTGCTGGAATTGTGGGGGAATTCTGCAGGAATTGTTCCAAATCCCCTCTTTCCGAGCGCGGCTCTTTCCCTCGCGGCTCGGTTGGGAAGAGAAGGACGAGGGGCGGGACCGGCAGCAGATCCTGGGGAACGATCCCGGGTTTTTTTTCCCGCCCAGGTACCACTTCTCCATGACGGTGCTGCTGTACCTGCTGCCGCTGCTGGTCATGGGCTGCGCCTACGCCGTGGTTGGCCGCACGCTGTGGGCCAGCGAGATCCCCGGAGACTCCTCCGACCGCTACCACGAGCAGGTGTCGGCCAAGAGGAAGGTGAGGAATTCCGGGAAGGGCTGGATCCGTAATCCACATCCAATCCCAACCATGAGCAGGTGTCGGCAAAGAGGAAGGTGAGGAATTCCAGGAAGGGCTGGATCCGTAATCCATATCCAATCCCAAACATGAGAAGGTGTTGGCCAAGAGGAAGGTGAGGAATTCCAGGCATGGATGGATCCAGAATCCACATCCAATCCCAAACATGAGAAGGTGTTGGCCAAGTGCAAGGTGAGGAATTCCAGGAGGGGCTGGATCCAGAATCCAGATCCAATCCCAAACATGAGCAAGTGTCAGCCAAGTGTAAGGTGAGGAATTCCAGGCATGGATGGATCCAGAATCCACATCCAATCCCAAACATGAGGAGGTGTTGGCCAAGAGGAAGGTGAGGAATTCCAGGAGGGGCTAGATCCAGAATTCACATCCAATCCCAAACATGAGCAGGTCTCGGAGAAGTAAAAGGTAAGGAATTCTGGGCGCAGCTGGGTCCGTAATTCCTGTCCAATCCCAATCACGAGCAGGTGTCGGCCAAGAGGAAGGTGAGGAATTCCAGGAGGGGCTGGATCCAGAATCCAGATCCAATCCCAAACATGAGCAGGTGTCGTCCAAGTGTAAGGTGAGGAATTCCAGGCATGGATGGATCCATAAACCACATCCAATCCTAAACATGAGCAGGTGTCGGCCAAGAGGAAGGTGAGGAATTCCAGGAGGGGCTGGATCCAGAATTCCTGGCCAATCTCCACAAGGTAAGGAATTCTGAGCAGAATTCCTGGTCAATCCCAAAAAAGAGCAAGTGTTGGCCAAGAGAAAGGTGAGGAATTCTGGGTACGGATGGATCCATAATCCACATCCAATCCCAAACATAAGCAGATCATGGCCAAGTGCAAAGTGAGGAATTCCAGGAAGGGCTGGATCCAGAATTCCTGGCCAATCTCCACAAGGTAAGGAATTCTGAGCAGAATTCCTGGCCAATCCCAAAAATGAAGCAAGTGTTGGCCAAGAGGAAGATGAGGAATTCCAGGAGGGGCTGGGTCCAGAATTCCTGGCCAATCTCCACAAGGTAAGGAATTCTGAGCAGAATTCCTGGCCAAACACAACCCACGAGTAGGTCATGGCCAAGAGGAAGGTAAGGAATTATGGATGGATCCATAATTCACATCCAATCCCAACCATGAGCAGGTGTTGACAAAGCGCAAGGTAAGGAATGCTAAGTATGAATGGATCCATAATCCACATCCAATCCCAAACATGAGCAGGTGTTGGCCAAAAGGAAGGTGAGGAATTCTGGGCACGGATGGATCCATAATTCACATCCAATCCCAACCACGAGCAGGTCTCAGAGAAGTGAAAGGTAAGGAATTCTGGGCACAGCTGGATTTGTAATTCCCGTCCAATCCCAACCATGAGCAGGTCTCGGCCAAGCACAAGGTAAGGAATTCCGGGCACAGATGGATCCATAATCCATGGCCAATCCCGGCCAATCCCAGCCCCAAACCCTTCGTTAGGGGCGGGAGCAGGTGAGGACTTGGTGGTTGAAGGTGGAGCAGTGTCCCTTGGACACCTCCTCCACAGAAATGGTTCAACCAAGACGTTGACCACACGTTCCTGGTTGGAAAGGCCATTCCAGAGGGTGGAATGACCAATGGATGGGTTTAGGACACCTCCCTAACAGGTGTGGTTTAACCGAGACGTTGACCATGGGTTCCCAGTTGGAGAGGCCATTCCAGAGGGTGGAATGACCAATGGATGGGTTTAGGAATCCTCCTCCACAAAAGTGGTTTAACCGAGACATTGACTCCCCGTTCCCAGTTGGAAAGGCCATTCCAGAGGGTGGAATGACCGATGGATGGGTTTAGGACACCTTCTCTACACGTGTGGTTTAACCAAGACATTCCCAATGGGTTCCCAGTTGGAAAGACCATTCCAGAGGGTGGAATGACCAATGGATGGGTTTAGGAATCCTCCTCCACAAAAGTGGTTTATCCAAAACATTGACCCTGCATTCCCGGTTGGAAAGGCCATTCCAGAGGCTGGAATGACCAATGGATGGGTTTAGGAATCCTCCTCCACAAAAGTGGTTTAACCGAGACGTTGACCATGGGTTCCCAGTTGGAGAGGCCATTCCAGAGGGTGGAATGACCAATGGATGGGTTTAGGAATCCTCCTCCACAAAAGTGGTTTAACCGAGACATTGACTCCCCGTTCCCAGTTGGAAAGGCCATTCCAGAGGGTGGAATGACCAATGGATGGGTTTACGACGCCTCCTCCACAAAAATGGTTCAACCAAAACGTTGACCCCACGTTCCTGTNAATGGATGGGTTTAGGACTCCTCCTCTACACGTGTGGTTTAACCGAGACATTCCCAATGGGTTCTCATTTGGAAGGGCCATTCCAGAGTGTAGAATGACCAATGGATGGGTTTAGGACTCCTCCCCAACATGTGTGGTTTAATCAAGATGCTGACGACGCATTCCCGGTTGGAAAGACCATTCCAGAGGCTGGAGTGNTCCAAAACATTGACCCTGCATTCCCGTTTGGAAAGGCCATTCCAGAGGCTGGAATGACCAATGGATGGGTTTACGACGCCTCCTCCACAAAAATGGTTCAACCAAAACGTTGACCCCACGTTCCTGTTTGGAGAGGCCATTCCAGAGGGTGGAATGACCAATGGATGGGTTTGGGATGCCTCCTCCACAGCTGTGGTTAAACTGAGACATTGACCATGGGTTCCCATTTGGAAGGGCCATTCCAAAGGGTGGAATGACCGATGGATGGGTTTAGGACACCTCCCTAACAGGTGTGGTTTAACCGAGACACTGACCACGTGTTCCCGGTTGGAAAGGCCATTCCAGAGGCTGGAAGGGCTGACAGCTGGTTGTCTCCCCTGCCCGTTCCAGGTGGTGAAGATGATGGTGACCGTGGTGTGCACCTTCGCGCTCTGCTGGCTGCCCTACCACGTGTACTTCACGCTGCAGTACCTGCGCCCCGACTGGTACCTGCGCAGGTCCATCCAGCAGGTCTACCTGGCCGTCATGTGGCTGGCCATGAGCTCCACCATGTACAACCCCATCATCTACTGCTGCCTCAACGACAGGTGGGCGGCGGGGAGGGCTCCGGGAGCGCCCCGGGATGACGGGAACGTGGGAACGAGGGAGATGCAGAGAGGGTCGGACGGGGTTTTTTGGGATGGTTCTGTCCCACCCTCTGCCAGGATCCAGCGGATGTGGGGATGGCACCATCCTCACCCCAAGTCTTTCCTCATCCCTGTGGGTTTTGAGGGCAAACATCCATTGAAACAATCCCGACTGCTAACTGGGGTTTCTCAGCGGGTTTTTTGTTTCTCGGTGAAAAATTGAGATTTTGTCATGTTTAGCAAAGCTGAGCTTTATCTCCTTCTTCCTTTGGCCATGTCCATGTCTTTCCTCATTCCTTTGGCCATGTCCATGTCCATCCTCATTCCTTTGGCCACGTCCATGTNTCCTTTGTCCATCTCCATCCCAATTCCTTCACCCACCTCCATCCCGATTCCTCTGCCCATCTCCATCCCAACTCCTTTGTCCATCTCCATCCCAACTCCTTTGTCCATCTCCATCCCAATTCCTTTGTCCATCTCCATCCCAATTCCTTTGCCCACCTCCATCCCAACTCCTTTGTCCACCTCCATCCCAACTCCTTTGTCCATCTCCATCCCATCCCTCTTCCCATCTCCATTCCAACTCCTTTGCCCATCTCCATCCCAACTCCTTTGTCCATCTCCATCCCAATTCCTTTGTCGATCTCCATCCCAATTCCTTTGTCGATCTCCATCCCAATTCCTTTGTCCATCTCCATCCCAACTCCTTTGTCCATCTCCATCCCAACTCCTTCATCCATCTCCATCCCATCCCTCTGCCCATCTCCATCCCAACTCCTTTGTCCATCTCCATCCCAACTCCTTTATCCACCTCCCCATCTTTCCCCACCATCTCTGGCCACCCTCCGTGTCTCTCCGGTCCCTCCGTGTCCCGCAGGTTCCGGGTGGGATTCAAGCACGCCTTCCGGTGGTGTCCGTGCATCCGCGCCGGGGACTACGAGGGGCTGGAGCTGCGCTCGGCGCGCTTCCCTCACACGCAGAGCTCGGTGTCCAAGGTCAGCAGGATGGACACCACCACCGTGGCCTTGGCGCTCGGCGCGGCCGACGATGACCCAGACGAGCCCGGCCAGGCCGAGCGGCTCTCCCTGGACGTGACCTCCAACGGCTCCTCCCGCAGTGACTCCAAGACAGTCTCGGAGAGCCTCAGCTTCTACTCCAACACCCTCACCTAGGAGGGTCCCAACCCTGCCTTGCGACCTGCCGGCTTTTCCCGCGCCCTTTTCCCGTCTCTTTTCCTTGGGATGAGCTCCGTGCGTTCCATTGCGGGGCTGGGCGCAGGGAATGTTTGGCTGGTCCCACCTCACTGCCGGGCAGGTGGAAGGGATGCAGGAATGGGACCTAGCCGGGTTTTCCTCTGGAATTCCAACGCTGGCCGGCTCTCCCGTGCTGTCTGCGAGGTGGGAAGGATCTCCTGGTGCATCCCACCCGCGGGAACACAGCCCCATCCCGCACTTCCCTCCTCCCATCCTTAATTCCGTTCTCCCTGTTGGATATCCAGGGGGATACTGAATCCCAAAATCCAGCAAAAAAGGCTGTTTCCAGCTCCATGGGGAATTGCCAGCTGCAGTGCAGATCTAGGACTTCCCACATGGTCTTGGATCATCTCCAGCACCCACAGCCCGTGGCTCCAAGGTCTCCTGCTGCCGCTCCAAACCCAGAGATCAGAGTGGGGCTCTCCAAAGGATCTTCTGAAGGATCTCCCAAAGAGCCTCCCAAAGGATCTCCTGAAGGATCTCCCAAAGGATCTCCCAAAGGATCTCCCAAAGGATCTCCTGAAGGATCTCCCGAAGGATCTCCCAAAGGATCTCCCAAAGGATCTCCCAAAGGATCTCCCAAAGGATCTCCTGAAGGATCTCCCGAAGGATCTCCAAGCTGAGCTGGGCTCTGTTGCTGCTCCTCAACCACCTCGATGAATCCCTGTGATTCCCAAAAACCCCCCCTGGGTGATTCTTCCCATTCCAGACAGACTCCGGAATGCTGTGGAGCTCTGGAAAAGGAGAGACCACCCTGAAGTGATTCTCACCTCCTGGAAAAGGATTCCATCCCCAAAATCGAGGGCTGGAGGGAGATGGGGAATTCTGCAGAGCTGATTTCTCCCCCAGGGTTGAGGTGATTCCGTTCCACCTCCTGGATTTTGTTTTGATCAGGGAATTTTTTTTTTTCCTTCCCAAAAACCGTGGAGTTTGTGGTGTTGTGTGTGGATCCATGGAATGCTGCAGTCCTGTTCCGATAGATGATTTTCCCAGGACTCCTCCAGTGGATGAACCTGCTCCCAGAGTGAGGAAAAACGGGAATAAAATCCCAAGTGGATCAACTCGGCTGGTTGGGAATGAAGCCACAAATTCGGGGACAATTTGGGGGGAATTCGCTCCCGGCTGCTGCTCCAAATTCTCATTTGTGGTGTGAAAATTGGGCTCCAAAATGGAGTCACTGCAAGGCTGGAGAAATTAGGGATAAATGAGGGATAAAGGAGGGATGAACTCAGGAGAAATGATGGATGAACTCTGGAAAAACAAGGGATGAACTCTGGAGAAATGAGGGATGAATGATGGATGAAGGAGGGATATAAATACTGGAGAAATGATGGATAAACTCTGGAGAAATGAGGGATGAACTCTGGAGAAATGAGGGATGAACTCTGGAGAAATGAAGGATAAATGCTGGAGAAATGAGGGATGAACTCTGGAGAAATGAGGGATGAATGATGGATAAAGGAGGGATATAAATGCTGGAGAAATGAGGGATGACCTCCAGAGAAATTAGGGATGAACTCTGGAGAAACGATGGATAAACCCTGGAGAAATGAGGGACGAATGATGGATAAATGAAGGATAAATGCTGGAGAAATGAGGGATGAACTCTGGAGAAATGATGGATAAACTCTGGGAAAATGAGGGATGAACTCTGAAAAAACAAGAGATGAACTTCGGAGAAATGAGGGATGAATGATGGATAAATGAAGGATAAATGCTGGAGAAATGAGGGATGAACTCTGGAGAAATGATGGATAAACTCTGGGAAAATGAGGGATGAACTCTGAAAAAACAAGAGATGAACTTCGGAGAAATGAGGGATGAATGATGGATAAAGGAGGGATATAAATGCTGGAGAAATGAGGGATGAACTCTGGAGACACAAGGGATGAATGATGGATAAATGAAGGATAAATGCTGGAGAAACAAGGGATGAGCTCCGGAGAAATGCTCAGCGGATTTGCACAGACCAAGGAATTCCTCGTTTATTCCCGAGCTGAAGCTCAGGCCCTGCTGAGCTCTGGGAATAAAGCAGGGATGGCTTTTGGAGCTTTCCGATTCTCCAGGCTCCGAAGCCTCTTTCAGCCTCCAGGACCGTCCGTGGTCCCTTCCAGCCCTCCCCATTCCGGGATTCTGGGATTTTGGGATTTATTCCTCTCCCAGATGCATCACCCTGCCCCAAAATCCCCTGTCCGGCTGAACAGTGAACACGATCGTTACAATCCAAAGGTTACCTTGGGAATCCCTCTTTTCCTTGGAATTTCCACCTCAAATCCCATTCCTGCTGGAATATCCACCCCAAATCCCATTCCTATAAAATATCCACCCCAAATCCCATTCCTGCAAAATATCCAACCCAAACCCCATTCCCACTGGAATATCCACCCCAAATCCCATTCCTATAAAAAATCCACCCTAAACCCCTTCCTGCTGGAATATCCACCCCAAATCCCATTCCTGCTAAATATCCAACCCAAATCTCATTCCTGCAGGAATATCCAACCCCAATCCCATTCCTATAAACTATCCAACCCCAAATCCCATTCCTGCTGGAATATCCACCCCAAACCCCATTCCTGTGGGAATATCCAACCCCAAACCCCATTCCTGTGGGAATATCCACCCCAAATCCAATTCCCATAAAAAATCCACCCCAAATCCCATTCCTGCTGGAATATCCAACCCAAACCCCATTCCTACTGGAATATCCACCCCAAATCCCATTCCTGCAAAATATCCAACCCCAAACCCCATTCCTATAAAATATCCACCTCAAATCCCATTCCTGCTGGAAGTTCAATCCCACTCCTCACCGAAATTCCCGGGAGCAGCTGAGGCTCTCCTTTAAAATTCCCATCCTGGCCCAAAGGGCTCCTGATCCCAGAGGATCCCTCGGGAATTCGGGATTTGGGGTGGCAGCAGCCGGAAGGAATTTTCCGGGAAGTTCTTCCCACGGGAGAATCCCAAAAGAGAGAGAGAGAGACTCCAATCGTCCTTCCTGCTGTGGATTTCCATGGATAAAACATTCCCGTGGTGTGGAGGCTCCTTCGTTATCCCTCAGCGAGGGGAGGTGGGGAGGGAGCAAGAAGAGGTGGAAAAAGAGAGGAGGAAAAAAGCTGAAATTCCATTAAAAAAAAAAATATGGATGAAGGGTTTGGGGCAGCCTCGTTGGGAGGAGGAAAACCGAGGGAAAAGGGAGAATTCCCGAAATTCCTCCTCGGGGCTGGGAGGGAGTCCCCAATTCCCAAATTACGGGAAAGGCTCCGGTCCCTCTGTGGCATTCCCAGCTCCACATCCCCGCGGGAGCTTCCCGGATGGATCCTGGCTCCGTTTCCTGGATGGGGTTTCCCAAATCCCTCTGCTCCGCCGGGAATGTGCGATCCAGGCTTTTCCCAAATCCCTCTGCTCCGCCGGGAATGCGCAATCCAGGTTNAATTCCTCCTCGGGGCTGGGAGGGAGTCCCCAATTCCCAAATTACGGGAAAGGCTCCGGTCCCTCTGTGGCATTCCCAGCTCCACATCCCCGCGGGAGCTTCCCGGATGGATCCTGGCTCCGTTTCCTGGATGGGGTTTCCCAAATCCCTCTGCTCCGCCGGGAATGTGCGATCCAGGCTTTTCCCAAATCCCTCTGCTCCGCCGGGAATGCGCAATCCAGGTTTTTCCCAGCCCTGCACACGGAGCAGGTGGGAATTCCGGGAGCATCCAACCCCCGCTGTCGGTTCCAGCTGGTTGGAATTCTGGATTTTAATTACTCTGCTCCATCCCGGTGAATTCCAGCTGCTCTGTTTTCCATGAGTGATTTTATCTGGGAAAAGGGAGCGAGGGGATGAACATCGGCACGTGCCAGCGGCTGCGCCCGGCCGAGATCCCGGTGAGCTCCGCGCTGGATCCCCACGGAGCCGTTCCCTCCATCGGGATCGCCCCATCCCATCAGGATTGCTCCATCCCATCGGGATCACCCCATCCCGGCAGGATCTCCCCATCCCATCGGGATCACCCCATCCCAGCAGGATCTCCCCATCCCATCAGGATCACCCCATCCCGGTGGGATTTGGATCCCCACGGAGCCGTTTTCCTCCTTGGGATGATCCCATCACCTTACAATTCCCAGCGGGATTTGGATCCCCCTGGAGCCGTTTCCACCATCAGGATTGCCCCATCCCAGCATTTCCTCCATTGGGGTCTCCCTTCCCGGCGGGATTCGAATCCCAACAGAGCTGTTTCCTCCTTGGGATGATCCCATCACCTTACAATTCCCAGCGGGATTTGGATCCCCATGGAGCTGTTTCCTCCATCAGGATCTCTCCATCCCATCAGGATCACCCCATCCCATCGGGATCACCCCATCCCATCGGGATCACCCCATCCCATCGGGATCACCCCATCCCATCGGGATCACCCCATCCCATCGGGATCACCCCATCCCATCGGGATCACCCCATCCCATCGGGATCACCCCATCCCATCGGGATCACCCCATCCCATCGGGATCACCCCATCCCATCGGGATCACCCCATCCCATCGGGATCACCCCATCCCATCGGGATCACCCCATCCCATCGGGATCACCCCATCCCATCGGGATCACCCCATCCCATCGGGATCTCCCCTTCCCATCGGGATCATCCCATTCCGGCGTTTCCCCCACTGAGATCGCCCCATCCCAGTGGGATTCAGATTCCTCCATCAGGATCTCTCCATCCCATCAGGATCACCCCATCCCATCGGGATCTCCCCATCCCCTTTCCCAGGGCTGGCCCTAAGGGGGAGTTCCACCCCTACCCCACAAAATGGGTGGGAATATCCAATCCCAAATCCCATTCCTGTAAAATATCCACCCTAAATCCCATTCCTGCTGGAATATCNCCATCCCATCAGGATCGCCCCATCCCAGCCTTTCCTCCATTGGGATCGCTCCATCCCATCAGGATCGCCCCATCCCAGCCTTTCCTCCATCAGGATCGCCCCATCCCATCGGAATCGCCCCATCCCAGCATTTCCTCCCTCAGGGCCACCCCATCCCAGCAGGATTCGGATCCCAAAGGAGCCATTTCCTCCATCGGGATCACCCCATCCCATCGGGATCTCCCCTTCCCATCGGGATCATCCCATTCCGGCGTTTCCCCCACTGAGATCGCCCCATCCCAGTGGGATTCAGATTCCTCCATCAGGATCTCTCCATCCCATCAGGATCACCCCATCCCATCGGGATCTCCCCATCCCCTTTCCCAGGGCTGGCCCTAAGGGGGAGTTCCACCCCTACCCCACAAAATGGGTGGGAATATCCAATCCCAAATCCCATTCCTGTAAAATATCCACCCTAAATCCCATTCCTGCTGGAATATCCAACCCAAACCCCATTCCTGTAAAATATCCAACCCCAAACCCCATTCCTGCAAAATATCCAACCCCAAACCCCATTCCTGCTGGAATATCAACCCCAAACCCCATTCCTGCTGGAATATCCACCCCAAACTCCATTCCTGCAAAATATCCAACCCCAAACCCCATTCCTGCAGGAATATCAACCCCAAACCCCATTCCTGCTGGAATATCCAACCCCAAATCCCATTCCTCCCCACAAAATGAGGTGAAGCCTTCATGGGGCACGAAAATCCTCCTGGGCCGCACCAGGAATGGGAATTCCGAATTCCCTGGGATTTGGGTTATCCCTCCACCTCCAATCCCACGGGAAACTCCCCAAAACCAGGAGCCGCCCGCGGGGTGACCCCAAAAACACCAAACTCGCTCGTTTTTGGTGCTTTTTTGGGGTGGGATCTGTGGGTTTGAGCGAAGCCACCCCGACGATTTCCCGCTCCGGCAGATCCGCGGCTTCAGCCTCATTTCCCTGGATGGATTCCAGCGATTTGCATAAATTTGCTTAATGCCGAGTCCAAAATATCCCGGGAAATGGGGAATTAACTGCAGCTCTTCGCTTCCCGGGCGGAACCTGCAGTTTCCATGGCACCCCGGGGGGGGAATTCTGGGATGATTCCCAAAAAATCCAAAATCAGAGCTCGGGAAGGAAGGATTCGGGTCCAACACATCAGGATGGATGTGGATTTGTGTCCTTCGGGAGTCGCCGCTTCCATTTCGGGGCAGATTCCAGCAGATTTGGGGTGTTTCTGGATGGTGGAGGATTCCAGCTTGTTCCCGGCAGTAATTAAGAGTTAATTATCCCAGTAATTACTGAGCTAAACGAGCGGAGCAGGAGCTGCTGGGAGATTTCAGGAGCTGCGGCGGCGATTGGGAATTTGGGGGGCCAGGAAAGGAGGAATTAAATTGGGTTTGGGGTTCCCAGGGCAAGGAAGAGCTCCAAAGGGACCTCCCTGGGCCTCGGGAATTCCAGAGGGAAGGAAAACCAGGAGAGGGAGGAGATTGATTCCTCAGGATGCTCCGAGAGGGCTAATTAAGAAATTAATTATTCATGGAGAGTGATCAGATGGGCAAGGAGGGGAGGTTGCAGGAGGATCTGAGGAATCCTGGCGGGATCCAAGCTCTAGGAAGGATTTTTTTGGAAGGAATTTCTCCCTGAAGGGCTGGGATGGAATTCCCAGAGGAGCCCCAGCTGCTCCTGGATCCCTGGCAGTGCCCAAGGCCAGGCTGGGATAACCTGGATTTATGGAAGGTGTCCATGGTGGCACTGGATGGGATTCAAGGTTCCTTCCAACTCAGCCCATTCCAGGATTTATCCAGGATTTATCCCAGAAAATATCCCAGGATAAGCTTCCCATGGGCCACAATGAGCACTCCTGATCCTGCTTTCCCTTCCTTTTTCCTACAAGGATTGGGATCATTCCCAGGGGCAGGAGAAGGGATTGGGATCATTCCCAGGGAAGGGAGAAGGGATTGGGATCATTCCCAAGGGCAGGAGAAGGGATTGGGG
>VZRF01001088.1:15397-30703 GCA_013396875.1 Vireo altiloquus | reverse complement strand
TCGCGAAGCCTAGCCATGATGAACCTCTTAAGGTGGGCTAAGCCCACAGAGAGACTGGGACACATCCTACTGCCCGCTAGCACAGACTGGCTGGAGGCTAACACAACTCAGATGCCTGACAGCAGTTATGGAGGCACAAATGACAGGATCAGCTCTCTGACTTAAAGAACTGGAGGGCCATGATATATGGTGTATGTGGACAAGTATTTTGAGCTTCAGTGCTTAGATTGTCAGCAGGACAGGTTTTTCTAGAGGGCCACACCAACATTTGTGGGCTCGGATAAGCAGTGATTTTCTTTGTCTCCATGATTCATGAAGTATGACAGTAAATGGAAACCTCTTTTAACCGCCTTTCATAGACGTGAGGTATTTCCTTTTTTCATGCCAGAGGTCACTCTTTCCCCCTTTCCTCACCTCTTCTGGAAAAAGTAGAGGGAACTCTAGTAACTAACTATTTTGATGAGCAGGTTAAAATCTGTGTGGGAAGTTACAAGAAATACTGGATCTAAGAAACGCTAGAGCATATGTTTCTTCCTAAGATCAAAATATTTCTTCCTAAGTAAGGAAGACCCAGAAAGTTTTTCCTAAGCAAAGGTACATGGAAAATACACAATGAGTCAGATCATTAAGGAAGAAATAGAGCTGTTGCTAGCAAACTTCTGTTAATGATGTAGGAAATAGGTATCAGTGGAAACGTAAATATGTCTCCACATTACTTCCAATCAGCGGCAAATAGTACTCAGAAGAAAGAAAGAGATGCAGAAAAGCAATTGCATTAATGGTATACCATCCTAACAAGTCCAGGAGCAGAAAGCCTGCACAACCTTAGTATGACAGAAGAAAACATGACATATTTGACAAAAGGGTCATTAGCTACTGGACACATTTTAGAACTTGGCCTACAGGTTCCTGTGACTATAATGAACTCATTCCATATACATTTTTTTTAGTAAGAGATTCCTGAGAGTACCTAGAGTTTACAGAAAGATACCTGACAACTATTTCATCAACTGTTTGCTGTTCCCTGCTTCATCTTCTTGTACAAAGTTTGGGTTCTAAAGAGCAAAGAAGGAGGGAAGAGGAGGGTAGGCAGAGCTGCCACAGCCTTTTGCCTTCTCATTTCCAATTCTGATTGTATGAAATTGCAGCAAGGCAGAACCAAGTTGCCCTTGCTTATAGGTGCCTCAAAGCTTTGTCTTTGCCAGTGAGAAAATGATGAAGTCAGGTCTATTATCTGAAAGTGTGTTTGTCGGTTGTGACTTCTCTGCTCAGCCCTGTTGCCTCCACCACGGGTAAGGGTGACCAATTGATGCTCCATTACTCCAGTGCTTTTAGCTGGTGGATCACAGAATCACAGAACAGTTTGGGTTGGAAGGGATGTTTAAAAGCCATCTAATCCAAGGCCCCTGCATCCTCAAGTAGATTCAGTCGTTCAGGACCTTGTCTGACCTGATCTTGGGTTTCCAGGGATACAGCACTTACCACCTCTCTAGGCCACATGTGCCAGTGTATCACCACCCTCACTGAAAAACCTTCTTCCTTATAACTGCTCCAAATTGAACCACTTTTAGTTAAAAACCATTTCCCCTTGTTCCATTGCAACAGGCTTTACTAAAATATTTGTTCCCATCTTTCTTAAAGGCCCCCTAAAAATACTGGAAGGCCACAATAAGGTCTCTCCAGCACTCTCTTTTCTGCAGGCTGAACAATCTCAATTCCCTCAGCTTTTCCTCATGAGAGGTGTTCCGTCCTTCTAATCCTCTTTGTGGCCCTCTTATGGACCCGATCCAATAGGATGAGGCAGCTCTCACTCAGGGTGGGAAATGAGCACTTCAGGCTGAAAACTTCTCCCAGTAATAGCATGCAGCTCAGTTAGGAAACTCAGTTAGGAAACTTCTCCCAGTAATAGCATGCAGCTCAGTTAGGAAACTCAGTTAGGAAACTTCTCCCAGTAATAGCATGCAGCTCAGTTCAACTTTGTTTCTATCTCTGCATCAATGCACTCAATTAGTATTCCTAGCCTCCAACAACCATCATCTAGGAAATAACATTTTTTGAAGTATATTTAACAGTCTTAGAGATGACATATAGTGATTTAACAGTTCTTTGGTGATTTCAAAACTATCTGTAGCCATGCAATATTAAATTGGTACTGATTATCATAATCATTAATGAAACAGACTCCTCTGTATAAGCCCTTATCTACGTCATGTTCTGTAGAGGTATATGCCTGGAGATGAATCCACTGATGCTCTGACCTCCCTCCCACCCCAGTAGGATTGCTGTTTCCAGGATATTCACAGCCTTTCCATCCCGAGGAATCTCTCAGCAAGCCATGTCAATTTACTAAGCCTAATCCAACAACCCATGTAAAACACCATATGCTTTGGGGTAGGGGCTGAAGACCCCCTTCCCACCTCCTCCAGGTGGGAGGAGGGAAAAAAAGTGGGAGAGACCTTCCCCCTTAACATCTCTTTCTACCATTTCAAATCTCAAATCAAGACAAACATTTCCACCTTTTGTTCCTCCATTTCCAATGTGAAAGAATCACCTGCTGTTTCCTTCTGCTACTAAGATGTCAGAAAGAGGGAAATTTGACTACTGGAGCACGTTTCGAAGTTGTTAGTCCCACATGGGCTCTCCAAAATCAGCAGCAACATTGCTCTATTAACCACCATTGACAAACTTACTGCTGTTTGCCGAAAGACAAAAAGGAGAAAAGAGAAGAAAAACACCCCCACCCAAATGCAAAGGCTGCAGACAAGCTTAATAGATACAATGAAAGATAAATACTTTTAAAAGACACATTTGTTTTAAAGGTAAAAGAAACATAATTGCTCAACTACATTCACTTTGTTATTCAACGGCAGGAGAGCAGAAAACCAGAAATATATATGGCATGCGCAGTGTTGACTTATAAGAAAACTCTTCATCCTCAAATGTTCAGTTTTGAAAATGCCTAAATTTCTGATTTGGAAAATAAACAACCCCAAACCCAGCCATACTAGAAAATGTGTGAGTACCTTTTCCTTGAGCATTATCCAACATAAATGGAGCTTATATGCAACTTCTTTTACCCAGACTTCATTTGGTAACGCAACTTGGTAAACAATCTCCCTGCAAGGCCATTCTTCAGCAGGGAGACAGAGAAATTTGACTAAAATTTTTAAAAAACTTATCCAAATTTCAAAGCAAATTATGTGAAGATCTGAAGTCTCTCCCTCTTATACTTCAAGGACAGAGTTAAGTAAGCCCTCTTGGGTTATTTACAATTTCAATCACTGTAGAAGTTATAAGAGAAAATCCCATGTGTAAGACGAATTTCTCTAATCATCCTTTCACTGTATTTTATTGTGTCTTACCTACAAGTAATGAAGTGCTCACAGTTTAAGTGACGGAACATGTAGTCACAGAAAATAGGAAATTTAATATGTCCACATCTATTATTATGATGTAGAGTTAAGACACCACAGCTGAAACTTTCCACTTTGAATAGTTAGCTCTAATTAAAACATAGAGTAGTGGATAATGTGTTGCCTCTCCGTATGTTTATTTTCCATCTTCTGTCTTGATTACTAGATTTTAGCCCATTCCAAGGAGATTCAAGTGTTATTTGGGCATCTGCCTACTTTGTAGACAAACAGCTATGCTCATATAATTATGCATTAATATCACATTGCAGTTTGACGTACTTCACAGAATCCTTAACATTAATAAAGACTATTATCTTTTCCCAAATTTTACAAACTTCAAAAATTATGATTTTTAGACTTTCATTTTACCTGAAGCAGAAATACCTTTGCTTTTTGAAAGTTACTCTAGTACCTCTGGGATTTTTCTAACAGGTTACTGAGTCACAAAAGATTTAATGCTCCAAAACCCATTTTAGTATCATATTCAGAATGCATGCCAGACCCTCTGTGATGAGGATTTTATGAAGCTAGTAGCAGCGCTGTATCTGACAGGTTTTTTAGTTTATTAAAAGTAAGGTGAAGATACCTTCATGGCACTTGTATTTGAAGGAGCCAGCTTTGCTTCACTGAACTTGTTCTGCTTGGAGGCAAAGTCCATTACCTGATTCTAAAACAGTTTGTACCAGGATATTAAAGAGAACATGAAAATAAAAATGTGCACCTCTATAGAGAGGCAAAGAACTGTGGAATTGTGAATAAAGAATCATCTAGGACAGCACAGGGATCTCTACAATAAAATGCTCGAGTAGGAGGTAAAACCCACCTGTGGACATCCTGCATCCTATAAAGCCAACTCTACAGAGTCTGAAAGAAGGTGCAGGACTTGCCCCCTGCTCAAACCACTTTCCTGATCATCAAGCAGGGCTCTCCCAGGGGTTACAGGAGTTGTTCAAGACATGTTAACCTGGGCAGAGTAAATACTCCAAGCATGACTGGTGGTGTTGATCTCTAGTGATCACACACCTTATGAAATTTTGCTCAGAAATGGTGTATTTTGGAAAGGCTCTAATCATGCAAGTCTGTGTGAGAACTGCTATGAGGAGTAACTAAATGAGACCTGCCAGATCCTCGGGCACCTGGAACACAATTCTTAACCTGCTTTGGCATGAAAGTGGACTTGGGGAGATCCAGATCTGAACAGAGCAGGGAATAATTTAGCAATGTAGCCAAAAGAGTCAGGCAAGCAGCTTCAGGCACCCCTGTTTATCAGGTCCTTGGTGGAGTATTCCTCAGTTACAAATTTGTCCCTACTTCAAAGTGACAAAAATTAAAAATGTATTCTTTTCTATGGCTCTTTTGTTTCAAATTGAAAGTACAGTTTTTAAGAGCATAATATTGATATGAAAAGTAAAATTTAAAGAAATTCAAAAACAGGAACAGTTTACAGTATTTAAGTTAGTGTGACTGAGTTTTGTGTCAGCCTTTCCAGTATAGGATAAAAGGAGAAGGTGTTTTATCCCAGAACTACAAATGATCTTTTCAAAATTATCATCCGTGCAGTCATATGTAGGACTGAAGCCCTATCAAACTGGAATACATTTAAACCATTGTTATCAACACATTATAACAGGCCTAAGTCTTTTCCAGGTTGCTCACATGACTGTTTTGAATTACTAAAATTTCAGATCAGCAAAAGTTTCCTGAAGTCAAATGTTGAGAGTTGTACTTCAAAGATGAGATTTTTTAATACCCTCTCAGTAGCGTATAAACTGGAAAGCTGAACAAAATATGAACTGTATGAGGACAAAGAGATTTGCAACTCTTAGGATATTTAAGAAGCTGGCAACAGTTTAAATTAGATTCTTAGAGAAGGAAGATTTCCATTACATGCTATATAAATGACAACTCATAATTACTTACAATTGTTTGTGATTAAACAGCTGAGCTATGAGATGCTTCTCAAGTCTTCAGCAAATGTTTTTCAATAGCAGGGAACTGTGACAATTCTGTGTTTGGATATTTGGGTGAATATGCAGGATGATGTCTTAAACTATGATGTGGAAATGATCACTAAGCTTAAGTGACTCCACTAGGGAATTTACTGTTCCTACATTATTTTGTACAGTAACCAGCAGAAGTGGAAGAAGAACAAGGCTAAAGAAAATGGCAAGGAATTTTAAAACCAGATAGAAGGGTGTAGGCATTTGAGGTAGAGAGAATGAATTTGGCTTTCCAAATCAAATTACAATTAGCAAAGTGTTTGTCTAGGTTTTGCAGGTCTCAGTATCAGTCTCGATTTTCTCTCCTTCTCACTGTCTTGCCCACACCTACTCAAGTGTTGATCATAAGCCATTTTCCTTATTCACAATTTTTGCCATATTTTAGTTCTTGAACCCCTCCAACAGCTCAGATATAAAAATGTAAACACCCTAATACCAACTTTAAGTTCCATTCTTTATTTCATCTCTCTTTATTTTCTATCTACTCGGTCTCATTTACTCATTTCTCAGCCTTTTTCGCAAGTATTTCTACATGGCTTTGGATGCTGTACATTAAACATGGAAAGTCTTTCTTGTAAATATCCACAAAGCTCTTCACCATTAATAGTGGTTTAAAAGACACCTACTAGGAAAACTGAAGTGATACCAAAGAGTAATTAGAAACAGTTTGTATTTTTATTTTGAAGTGAATTGCATATTAGCTACCAAACCTAGTGCTCCCAAAGCACAGCATATGTGTTATTCTTACCATCTAACTTTAGAAATCCAGAGTTATTTTCTGCTTTACAAGCCTATATTCATGTACTTATTGATTATCTTTATATTCCTTTATCCTTTGAAGGAGAAAAATGCCCACATAAATACATGAAATTTTAAGAGAAAGAGGAAGAATCTGAATTATATTGCTTATTCATCTTCAACAAGAGGAAGAAGCATGTTTTTAAAGTGAGTAGCATTTAGAATTTATCTTAAAAAAATAAATGCTATGTTTTGAACATACCCTTTAAAAGAAGTCATTCATGCTTTAGTTCAGAATTTTAATGAAATAAACTGGAAAATTTTAACATTTTAAAGCATGCAAATGATTCTTCCCAAACATATAGATGCTAACCAATATAGCAATTCTGATGATATGTTATATCATGTATATGGTTATGTATGGTTATATCCCTAGTAATTATTTATTTCGAGATATTACAGGCATGGTTGTGTTAAGATGAAAGCTTGTTTACTAAAATACAGTATCAAAATTTGAATGCTGGAATCAGAACTGATAGCAATGTGGATCCTTTACACTGAGATAAAAGAGAAGTATTCTTTCTTTTGCTGCTGAACACCAGGAAAATTGAAGACAAGAGCAACAAAGATTCCATTTGACATGAAAATATTCACTAATATGTATATTTCAGGTTTTAATTTATTCCCTCCTCCACCATGGCTACAAAATATTGCAGGAACCCTGTTGCAGTTAAATGGACAGCATTATTTTGGGTACACAGAATCTTGTAATTTCTGGTATAAAAACAACGAACTACTGATCCGTGTGAGGGGAATGCTTTCCAGAGTTTTTTGGCCTTTGGCTTTTTACTAGTGCTTTGACATCTTTCTCAGGACACCATTTTCCAACCGTAGGGATCCTTGGTTTCAGGTGATATGATACTGCCAGAATAAAAAAACTGTACTGTACTGTCCATTTCCAGCACAGTGCTTTGCAAGGGTTAAAAAATTAGAGCCAGGGTCTAGAACACAAAAGGAAACAAATATTTGCAAGAAGGGAGGTATATGTGGTCATACAGATGATAGCAAGGATTATTTTATTGCTCTTTCTTTGAAATACCATGCCACAGGATACAATAACTGCAATGTCCAAGCAAGGCCTGTCTCCTTTACCCAGGCCATTATGATGAAAAATATGTCAAAATACATAATCTTGTGCCATGCTCTAGATTTCATTTAGTTATTTATTAGTAGCAAATCCACAAAATTATTGCAGGGATTATCCCTACATTTGCATATCCAGCTGTAAATACACTGATTTTCTTTTTACTGGCAACCCTCTGCTTGCCAATGTCAAAAAAATTTAAAAGGGAGGATCTGTTTTGCTTTTTTATATGACTAGGTATAACAACAATTGTTCCAAACTTTTTTCCATTAGACAAAAATTGTTTTGTTCAGGATCAAAAAATCCATCTTTTCCCTGAAAAGCATTCATCTCTTTGTTCCTTAATTTAAAGCAGAAAAAAACCAGTAAAAAATGAAATAAAGCTACATCTAGACATTCAAAATGTGTACCTTTTTTTGATATTGCCTAAGAGAACTATTCTCCTCAAACTGCAACATTCTTTATTCTAGATGCTGCTCGACACCTGATTTACACCTCAACTGTATTCTCAGATAAGCATTTTGCATTTCTTTCCATTATAAGCTATATATAATTGCTAATTTCTTTTCCAAGAGAAGAAGCAGACATTTTATTCACATATATGCAGAACTGCGAACACATAAAACACCCAGGTAGTAAAAATAAAAAAACTCAAACACATCTGCCAATTAAATGACTGATCACTACATGAAAGCCCTTTAGCTTTCATATATCTCAGAGCTTTCTGAAGGCTGGTGAGAGGATGTCTCTCATTAAAGTTCCCAATTTCCCGAAGTTTTCTCCATCACTAAGATAAAGGGGAGTCTTTTTGGGGTGTGTCCTCATAATCAGATTAGGAACTGAGCTTTAATAAGACAAGAGTTGCGATATTTTTCAAGCGTATGCATTTTTCATGTCAAAGGATTGGTCAGAGCAGTGAGGAACTGCATGTTAGAAAAACTCCTTCTTTTTAGGCTTATCTCAATGAAGGAGTACTGAACCTTCCTGCCTCTGACTTCCTTGGCATCCTCTGGCATCCACAGTACTGATGTCTGGAAGACCTTTCCTTCCTCTAGTGTGCTTTTACACCCATCACACACACCTGCTGTTTCCTCAGATCTTTTCAGGGTCTTCAGAGCCTTTATCTCTCTTGAGCTCAGGGAATCTTTCAAGTGGGTACCACCAGAGGGCAAAGCCGGATCAGGAAAATCCGTGCTCATTCCAGCTCTGTCCTGCAGCCCAGGGTGGGATGGGGCTTCAGGACTAGCGGGTCAGCAGCGTCCATGCTCACAGCTCACACACTGCATGTCACAACTGGAACTAATTGCAATCACCAGCCAAACCGTCCCGTCTTCAGGGAGGTCTCAGCACCTCCGGGATATGAAATTAAAGGCCTGGCAGTGTAATTAACAACAGCTTAATTCCCTTGAGATAACCTTTTTCAGAATTTGTGGGAATCCCCAAAATTTTGCTATAGGCAATTAAGGAGAACAGCATGAGAAAAACTATATTCACATTTTAGATATTCCAACCCTCATTTTTGAACTCATTAAAAGATACTCTGGTCTAGAAATTTATGTAGAGAGAAAAAAGCTTTGCAACTTCATCTCTAGAAGCATTGGCTCTATCTTGAAGTGGCCCTCAAGCCTAGTTGCAGTGTCCCTTTTCAGCAAGACACTATCATCATGTTCATATAGCACATTTGAAACCACAGTAGAGTAGCCAGCTATCACAAGACAACCCACCCTATTAAAAATAATAGATAGATGATGTCTTTTACTTGAAGCTGATCAGAAAAACCTAGCAAATATGCATTTCTTCCATAGAAAGTATTCAGGCCCCAAAATATATTTCACAACATTCATTCACCTGATCTTTTAAGACAAGGTCTCGCTTAAGGAAAACCAAAATCCTCCTGCGTCTCACTGCAGACAAATCACCTGTCTAGGTGCTCCACATAAAGGCTGCTTCCCTTCTCTCTTTTACATCAGTGTCTTCCTAAGCTTTTACATTCTCCCCTAAGACTCTGTGCTATTCACACTGAACAAAATTAGTGAACAGACAAAAGCAATTCATGATCAGCACAATGAATGTAACTCCAGGAGTAATTCTGTGAGTACAGTGTTTCTCAGGCAGCAATGCCATCAGTAACCAGCTGTTCATAGCAAAGCGAGGAGAGGGCGCTGCATGCCATGAAAACTTCACACCAGCTTCTCAAGACAATCAGTAATGCTCACACCACACTCACATACCCATCACCACAGCTGGTTTTCAGTCATAACAAAGTTCTGCTGACCCAGACACTGGCATATCACCCCTCCAGCTAAGAGAGTTAGTCAGCTTGTTGGTAGAGCATTTATTTTCCAGTGAGATATGACCTGGTATGCACTGAAGTTCCATGAAACATACCTCAGCAGCAATGGGCACTCCAAAGGCAGAAAGGCAATCCTTCATCCAGCAGAGCAGAGTGTCAGAAAGTGGAGCAGATTAATACCCAGATGTGTGGAAAATGCTAGTGTTAACAATCACTTCAAGAAAATAGGCTGCTACGCCCACAGTCTAGAAAATGATCCACCTGGTCCATTTAAAATCTGGAGTGAAAAGTGTTGTGATGTCTAATTCACACATGCTTTTTTGACTGCACTGAAAACATGTTCCTTAAGATAACTTGCTGGGTGATTTTCTAAAGAAGGGCCTCCTGTGAGCAGATGAGTCTCGGTCAGGGATGGAGCTGGAGGACACCAATAGAAACAGACTCCAAGACACAAAAGCACTAGAAATCTACTTTAAAGATGCATGATGCTGAAAAGCCTATCCTTTTCTCTTTTACGTTAGTCACAGGAAGGCTTTACCAGAGCCATGTTGGGCAACTTGGTCCTCCCTGGCCAAACTTGACAGCTCAACTTGTTGGAGAAGACGTGTCATGCAACAAGAAGAGTTCTAAAATCATGTTCTCAGCCAGTATTGTTACAACCATCAGGAGGGGTTTTTCCAAGATGCTCCCTTTAAACAGCAGTAACAGTTTTCACATGTTTTAAGGTGTATGCATGAAGATAAGGTCACTACTTTTCATGCTAATATTGTACAGTATCATAAAACATCAAAAATTCAGCAGTACAGGTGGGGACTACACCTGCTCTTTTTGCAATAAAGATATTTAAGCTGGGAATAATGCTACTGCACAGCTGAACTATCATTTTCAATGTCTAGGAAAAAAACCTGCAAACAATTAATTCTTTAGTCTCTATTATAAATTATATATTCCGAATTTCATTCCTAGCCATTTTAAAATATACTGATGTCTTTCTGAAAGGAGTCTTGTTCTTTAGAAGAATTCCTGCTATCAGACAACATTGGTTTTTAATTTTCTTCTTTTTTCATATTATTTTGTTCTCAAGTGAACTTATGTTTGTTGTTTTAGCAATAGTGTACTCGATGTATGTATTCTCTTCACCATTTGTGACAAAACAGTCGCAGGATTGCTGCAGAGAACACAGAGATCAGCAGGAATAGGGCATTAAAAATCAAGATACTTTAATTTTGTGCAATTTGTTGCATTAAAAGAGTAAATATAAAAATATACAAAAAGTGTATCACATCTCCACAAGAAAACTTCATGAAAGCCAGTGATGTTCAAAGAGTGTTTGTACATTTATAATTGTGTGAAGAGAGTGGGATTAGACAAATAATTTTTTCTATCACTGAATTATAAAAAGTAAGATCTCTAAGATAATTTTTATATATCATTTTAACATACTACAGAACTAAGTTGGTTATCCAGAAACTACTAACCAAAATGCCAGTCCTAACTTCTCCCTGAGACCCCTTCCCCCTACATGTTTACTTAGCACAGCTAACAACATAAACAGCATGTATGTTTAAGGGTCCTTCAGAAGCCTTGAGATCTTATGCTATTCACTTGCTGGGGAAATACTCCTGGATGTCGTCACCTCTTTTGCTGTGTTTTAAAATACAACAGCCTCTGCATCTCTGCCTCTGAAGCTGCACACAAGAAAGACAGACCTGGTATTTTCTCCTTCTGCATCTCAAAATATTTGTGCTCTTAACCCTGAATAGTAGTGGAAAAGACCCAGAGAATCTATTTTACATTTCAACTGTCCCTTCTCCCAGCAATGAGAATGTCATCATTTCCAGGTATTTACAGACAGGTCTTCACACTGTCAATAAATCGTCTTGAATGTTTGCAGCAAGCCACAAACCTAAAACGCAGGTCCCTACTCTTTTGTGCCAGAGGGCTGTGACAGCTGTTCCATATAATACTTTTTTTCAACTTGCTCAGACTCTACTCTGTCCAGAGAAGCTCCTTCTGCCCCCACCTGCAACACTGCTGTCAGACACCATCGCTCAGCACTTACCTCACTTAGAATGCCTCTAAACCAAAGTCATGGCATGGAAAGTAGAGGATGCAAGACATTTCACTTCGCAGTTAATCTTTGAGGAAGTAGTAAGATCACTTACCATGGCTGGAACACCTTTCCAAATTAGCCTTCTTTGGGAAAATTTCTTTTATTTGCATAGATTTAGTCACAGAAACTTACGTTCAGTGTAAAAGACATTTCACAGAGCAAGAAAATTCTATGCTCTTATCACCTAAATAACATAAAAAAAATGTATTGTACCTAAAAACCCTTGCCTTAGTCTAACAAACTGTGAGGTCCAAAGCAATAACTAAGCAAAACCCCCGATGAAAACATCTCACTCATCCGAAACCAATCCTGGTTGGTCAAAGTTCTCAACAGAGTTAAGTATCAGCCCTTGAAATGCATTTGCATATTGGTACCAGAAAAGGGTGCAGAAACCATCTGTCATTTAATCAACTGGATACTTCCTACCCCATACAACAAATGCTGCTGAAAAAGTAGACAAATTCTACTGGGTAACAAAGATCAAAACAGTGGCAATCTGTGTACACACTCTGTGTACAAGAATTAAACAAGGAACAATCAGAAAAGAGAAGTCAAGACACTAGTATTCTTTCTAAAAGAATACACTAGTATTTCTTTTCTAAAAATGGAACTTTTGTTTATTTTGTCCTTATTATTTAGACGCATTATGAATTAGTTAATGAAGTTATATTACATTAGATTGGGTCTTACTTTTGAACTTCATCTTTTCCTTTCCATGACAGTTTATCTGTCTTTCCCTTCCAGCCAATTTATCTAAGACATTTGAAACTTTTCTGCATTCATTACTTTGTTTGCACATCCTGGAACAGCAAATCTATAAACAGTTAATTACTGTATAATATAATGTCTCTAGTATCCCAATGCTGCATCAGTCAAGAAGAGTGATATTTTCAGGCATTTGTGACTTTGCAGTCATTCTACTCCAGCCTGCAGCTGATCTCAGAGGGAACTATTAAAGTAAATTTCCAGAGTTTCCTAGTCATGCCACACTCTAGAGACTTAGGAAAGAGCAATAACAAAATCTGAAACTACCTTTTTATAAAAACCTCTTACTTCTTTTCAACATATTTAAATAGAAAAGAAACTCACCAAATTCACCTGTTTGTTCTTCATTTGGGCAGCCAACTCTCTGCAGATGAGGTGCTATGAATCCAGCTGCCTTTCCCTCATTCTATGAGATGCAGGAGATGTGACAGGTTCAAGTCTATCAGCAGAGTGCAACGCTGGTGCATTTCTACAGCAGGGAGGCAGAAGAAGCAGGGGTGGAGGGAGAAAAGTCAGCCCTCACAGCAGTTTAAGAGTTCTGGCATGCTGTTATTGCCACAGGTTCCTGTGACTGGCTTTAGCTGATCTCCCCTCCTCTGACATCGCTGCCTGTCGAGCTGGGGAGCGCAGAGGAAGGCTGGTCATTGTACGCCTCGAGCTGTCTCCTGCAGTAAGCCCTGGGGGTTTATCGATACCCAGGGAGGAAAGAAGTTTTGCCACCTGTCACCAGGGATAAAATGATCAATTTCCTTATTCTAGTACTGATGTTGGATTCAAAGCCAAGGGATAATTATCCCAGCTGGTTCTTAAAACAACCTATGAATGACACTGATCACGATTATTAAAACTGGTGTGAAAGGCATTGTGGCATATGACTTCATCGGTCTTATTTATAGATTAATTTTCCTCTGTTTACATTCAGGTTAAATACAAGAAGGGATAAGAGTTTTCCCCTGTAAGAAGAGCTTCCTCTTTTCCTAGTTGATACCATTACTTGCTAGATGCATAAATTGGCAAACCTTTCACACTAATGGCAAACGACAATAAAACAGTTGGTGGTTACTCAAAAATTCACTTTATTTATTTATGGTTGTATAAATAAAGGCTTGAATCAGCTTTGCCAGTGTCATAAAGAGACTGAAAAGATGCTGTTTTCTAACATGTTGAGGGGCACGGGCTACCAGACAAAGCACCCCTACAGCCTGAGCTCTGCTTTCAAACATTGCCCCCAAACGCAGCAAGGTCATGAAATCATTTCACCTCCTTGTAAGCAGGGGAAGGAGCAGTAAAAAATTCCAAGTCACTGTTAAAGGATGAACAAAATCATTTGTTCAAGCTGAAGCTTGCCTGATGGTGACTTTGGACAAGTCTCAGAATATCAAAGAATATACTTGTAAAAGTTCAACTATAAAAAAATAATACTCTAAGCAGAAACAGTAATAATAATTAGACTTTTTTTACCATACATTTTATGTGACTTTATTTAATTTTACTTCATCAAATATTAAAAAGTTCAGTTACTCAGTAATCCTAGACCTGTGATTTTTCTTCTCTGTCACTCTCCAAAACTTGACAAAGTTCCTTAAATGCCTCAATTTTTATTTTAACTTTCTAGATACCTTTAGAACCTTCTAGATAATAGGAAGGTCTATGGACCTTAGGTACAGGTTTTGTACATTGGTCTGACTGTGACATTCGGCCAGGAGCACTCTAACCTCTGCTTCCATAGCAATGCCCTCCATTAGATAACCAGTATTTCAGACTGTGTATAAACACCTTTTAGCAGGAAACTCTGTCTGTTCAGAACCCTCTGTCAAATTGCCCTCCTGGAAAATGATCACTGAGAACTTGTGAGGAGGAAAACATTTCCATCAGTAAGCAGGGTCACCTGCTATATAGCAAAACCAAATTCCTTTCCTCTCTCTGCTTCTACAGATGTAAAATTTCTCTCCCATCTCACAGCTGTTACCCTAATGACTTCAGTGCAGTGCATGAGTCGAGATTGATGCAGGATTGAGAGAAATCAATGACAGTGCTCAGTGCAGCAGGGAGCTCAGGTGTCCTGGAGCAGGTACAGATTCTCACTCCCAGACAAAGTCTTCATACATATGCTATAACATTTGTTTTCCAGTAGCTACCTTAATGACCAAGAAAGTAAGGCATCCCAGAAATAGGGAGCAGAATTTCCTGCTTCCATAACACTTGTTCTTGTAAACTACCCCTTTGAGTAGTTTAAACTACAGACCTTGAGTGTTTCTTCAGCCTGTTCCCACTGGGATGTCCCTGGGTTGCCACAGACACCACTGATTTGCACCCTCTAGTAGGCAACATGCATTCTTACACATTTGGTTTTCTATGTGTGCATCTCCACAGCAGAGAAAAGTGATGAACCAGTGCTGTCTGTTTTTAAGGAAATTCTAGACACTGTTACATATAATTAGACCCAAACACCACTTTCTACATCTTTAATTTAGTCTCAGAGTTTTGCCTTGAAAAAGCAGAATACCGGGAAGTAGATATCCAAGGTGCATCCAAGAACTTATTCTGGAGCATGTGTATACACCTCTCTGTGGTTTTAAGCATAGCATTTGAAAGGTCTGATGAAAGTCCCTGTTCATATTGACATTTTCTTCGTGGCTAACTTTAATCAGTGCTGTTCTGGGCTGGTTTGCTCTTCTGGGTCAGTTTGCTCTTCAGGGTTAGTTTGCTGTTCTGGATTGGTTTGCTGTTCAATGTGAACTGACTTTAAACCAAGGTTTAAGGTGTACCATATAAAAAGAGTTTTCATGCCAAATTGGATTTCAGGCAAGAAAAAAAAAATTCCTCCAGATACAAAAGAC
>VZRF01001088.1:0-15072 GCA_013396875.1 Vireo altiloquus | reverse complement strand
CTCTCCTCTCCTCTCCTCTCCTCTCCTCCCCCTTGTTTTTTGTCTATTTGCTTTTTTTACCGTAAGAAGTAAAAATTTCTAAATCACATAATTACTGAAGGAAAAAGCAGAGAAAGAAATTATCTTGGTGACATACACAGTTCTTTATTCTTTTCCTCTCAGTCATACTATTTTCTTCCAATAAAGGTTTTGACAGCTAAGATAACATGTGGATAAAACAGCAGGTGTGAGTCAGACCTTACTCCAAATTTCATCCCGGAGAGAATAACAACTACAACCTAGTTTATTTTAAAACAAAAGACAGGAGGATTGGTAAGAAAAATTATATAATGAAGATTTTTCATTTACATGTAAAGCAACAGCACAAGCTTAAAAACTAACAATACTAAAGTGTACATTACCTCTCCCACCTCAAATATGTCTAAAGCCAATCAATGTTAAGAATTTTTCCAGACAAAATGTGTGGTCTTTACAACTGAAAGTTTTCTAATTTGTATCAATGGAAGAAAATTAATGGTATGATTTATGATGTTTTTCTCTTTCAGTTATGTAGCAATGTCTGGGTTTCAAACATTTTGTGAATGTGTCATTATTTGAGAAATAGTTTTCATCTTTACTACTATAGTGTAGTAAAAAAAATAAAGCATTTTAATGTGTTTAAAAGGTTGTTTTTAAACTTCAGTTTTTTGGTGGACTGACTTCTAAGGCGTTTGGAATATAGAGTACAAAATAATAATGAGAATGGCTTAACTGTAGTGTAGACACTGGAATTTTAATGTGAAAGAAAATGTCAAGGTAAATTCTAGAACCAAAGCACAGGCTGCCGCTAGCTGTTCTCTGGATTTAAATTGCAATAACGTAATGCTCTGAATTGTTACTCTTGTGCAGAAGTCAAAATTATATTTGATTTTAAATGGGGGTAGTTCTTGTCCCGGTAAGCTGCAGGGTAACCCCACAGAACCTCACAAACCTTGATAAAATCTCACTGCTATTGTGAGTGACATGCAGTGGCAGCATAACACAGCAGAAGTAACACACGACAAGGAGACAACATTTAACATAATCACTCCACTACTTTTTTTTTAGTCACACAAAAATGAATTCCCTTTTCAAGCAGGCATAGGCATTCACTGTATTTATCTCTGGACCTTTCTACTGTTCCCAGATTTGTTGAGATGACCACTGGAAGTTTGGGCATATAGGAATAAGTTACAACCTTCTTAATACTACCATTTTATAAACCTCTGCTTTTCTTGTGTTGTTCAATGTTGTTTTTCTTAAATTATGCTTGGTATGTAAATGTGCACACACACATTCAAGTCTGATACAACTTTTCTTTTGAGAAATTCACCAGCTGAAAAAGCCTTTGATCCACCAGTATAATTAGTACAAAATCTTGAAATGATCTTATTAGATACTCAACTGCATTTAGAAGTATTTGCTTTACAATAATGACATTAAGAAAGCTTTTTTCCTGCCAAGTCATATATTAGATTTGAAACTAAAAATACATCTTTTTCTGAATCCTCATGTGCTCAAAGAAACATTCATTGCAGTCATGTAACTAAATATCATGAGATAGACTGAGTTGTTGACATAGAATTAAAAAAACCCTCAAGAATTCATAAAGCTTAGTCTTCCTTGTCAGAGTTTGTACAATTATTGTGAAAAGTGGCTTTGAAAAAGATTGTTAGAATATGATTATTGAACACTGAAAATTGAAGTGGAACGTTTCACCTGAAGTAAGAGTTTGAGAGTAAAAGATACTAATTCCTTTTTGATTGATTATTCATATATTTGTCTTACAATTTGTTTCCAGGTACTCAGCAACTTCATTAATTCTCTAATTTCAAACTTGTTTTTCTTTTCAGGAGCAAACTGGCAATGAGGTCAAATGTACTGATATGTTGAGCTGCATAGCTTTTATATAGTATTGAGTGTTCTTGCTGAGAGACACCTGAGACCAGTTGCTATAGCAATATTTTTCAAGAGAACCCCATGTTGATGTTGTGCATATGGGGTAGGAACGCAGAGAGGAAATGAACCACTTTGTTTTTCCATGCACAGGAAAGCCAGCCTGCACAACTGTTAACAAATGAGCAAAAAATGTCACAGATTGGTAGCCATTTGGAGGTGGGTGGAGTGGGAGGTGAGTGGAGAAGAAACAGGTCAGATCTGCACCACAAAGTTGGGGGAAGGTGTAAGTAATGACTATATATAAGTGTATTCTAATTATCTCATTAGCTGTCAGGGAAGATACCAAGAAGAGCACTACAGAAGCATGTTTCAGCTCCCCAGTATGACCAATGCCTCTTGCTTGTGCATCTCATCTCCCCGAACCAGCTCTGTCAGCACCTGACAACCTGGTTCAAAGACTTTACAGCCAAACTTCAGAGATTTTTTGCCTGAGACTAGGAGCTGCCAAGCAGAGCAAGTCTCTTTGATTGTCTCCCTTCTCCCATTTCCTCCCATAAACACTTCCTATATCTGTTGTCCTTGCTGGCCAAGTGCTGCCACTCTCATCTTTCTGACCATAAAAAAAAAGAGAATAAAGCGTGCAGTAGCATTAAGGGTATCTTACTGGCCTGCTATAAAATTCCCTTTGATGCAGTTGGTCCTTAAGTTTGATTATGTCAGAACATAAACTTTTCATCTTTAACTTCTCCCACTCACTGGCATTCATGCAAGCTGTGATGGTGCAGACTCACACTTTTCTTGAAAAGCTCCCACTGAGGTGAAGCTTGTATAAACAGGACAGGTGGAGTTTCAAGAAAAAATGGTGACCAAAATAATGTTTGGGGTTTTTTAAATTAGGCGAAGCTTGAGATATGCCTACTAGCCTTACAAGCTAAAAGTGAAAATGCAATGAGAAATAAAGGTGCTTTCCTGGTACAGAGTTCTTGTTTAATAGTGTGGCTGTCAAAGGAAAAATATTGGAAAGTGAGAGGAGAAGAAGAAAAACTGAAACTGCATATAGGTGAGGAAACTCCTTGTAGGCTTGAGGGTCCTGGACTCCCTAAGGAGTCCCATGGCCAAGAGTTGTGGAGAGCCTAAGATAAACAAAACATTTGTAGGGACATACATGTTTTTGCCAAATATTTAAATTTTTTATCAGCCACTAAGCTTGTTTATTGTCTGTGTTTCAGCCAAGTCACAGTTTATGCATCTTCATGTGCCTGAAGTTCTTATTATAAACCAAGAGGATTTGCAAGCTTTGGGCTTACAAAAGGAGCACTAGATGCCAGGAGTCCTTATGGAATCAGAACTGGTCCTGTGGACTTAACTTTTTGGAAATTCATTCCTCATTGGCTGTAGTTTGTGCTATGATGGATTAAGGCAGAAGCAGTGAAATTAGTGCAGATCTGCCTTTATATACTCTGCTGTTAACTTCAGAGGTTCTCAAACAATGTCTCAAGCAGTTAGATCTTCCCAGGTACAGGTTGCAGGGTTACTAACTTTATCAGTCTTTCCAGTGAGGCTTTCCTGCTTATATCTCACTGAAATCCATCTTGTCTCAGCTGCAGGAACAGCCTAGAGCATGTTGAACTGGGGGAAGCTGATTGTGGTCTTTACAGGCACAGGGAGAGGATGCGGTGCCAGAAGATTGAGTGCTGACAGCCATGACAATAGCAGCTCCTTGGACAGACAAGGATCTGATTTCAGATTTAGCCATCTTGGTCTGGGATGTGTTGTAGGAGGAAGCCTCTGGACTCTGGAGAAGGCAATGGTTGATTGTCCTGTTCTGGTTTCCAGAGGTGGGTGGGAGATCACTGCTTTGTTATGGTTAGTCAGCTTTGAGAACTCAGCTGCTGGTGCTCCTGTACCATACTTAGCAGCATGTGGCTGCCTAAGTGGTGTCAGTCTGGACTCCTCTGTCATGGGGCCACTTTCATGCTCATGCTTCAGGAAGGAGGCTGATTTGACGTTTCTACATCAAATCAGAGGCACCTGTGAGTACTGTCGTAAGAGGCAGCTCTGAAGTAAGCTGCAGTATTCAGAAAATAAAAGCAGAGAATTTTTTTTTTTTAAAGTAAGACAGTTTTGTGGATTGTCTTTTGTAAATGTTATAAATCAATTGTTTATTTTTGTCCCTGGTTTGACTCACTTCTTCCAGTTCCATCACAGTTAAACTCATGTGTATTAAATAAGCTTCCAGCTACAAACTGCACAGCTCGGCAAGTCACTGAGAAGACAGAAATTGATTGTGCAAATCAGTGCTCAGGGCAAAAACTGAGACGTATGGGTGACATTAGCTGCTTGCACTACTTTCATCAATGAGTGCAACATCATTCTAGCAATACAGATAATTGTAAATGAGGATTATTTTAAGCCAGTTTTACTGTCTGTCACTTCATTCAGTGCTACTCAATCTCTTTTCACCAGATAATGTCAATGGTAAGTTAAGGAACACAAAGAACATGAAGAATTATGTGCCAACACTTCCCAGATTAAGTTTCATAAGAGTTACCAAGTGATATTGAAATGCAGGTAAATACAGTTTTATGCAAAGTTATGGACTTTGGCAAAGAAGCATTGAAGAAAGGATCAGATACAGACTGCACTTATTCAGGTTACAGAAGAGCATATCCAGAGCTATATCCTGGCTATCCTTAGTGAATATGCTTGGTAAATAAGTCTGGCTCTGTCTGGTGTCTCAAAGACACCAGTCTGATTATAAAATATGTTTTTGCTTCTGCACACTCGAGTAACTCTGCGATGACAGGAAGAAAAGGTAACATTCTAGAGGAAGTTGTGGGTTTGATACATACAAAATAAACAAAATATGAGTGGATTTATCTAAACAAATTTTTTTTTCTGTTTAATTTTTCTTTGGTTTCACGGGATCATGGAATCACAGAACAGTCAGATTGGTAAGGACTCAAAGTATCACCTGGTCCAATATTTGTGGGAAAAGGAAGTTGTATGAGATTATCTGGCACCCTGTCCAAAGCCATCATGAAAGCCTTCAGCAATGGGAACCCTGCCATAAATCTGGAGAGGTTGTTCCAGTTATGGGTTGTTCACACTGTGAACAATTTCTTTCTTCTATCAGTAAGAAATCACTCCCAGTGCAAATCCTACTGCCTCATGTCTTCTGCATGTGACCACTTATGAAGAGACCTTCCATTCTCTTTATAACCATCCCTTAAGTATCAAAATACCATGACGTGGTCTCCATAAGGAAGAAGAAGAGGCAGAACTCCTTCAGTCTTTCCTCAGGTAAGGTTCCCCAGGCCTTTGATCATCTTCATAACCTTCTCTGACTGCCTCCAGTCTTTCTGCACTTTCTTGAGCTGCAGGGCCAAGAACCTCATGCAGTACTCCAGGTGCAGCCTGAAAAGCACTGAGCAGATTGGGATGATCCTGTCTCTGTCTCTAGCACCAGTGGAGACAGCCCAGGACTTGATTTGCCTTGATTGCTGCCGTGGTGCACTGTCAGCCAACACCTAGGCAGAAATAGGGCAAGGTTTGATGTCAGTACTGACTGTACAATGGCTCTTTTAGGATACAAAAATATACAACCACACTTCCACTTATATACTGCATGCACATTACCCATCAGTTATAATACAGGAGAAGTTTAAGCATTCCAAATCCCACTAATAAACAGCTAATCCATTTCTATATTTTGACCCTCACAGGAAAAGAACCATCAGAAAAGAAGGAGCAGTTAAACCTATTTGTCCTTGTAAAGGTCTTTCTAGCAGAAAGGTTTTTTATTATTACATTTACCCTCCCGTGAAAAAAAATATATGTTATGTAGGTAGAAAATGATGTTCCTGTCTGTTGTGAACTTTCAAGCCTTTCAATAGAATCCATCCCAATTTCAGAAAAGAGTTTGGTTTCTGGTTGATAATGGAATGACTAAACAATTGCCCTGAATATTTGGTCTAGATTTCAACTTGTTTCATGTAATTAGGTTGATATTTACAAAATGAAAAATTCTCTCAGATCTTGCCAGTGGATCCTGCTGGTTTCAGAAATCTTTTTTTAAGGATTTTTTCAATGCCAAATTATTCAGGATATTTTATCTTCGACCACTGATATTTCCCCCACAGTTGATAAACATTCATGTATCTCCAAATCACAGCCTGAAGGACACAAACTGTGAATTTTATTTGTAAGAATTCCAGGTATATACGGATATGAAATAAACTTCAAAAATCAGATCAAAAAACGTTTGAATATTTCACAGGATCGTTGTGTCCCTAGGACAATGTAGGTGGTCTGGATTGCTGACACGTTTTTAAGAGGTATTCCTAAGTAATCAGATTTTTCTATTTGTGGATAAGGAAGTAGTGCAAAGAGATCTGTAATAACAATTAAATTGTTTTGTTGACAGCTTTTCTGTGACACTTTGCCTCTTTAATTTTTTTTTGCTTTAGTTTTTTGGTTTAGCTAAAAAAAAATCTCCCTTCAGGTTTCTGTGCCTTCCTGAAACAACATGTTCAGTTGTTTAACCAGTTCCCTGATCCTCTTCCTTCTTTATTTATACAAAACAAAAACAAGCAGTTTCATTAAATTTGTGGGATATGTGGACCTTGTGATTCTCATCTTCAGCTGTTGTTTGTCGGGTTTCTTTTGGTTTAACTTAAGTCTTTGAATATGAAGTGGAGATCTTCTGATGGTAGCAACACTTAATTTTGTATCATATATCTTGTTTCTAGAGCACTTTGCAGTCTGTCTGTCTCACTTCATGTGCCCACACACAAGCACAGAGCACCAGCCATCTCCAGTGGGAGGGTGACAGACACACAAGCCCACTAGTAGCCAACCAATGTGTTGCATGGCAGCGAAAAATGGGAATATTGACCAGAGACGCCACATCAAACCCTCCTCTGCAGAGCATACCACGAGATTTTGCTGCCCATCAGGAGCAGATGTCTTAATTTCTGATCATTAAAGAAGAAAACCACGCCAAGAACATGACTTAGTGGAAGGAGGAGCAATACCAACTTGACAATAGTCTGGGCTAGCAGTCTTCCAGAGGTGAGGCAAGGCAAATAACTGGAGCATAAAAGCCTTCACTTTGTCCTTGATAAGCAATCTAAGAGGAACCAACCTATGAGGAGGCCATCAGCATCGTACAGCAGGAGACAGATTTGCAGCCTACCTGAAGGTGCTTCATAAGCCCCAGAATTCAAAAGCTGCCTCAAAAATCCCACTTTGGCACAGCCACAGAAAGGACAGCTATATGCAACCAATGCTAATGTTCCTCAGGATTGGATTTCATGCTTCTGCACGACTGACATTAAGCAGCTGGCCAACAGTGTACACTAACATGCTGTGAGTGTTCCCAGCAGAGGGTCCAATCCTCCATGGTAACGCTCTTCAGGGAGCTCTGGAAATGCTTTAATTATTTAAATGAATAATTCCTACCAACACATTTAATTGGAAAATATTACATGTTTGAATGGGCACTAATGGAAGGGTTCTGAAAAATCTGACTATATAATAGAGTATGCTGTTTGAAGTGAATTTTAGCAATATATTTTCAGCGAATAACACCATGCATTATTTATTCTCTCTCTTTTTAATCCTATCTGACAGTTCATATGAAGAAGGAATCACTGGAACCTCAGAAATAAAATGCAAATCTGTCAATTGCCCCCTACGAGCTTAACCTGCCACCACTAGCTCATCCTCCTTCCTTGCTTCCTGTCCCTTAGCTTCCAAGGAAATAGTTCAATGAATTTATTGCTGCAGAAAAAACTAAACCCCTTGTTTCTGCCTCAGTGCTGGGAGGACTGCACAGGACTGACCAATTACAGGGACACTTGTTACCATTGCCTGACAGAGATGGGACATGATCAAAGGCAAGAGAAGGCCAATGTGAGTGCAGACTTGTGGGAGTCACAAGGGAAGAGGGAAGAAAAGAAGGTTTCAGGACACAGATATCAGCCACACAGAGGAAGCAAGGATAGGTGTGAACAGGGATAACCAAATGAGTCAGAAAGTATCTGCAGAGAGGTTGCTACCTGGAGGAATAAAAGCAGGGGTTTGGATCTACAAGGTGCTTTCCAGCCCTGGTCATCCTATGATTCTATGATTCTATGAAATATACAGCTTCTCAGTTGGAGTTATCTAAACTGTTGAGCCTGCACTCTATCATGAGAGAGTGGCAGTCAAAGAAGGATTTTTTCCTCCAGATTAAATTCTGCCAAGGCCAGAGCCCACAGTGAGCCTTCCCAAAGGGAAGGACCCACCGGTTATACTACAGCCTTGCAAAGTAATTGTGCTGTCAGACTTTGCCTAACCAAATATAAAAAAAAAAATCAGTCTTCATATTTCTTGGCATTTTTTTTCTTCCTCCAAAGGTAAATATGTTACCCTCTGGATATAGGCATGGTGTAAAAATCAGGAAGCCACTTTTACCTAAAAATTTTCTTCTCTCCCTCAAAGTCTAGTAGGAACATAAAGAGATGCAGGAAAGGAACATTCAAGAGAGGTATTGTCAGAAAAAAGAATTGTCAACAGAAGAGGGGAAGTCAAAGAACATTTTCTAAGAAATAAAACTTTGATTTGAAAATGACATCTATTATTTTAGCTTACTCTGATCAGGACCCATAGACACCAGTGCAAACTTGTTTTGTTCTACCTGGTTTCCGAAATAAGCAATCTCAATCTGTTTTGAGCTCTTTCTCCTCATCTCAAACCAGACCATTAGTTCACACATTTTTCTTCTTATTGTGATACTAAAAACTGGGGAGACTCTTATTTGTTGCAAATACAGCACTTTTCAGGCCTATGTTTTTTCTGTCTTTTTGTTGTTGTTGTTGTTCTCTCTAGGCATGTTCGTTATCTGCAGGAAGGGGTTGAAAGTAATGAGATTTCCTGTGTAGCTGTTGAAGACTTCACACTCCTGGATTTCAAAGAGAGAGATCCTGTAGGTATCTTCTCTGCCCAAAGCAATCCAACACAGCATAGCACAGCATGCTTGGGAGGGGAGACAGCAAAACTCTGCTGCATTTTGCAACACTGACACATTGGGCCAGTTTGGGATTACAAACTTCATTGGTATCACACTACTGGCAGTAGTTACCAAACAGCCCTGCTGCAGTTCACAGATGAAATTCAAGTATAGCCAGGGCTCTGAAATTACCACAACCCCACTTGTTCCCTCAGATGTTATTCCGCTGTAGCACTGTATCTTGTCTGCAGTTTGGCTACTTTTATCAATAGCTCCCTTTGAATTTGTGTCTTCTGCCTAACTTCTTTGTTTAATACTTAACATGCTGTGGTTCCTTGAGTAAACAGCTTGCACATTGGAATCTCTTGTGGCTGCTTCTGCTGAGTCAGACATCAAAATCCAGCTTCTGGTAAGGAGTCTGTGACACATGGACAAAGCTGTGTTTAATCCAACCCTTGGGTGTGATTTGAAGCTCTGATTAGCTCAATTTCATCAACTCTCAACACATTTGAAAAGAAAAACAAGACAGGGGGAAAAACTAAGGCCAGGATTTTTTCCAGACAAGAAAAATAAATGAGGGTGCAAAAATGGCTTCAATATGAAAAGACTGAAGTTTTTGCAGACACTTGAATGTTTGCAAGCTCCCAGACTGTGGTAAAACTGGAGCTGAACACACAGCTACATATGCCACAAGGAGAATTTCTGCAGACCGTTTGAGCTTGCTGGAAGATGAACCTGAGTAAAGAGAAGAAAATGAAAGGTGTTGTACCCTATTTGTTCACACTGCAGTTCCCTGCCCATATGGTGACTTGTCTTGCCAATTCTGAAAAGCCAGTTTTTCCTCCAGGCCTCAAGGGATACAAAAGAAAAGGGCTTTTGACTTTGCCTGTTGCTTTTGTGGAGTTTCGACACATATATTTCATTTTCTCCACCATACAGCCAGGTTCTGAAGTGTATCAATGTAGCATATAGCAAAATATCATGTATTGCAATCCTGTTAAGAATTAATTTGGACAAAAAAATTTTGTTTAGCAAGCCTCAAACTCAGCAGTAATTTCCACATGACAGATACTGTTCTAGAAATACTCATAAATGTTAAAAAAGATACAAAAAAAAGAGTAAAATTAACCTGATGCAGGTAAAAGTAATTTGATGCTGCATGAATGTATGATTACTCATAGAAAGAGGTTTTTATGAGTTAAAATTTACAGGAATAGTTGGCAATTTCAAGTACTACTAAAAAGAATGAAAAAAAGTTTTAATCTTTGTTGAGAGAAAAGGACTAAGCCCAGAAGATTTGGTGAGGAGGAGGGAACAGTTTTGCTCAAAGTGACCTTGCAGCTGGGAATGCTAAAAATGCTGGTATGAAAAAATGCCATTTATTATGTCTAATGTTGTTCCTCCTCCACCTGCAGGGAGCCTGTGACCCTGGAGAGCAGGGAGTCTGTGTCCCTAGGGAACAAGAGCCTGTGTTCCCAGGGAATAAGAGCCTGTGTCCCAAGAGAACTAGGGCCTGTGTCCCCATCCAGCATTGTTAGAGAGGTAATGACATAAATCTACTCTCAGCATTTTGGCTGTGATTTGGTGTTGCCCTTGGTTACCTCTATGTGTTGATTCACACAATGTTATAGGTTAAGCAGAGTAAATACCTTTCATTTAAGACAGTTTTGAATATCATGTTCTTACAGAGCCAGAAAGATAAAACAATAATTTCTGTCCAGAAGCATCAATTTTCATATCAAATCTCTGTTTCCAACAGACACACAGAGCTAAAACTCTGCAACTAGCATATAGCTCATATCTATAATGAAAATCAAAAAGCAAAACCCCTGTAACAGGAGAGCACATTTAAATTACATGCCAGTGAAGCAGAAATTAATGTAGATGTGATAAATATCCTTCTGTCTTCTTTTATCTTTGATGTTCTGAAAGCAGGTAGGTCTTGAAGGCAAGGCCTGGTCAGGCTCTGGGCCAAAAGATTCTATCTTTTGACATTTTAAACTTGACAAGAAAAGTAAATATAAAATAATGAAGCTGAAATCCATTTTATTTCCTAAGTTAAATATATTACAGTATTCCTAGCTGCCTGCTCAATATAGGTACACAGAGAAAATTAGGGCTGAGGGTTTAGATAAAATACTGTAGTTCCACTCTGAGGATGAGGCCAAACTTGAATCCTCAGTATTTTGAAAGAAAAGAAAGTGCTAATTATGCAGGCTTTTATGGAGATATGGCTGAGTAGAGAGCTGAGACTAAAAATTTCCATTAAGTTTGGAGAGGTTCAAAATTAAACAGGGACTTCCTCATGTTTAATCCTGAGTGAGTTAAAAGAAAAACAACAAAACAACAAAACCCATTTTGTTAGGGGGGGGGAGGGTTATTGTTATTGTACTGTAATACAGTTTTATAAAAGCTATAGCATACCAGTCTTCCTGGTGATTGCAAAGGTGGTGGTGATGTTGCTGACACAAAAATGAGAAGGATTTTTGAAGGTTTTTTACACTTAGATTGTCTCAGCTTGACAGTTTGATTTCTCAAATTCAAAGAAAATCCTAGCAATGTTGACATATGCTTTCCCCCATCCCTTTATCTCTGGCTTGAGGCTGTCAGGCCATTTCATGCCATTGCACAATACCCTGCCTAGTGTTCACTCTGTACCAGGAGGGAAAGAGCTCTCGAAATTCCTCTGAACATTTTAAGATGACATGAAGAAAGTGAAAGAGGTGTACTGAAAGACCAAGGCTTTATTATGGTTTTAAAAAACAACATTGTATTCTTACTGTTCAGATGTTTTACCTGCCTTGACATCTGGGGAATGATTTTTGGATCATCAGTAAGCTACATCAATTTTCTTTGCTCCCTAAATAAAAAACACTTGACATTTGTTCTAGCTTGCAAATTCTCCTTATTCAAAAATACAGAAGTATGGCACAAAGAAATGCATTTTTGAGTCTTTTTCTGACCTCTGTGGGAGAAACTGATAGATCCATTAAATGGCAAGTGTTTCTTCTTCACGTGGCCTTAAACTGCCTTTCCCTCAACGTGAGCTTGCACTTGTATTACTTTCAACGAAAACTCCAGGCTGCTACCCTGTCCCTTCCTTCCTTTAAGGTTAGTGAAAATATTCCAGCTGGGATTTACTTTAAAGGTGTGTCCTTTTTCATAAAAAATTGCAGCAATCTTAGGCAAACAGAAGAACAGCAGGCAAGAGGAATTCTTTAGCTAGCCAATGTTCCATATTTTATTTTCCAGCAGAGAATCTTAACAATCACCCATTGTGTTAGAGAGCCACATGATGATAATATAAATTCACTGATGCAAACCAAAGAGCTACAAACCTTTCTAAATCAACATAAACATATCCCCAAATCTGTGTGTAGACCAGCCGACAGGCGTTCCCTCTATTTTCCTGGGAGCCTTGCCCAAGGCTGGTTGTGCTCAGAGCCATGGGTGAGTGTGAAAGATCAGAGCAGAGCTGGGGTTCACTGCAGCAAGGCACCAGCCACCCTCCTCAGCCAGAGGGTTTGGCTTCTTCTTTAGCTAATGACAGCTGAACCATTTCTCCAGCGGCACATTCGTATTGCCATAGGGAACAGAGTGCCATCCCTGCCTGTTGTGTGTCCCACAGATGTTACGGTGACATTTCAGAAACCTTTAAGCCTCTTCTCAGAACATTATTCCAGTCTACAGGCCTCTATTATTGCAGCACAACTAGACTGGAGGCACAGGGCAGGGTGCACTGCTGAGGAGTCCAGGGGCTGGGCTCTTCATAAGTCCCACCTCCAGGCAATCAAAATAATCAAAGCAATAAATTTATTAATACAATTATCAACATAATAGTCTTGTGGATGATCCATAACACAAAACACTTTCAAAATGCGACTGAATATGTTAGGTGTCTTGAGCTCCCTGAACAGTGAGGAAAGCTGTGTGTTTCCCTTTGTACTGGGATTTTATCTTGTATAAAGGGAAAAATAACTTTTTTAATAATTAAAGAAAATATAAATTGCTCAATGAAATTTTGAATTTCAGTCATGCTAATATTTTTCCTAATAACAGGACCTCTGTAGATTCTCTGTGGTTTCAGCTAGAGAAGAGATACACAAGGACTAGCTACACTACAAACTCTACTACTTTTATAACTGCAGGAAAGAACTTTTTTCCTAGCACTAGCATGGAAGTAGTGTTGCTTTATAAAGTAATTTGAAATTCTTCAAATAAAAGGTGCATATTAAAAGAGCAAAGGCAAAACAGCTTCTGTTAGCCGAGAAAGCCTCTCTGGGCTGGTCTGTCCTTTAATCCTGGAAAGTTAAATTCTGTTTCCACTTCTGAAGAGAGCCAGAGCTTTGTATTGCTCAAATACTTCATTTTTCCAGCTCCCTAACTAGTAGGAAATGCAGTCCCTTGGATAGACAACATGAGTCATTCATGATCTTTCACTTTTTTCCATTCTTTTAAGATCAGAAATTTGTTTGCAAAGCCCATCTCATCTTGTTTTAACATGTACAGAATTTATCCTTTAAGCAGAGACGAGTCTGGATCAAGATTTAAGAGCCAGCTAGATGGCACGTTGGTTCTTATTAGCACTCACATATAGACTCTTACATTCAGACCTCCAGAAAAACACCACTGCATTTTCAAGCCCTACAGTAACCATTGGGTGGCAAAAGGAGAATACTATCCATGGCTGAGACAAGAAAAGCAGCTGTCATAACCCACCATCAGTGTGCAGGAAGTCTTTAAGAGGGACTGGCATTATCAGGGATGGATGCTTGAAGAAATCCCAGATTGCTTGTGTCTTATTGCACATCTGTTCTCAGAGAAATGTTTCTGAATATCATTAGTGAGAGGACAGAGATAAAATATTAATAAAGTTTTCCATTTAAGATTCAAATTAATAGCTGGAGATTGAAGGAACAACTTACTTGATAACGGATACATTAAAAAATTAGGCTACTACTCAATCAGTCATTTAGCAAGATCAGAATGAGTTTTTTTTAAATATTTAATAACATTTCAACATCATTCTGTACCCTAATTTCAGGTACTTGCCTAGTTTTGTAGAGAGTCAATCAATTTTGTATATTTTTAAGAACCTTCCTTGCCACTACCTTATGACTGTGGAGGACTTGGAAAAGACAGTTGTTGAGCAGAAGGTATCCAAATCACCCTGCATATATGCAGAAAAGGTCACAAAGATCACTCTTTTATTTAACAGCATGCCAGAATATGTGGCTTCTGTGAGATTCCTGCTGTATCTCTCGTTTTTTCTCCCTCTGCTTAGGCTTTACTAGCATGGTAAGAGATCAACTGTGTCATGACCATGCTATGCATACAAATATTTACATCATTTCTTTTGCATTTGTGGTTCTGCTGATTAAATGATAATAGAGAAGCAAGGTCTAATTACAGATTGGAAATGGTTCAGCCTTCTCCAGCATCTAGTCACAGGACAGAGGGTGCTTCTGGTACTGCAGATATTGCAGAATAAAACCCCAAAAGAGAAAACTAGATTTGCTGTTGAAAATAGTTAATTTGTACCAAAAATCAGCTGACAGAAGAGGACAAAGACTTGGATCCACAATAAGGGTCCCCCAACAGAGCATTCTATATAAAAATTCCATTAATCTAGAAACGTTTTAATGCACAAAGAAATATATCAGACATTTGCCTTCAGATGTTTCTACTTTATACTTCATTTATTTTCAAAATGCCACCTTTTTTTTCTCACAACTGTAGATCCCTTCTCCTGTCATCCATAAAATTACTTAAGATGGGTAATGTAACATCCAAACAGTGATAAAAAATTGAAATTGATGCCATAGATTTTAACTTTTATATTTTTTANCCATTTTGGGATCCACTGAGGCAGGACCCTCTGGAGCCCAAAGTGTACATGTGAAGGCCTTTCAAATAAATACCTCCTTTATTCCTTTATTCCTGTCTAGTCTCTGTTTCTAGGTAACCATTTAAGGCATCAAAATAAGCATGCCATGTGGAAAAGCCAAACTAGGAAGTCAGACCAAACCTCTGGAGCTGTACAGAAAACAAACCACCATCAGAAGGTGTGAGCAAAGTGATGGAAGTGGCGCAGTGTGAAGATGTGCAGAGTGCACCACAGGCCTCTCATCCACTCCCAAGTGAAACACTAGTTTTAGTAA
>VZRF01001019.1:0-13661 GCA_013396875.1 Vireo altiloquus | reverse complement strand
CTACACCCGACCGTGGCTCACAGGGTCAAGCCCCTCGATAGGGTCACTTACTGTCCCTGTGCGGGCACCATTTGTTGCAGCAAGGGAAAACTCAGATAGCTCAATATGAGTTATTAGCAAGCTTCGGTTTATTGATTAAGGCACAGCATACTTATACAATTCATAGTAAGCTAATGCATATACTGTAACCTAACTATTCTATTGGATATCTTTCTAACTGTTAACCCCACCTTTAGTTTTCATTCCTGGTCACTTACATCTTCATTTTCCCATGTCTAGCTAACTGCAAGCTCTCTATTAGTATTATCTACTAGCCGTAGTGCGGGGCATCGTGCCTCAGCCTCCCCCACTTCTCAACTTAGCTGAGTCTGATATTTCCCAGGCCCTGCTTAGCCATCAGAACAGGCCTAGTGATTTCTGTCAGCTAACCAGTTCCCCATAGCTCACATCATGACCCTGTGTCTGCCTGTGAGTGTTACCAGTGCAAAGCTACCACTTATTAGAAGGTGTTACCAGTGCCTGCCTGGCATACTCCCTGGGACAGACCCTGGCCTTGGTCAGTGAGGGGCTGCTGCCCGGCTGACACAGATCCCTGACAAACATTGACATCTTTGTAGAACTTCTTTTCCCCAAGCTGGCAGGGTTAAAGCTCTGCATAAAATGTCTTCTGCTCCCAGCTCTGTGCTGTTGAGAGTGTTTTCTCAGGGCTCTGGTGCAGGGACTTGCCACATGTGCTGGCCCCTCAAGGTCCTTCCTTATCTTCTGGGCACTGCTGCTGTGCCTTGAGCCCTGCCCAGCCTCTCTTCTCTTACCTTTTGCTCCTCAGTGCCTGGGTTCTCAGCCCCTGCAGGGAAGCACCTTCCCCTGGTACATGTGCAGGGTGGCAGGGAGGACAGGGTGCCATCTCCCTGGCCTAGTGAGTAAGAGGGTGGGGGACCCCCAGGACATGTCCATGGAGTTCCTGGAAGTGTGTGCTCCAGCTCGTGTGCCCCAGAGCTTGGTCCAGTTTCCTGATCCTCTTCTATATCTGTCTATCCTTCTATTCATCCTTATCTCATCGTCTTTATCTCATGGTCTCCCTCTATCTTCTGCTCCTTATTCGTCTTTTTCTCTCCTTGGTTCTGTTTGGCTCCCCATCCTTATCTTCAGCAGACCAGATCACCAACATATAAACGAGGTTTTGTATGTGTAACCAAAAGTGTAGTATGCCCATGAATTGTGTGTGGGTCACACTATGTACCTATAAAGCCTTGTATTTCTAGAACTGTAAGACCCAGTTCTCATAGGTGGATGACAGTCAATGATGATCAGATTCACAGATCTGATCCTAAAGGAGAGAAAGAGGGAGGAAGAAGCATCTGAATTGTAAAATTCTCTGGTGGCATTAAAAGCAGGAGCTGCAGTAAGTCCCAGGTTCTTGAGGCCATGTCCTCATCTTCTGCCTCCCAGTCTCTCCTTTCCCTACTTTGTATCACCTAGATCTCTAGATCTCTGCCTCTTCTATTCATAAAATCATAGAATGTTAAGAAACAGACCTTAAAGATCATCTGTTCCGATCCCACTAGACATATGGTCCCCCTAGACCAGGTTGCTCATGGCCTTATCCAACTTTGTGTTTAATGTTGCCAGGGATGGGAAAGCCACAGCTTCTCTGGGCTACCTGCCACAGTGTCTCACCACCATCACAGTAAAGAATTTCTTCTTAATGTCTAGTCTAAATTTCCCCTTTCAATTTGTACCTGAGATAAGCTCATTTGGTAAGAGCATGGTGCTGATAATGTTGTGAGTTTCATCCCTATATGGGCCATTCACTTAAGAGCTGGACTTGATGATCCTTCTTCCAACTCAGAAGATTCTGTGATTACTTTTTGTCCTATCACTCTAGTGATGCCTTAAATGGCTACTTAGAAACAGAGACTAGACAGGAATAAAGGAAAAAAAAGGTGGTATTTATTTGAAAGGCCTTCAGATGCACACTTTGGGTTCCAGAGGGTCTTGCCTCAGTGGATCTCAAAATAGATGACAGGTCACGAGTTCTCTACACTTTTATATCAACATATATTCACCAAGCAGAACCCAGCCAATGCTTACCCACTTCTCTTTACAGTTCTTGTTCTGGGTGTCCTTGGAGAGCAAGTTACAGAGGTTTGTAATGTCTACCTTAGCATAGAGAACAGCACTTAACAAGTTACAGAAAACTTCAGAGCTATACTAGCAGTACAGGATTTGAAATATATAAAAGTTAAAACCTAAGGCATCACTAGTCCCAGATGAAGAGTCCTTCTGCTTCCCTTCAAATACTAGAAGATACAGATACTGTTGTGCTGTTCTTTGTCCCTTCATCTCTCTCTGCCTGGATCCCTGTCCCTTAAGCTTCCCAACCCTCTTTTTCCCTTTCTGTAATTTTGTCAATTTCCTTGTACGACAGTTGTTCTCTCTATTTTGCATCCCAGTCCCATTCCCTCTCTTTCTCTACCCACCAGTCCTGGTCCCCGTTGCTCTCTCTGTCCTTCTCTCCATCACTAGTTATGTTTGCTCCATTACTCTGCCTTGCTCCCCATCACTGCTTTTTTATTTCTTCATCTATTTGATTAATTTCCTACCCTTCCTTTTTTCTCTCTATCCCTCTCTTCCATTCCTTGTCCTCTATTTATGCCTCTATCCTTCTGTGATGTTCCCTGCCCTTTATTTCTCTAATTTTCTATTGCTCTCCCCATTTCTCTGTTTCTTTCTCTATTCCACTCTTCTGTTTGTCGTTGTATTTCTCTCTGGGATAATTTTTTGGCATTCTGTCCCTCATCTTTTTTATTTATGTCTCTACTTTTTCTCCGTCTTTTTCCCCTGTCCCATTGCCTGTCACTGCTTTTTCTTTCCAGCTCTCTGCCCTGGTACTGTCTCTCTGTCTACCTTCCTGTCTCTATTTTTTGTCTATCTCTCTGTTCAGCAACTTGTCATTTCTTGTTACATACCTTTCTGCCCATGACAGTTCTTTCTTTCTCCATCTCTGTCTTGCTCTGTCCCTTATTTTTCTCTGTCCTTCTGCCCTTCTTTCTTCATCTCTGTCCTGCTCCACTGCCCTCTTTTCCTTTCAGGTTCGTTCTCTGTCCTGCTCCCCATCCCTTTTCCATCGCCGTTTTTCCTGTCCCTTTTCTCTCTGCCTCTCCCCTCTGCTCCCTGTCTCATTCTTTCTCTATCCTCATAATTCTTGTCTCTCTCTTCCTCTGTCGCGCTTTCCATTCCTATTTCTTAATGCTCCATCTATCCTCTGGCCAATATTAATTTATCTCTATTTCTATCCTGCTTCCTGTTTCTCTCTCTTATCCAGTGTGCTGCTGGGTATCCCTCTGTCCTGCTCCCCATCCCTGTTACTTCTTTCTCTTTCAGTGTCTTGCTCCTTGTCCGTTTTTTTTTCCTCTTTCACTCTGTCCTGTTCCCTGTCCCTTTATTTTCTTCTTCCATCTCTGTCCTGCAGCCTATTGCTGTTTTTATTTCTCCATCCCTTTGATCTGCTTCTGTATTTGTTTGCGTGTTCGGCTTCGGTAGTGGGGGAGTGAGGCTACAGGAGTGGCTTCCCTGCAAAGCTACTAGAAACCAATGATCCCATCTGATAGAACTAGTGGGAAGCCATGATGTACCCAAGGCTGAGTCCAACAGCAATGGTGACAGTGCCTGTGGGATAACAAATTTAAGAAGGGGGAAAAAAGTTATTGCACAGAAGCAATTGCAGGCAGAAAAGAGACAGATGAGAATATGTGAGAGGAACAGCTCTGCAGACACCAAGGTCAGTGGAGAAGGAGGAGCAGGAGGTTCTCCAGGTGCTGGAGCTGAGATTCCCCTGTAGCCTGTGGTGAAGATCAGGGTGAGACAACTGAGTCCCTGCAGCCCATGGAGGTCCATGGTGGATGAAGAACTCCACCTCCAGCCCATGAAGGAGCCTATGCCAGAGCAAGGTGATGCCCAAAGCTGGAGTCCGTGACCCCTGTGGGAAGCTTGTGCTGGAGTGGCAAGGACCTGTGGCTCTCCCAGTGGAACCCACACTGGATGCTCTCTGATTCCACCTTCAAAATTAAATACATCTGGGAATTAGTCCAACACAAAAGATGCCTGCACAGAAAGTTGCTGCTGACCTTTACCTCCCCAAGGCACCTGAACCATGTGGACCAGGTGGGTTCTTACACAAATAATTGTACTGCCATAATTTTCAAGAATACACCTCTGAAATTTAGAACACGTCTGGGGATTAATTCCACATAAAAGGAATTAATGAAAGCTGTTCCTGACTATTACCTCCTCTGGGAAGCCTAACATTGTACTGCAAATACTGGGACTAGCTGTTTGCCTTGCCAAAATAAAGGTATTGCCATAGTTTTTTGGAGCCCAGCTCTGAAATTCGGATATCAGTTCTAAAATATGTCAGGGTGAATTACTCCCACCAAAAAAAAAAAAAAAAAAGTGCTAGGAAAGTACTCTGACTGACCTTGGCTTCCCCTGGCCAACCTATCATATGTACCACTGACAGCTGGCCTAAGTATTTTCCTTCCCAAGCAAAGTCTCTGTTTTTCCCTTTTTGGAGACCACCTCCAAATTTTGGAATCCATGACAAAAATTCTATACTTGTGAGAATTGCTGCCCTACAAGATGTGCAAAGACAATAAACTATTCCTCACCCTTACCTTCCCTGGGTATCCAGTCATCTGCGCACCAAACCTGGGGCTAGGTGTTTTCTGTTCTTAGGAAAGCCATCGTCACCCACTTTGAGAAGTCCACCTCAGAAAATTACTATGCCTCCTCCAAAATACAAGGGATCCAGAGATGGCTCCGGTCTCTGTTTGGAGACAATTTTAAAGAGGACCCTCTGGAATTAGTTGTCTCCTCTAAAAGGGTTTCAACAATCCCTTTCCACCAATAGGAAATGAATACTAATAGATGAAAGTGAAAAAAACCCCAACCGTTTACTAACAAGCAAGGGGGGAAAAAAAGGTAAATAACTGCTAGATATTAAAGTGTCAGACCTTAACCCCACACACACACCGGAATTAAGTCCCCAAATGCCTTCTCGACACACGGTACCAGATGGCGCCAGCTTTCCCTCTGCGGAATAAACAGGACCTACCACGGACAAGTTCCCGCAGGAGATGAAGGCTCGGTGGCTCGTCCAGCATCAGCCTCCCCTCCACGGCAGAGCTCAGCGAGACAGTGACGAGAAGCGAAGCGGCTGGGCTGGAGTCACTCAGTATGTCTTCTCCCCGGCAGGACACACGGAAGCCACTCTGGACCCTCATTCGGCATGGCTGGGGTTTTGCCGGGGCCAAAAAACAACGTCAGCCACGGAAAAATCATGCGCACAGAGCCGCGGAAAACGGGAGCGGCGAGACTTCAAAACGCCCGCGCAGAAACAGAAGCTCTTCCCCCTCTGGCTCCACACACCTCTGGTACCGGGCTGGCGGGTCTTAAAGATACAGCAACCAATTTTTGGACACAAAGCGGAGGATCATGGAATATAATATCACAATAACTCACTCCAAGACACTCCCACACAAAAGATGCCATGACAGAAAAGCTGTGCCTGGACAATAACGGTCCCCGGCATTCTATGATCTGCACAACAAACACTGGCTGTGGCTGGCAGGAGTTCAACTCTGAAATTTGGATACTGTTGGGAGTTAGGCGTCTTCAGGGAATTTTCTTCCTAAGCGTTGTCATGGAGATGGCAAATCCATTAAGAGACAAAAGATGAAGGCAATTGTCATGACCCGGTTATTAAAGTTCTTAGAAATGCCTCTGCCCAAATTAAGGTGAAAACGAGACCATATGCCAAAGTCAATAGTACAGGTTTTATTTGATGGTAAATATGAGAGAGAAAAAAAAAAAATAGAAAAGAGGAAGGGGGAAACAGAAAGAGAGTGACAGAGACAGCAACGATATTCCGTTGATCCTCTCCAGCTGGTCTTCTTGGTGCTGATGGTCTCTCTGAAAAGCAGAGAATCTGATGGGTCAATATACACTCAGGCCAGGTGGCAATGTCCAGGTACATTCCCTAGTGGCGGGAGGAGGGCGGGGATGGGGAAGTCTCTTGCAGCAGACTCTGGATCTGTTGCATCACGCGCAGTCGTGTGGTGCAAAGCCTTTGGGGGGTCTTTTATGGATTATGACACCCCCTCAGCTGCCTCTCACGTGAACGTCCCATGGATGTGGCCTTCCCAAAGCTGGGGGTTCCACAGCTGGGCCAGTTTGTGTAAGGGAGGATGGATGTTCACTGCCTCAGACCAGAGGTCACACCTCCTCCCCCCTTCCCTCGTTTCCCCGGAAAGTCTGTATAAATCTGGCTTCCGTGAGCTGTGGTCACCCCCACACCAAATCCAGCCAGAAGTGATTTGCTCAGCAGGGCAGCTAGGTTTGGCTTTCTTGTGGATACATTCCTTTCCCTCAGCCTTGTTTGTTTTTTCCCTAGGCTGTAATATATATAAGTGATTTGTGTCAAATGGAATAAAAGAATAAGGGAAACTGTGTGTTGATTGCAAATATTGCTGTAATATTGTGTAAGACTTGGTAAAGCAGAGAGAAACCAAGTAAAGCATGGAATAAGGGGGCCCAGTTGGAAGTTTAGCTGATGATAGCAGGATGGAGAAACTTTGTGGTTAGAGCTATTGGTGAAAATAGAAGCTTAACATATATTAGGGAACCTGAGTTATTAGAAAATGCTTGCTTAAGGTATATGGTTAGTGCTTACATGCGGAAAAAAGAGGAACCAGCGAATGCAGAGAGGTCAGTCTCCTAAGGACCACTAGATGAAGACCCAAGATCTGGCATGTCAGCATGAATTAAACCTGCACAAACACTCTGGAACATACCAAGCCAGCATAAATAAGAACAATAAGTGTATAAAAACCTGGCTGGAACTGTGTTTGGTGTGCGTGTTGGTTGGAGCAGTGACTCCCCACGCACCCAGCTTTGGCCTGATCACCCAATGCTGTTTGCTTGCTTGTCTTTTATCGCGAACATGTAATAAAACTTTGATTGAAAGCATATTTCAGCTGACTTAGCCTGAAATAATTTACAACATAGGCCTCAGATGACTGAACAATAACATCTTATCTAGGTGGTTTAACTTACAGTCAAAAGTCCCAGTCAGGTGTCTTCAGAGAGTCTTCTTTGGTTGTAGCTTCTTCATATAGTTTTTGTTATAATGAGCAAAACTTTATATCAATGTTTGAGGCATGAACTATTTCAGTCTCTGACAGTAATGCTTCCGCATATGGTTGGAATGGTTCTGGGGGATGCAGGTGGCGAGGCGGGGTTGTTTCGGCCGTTTCTTAGGTGGGGGTGGTTCACTCTTTGCCCAGCTTGGAGGGGAGACAGTTGTGGTATTTGAAGCTGGACTTCTCCTGCCATGGGGGTTTGGTGCTGCTGTGAAGTTTCTCCAGACTGCCTATTGGCGAGGCCACTTCTTGCAGTGTACTGCTGGTGGATTAGGACTTCTCTGAAGCACCCGCCCTTGCCGGGAGAGACCTGCACCATCTGCGTGGGTGTTTCCAGGGAAAAAGACCGGGTCCTCACCTCCTCTCTCTCTCTTTCTCTGGAGAAGGCACCTCCCAGCTGCTGGTAGACTGGAACCTTACTGGGGCTGCCATGGCCAGGATGCTGCACCGGACACGTGAGAGCATGCAGAAACTCACACCAACTCCCGCTCCCGCCAACTCTCTCTCCCCAGGGGCGCTGTTAACCCCCGGGGAGGCTCTGGGCTCGCACCGGAGCGTCCCCGGGAGCCGCGGGGAGCCACTGCAGCCCCTCTGCCTCGCCCCACCCCGCTCCCTGCCGGCTCTGGCCGTCACTACACCAAAGGGGAAATTGCTTAACGGCTGGGAAAACTTATGTTATTGGGTTTTCTTCTTTTTTGTGTGTGTTGTTGCTGTTGTTTGTTTTGTTTTTCATAAATATACTCTAGTAAAGAACTGTTATTCCTTTTCCCATATCTTTGCCTGAAAGCCCCATAATTTCAAAGTTATAATAATTTGGAGGGAGGGGATAATCTTTTCTGTTCCAGGAAATGTTCCTGCCTTCCTTGGCAGACACCAGGACAGGTACCAATTACAAAGCTGAATACATAGCTCCCACACTAAAGGTGCCAGTTCCAAACCAAATATTCTAGGAAGGAAAGCTCTTGCTGGCCTTACCTCTCCTGTGCAGCCTATAATCCAAACCACAAAACCTGGGGCTAGATGCTTTCATTCCCCAGGAAAGACACTATTATCCTCTTTCAGAAGCCCACCTCCAACATTTGGATACTTCCATAAGTGTATTACATCCAAAAATGGCCCCTGCACCACCAACACCAGGGATAGCTGCTTTCCTTCCCAAGAAACGACAGTTAACCACTTTGAGGAGCTCACATCAAATTTGTATATGCTCCCACATGTAAGTTGCCAAGAGAGAAAGCTGATTCTGGTGCACACCTGCCCTGAGCAGGACTGAAAGATCTTACCAACCTTCACCTGCTCAGCCTCTCATCTGCACCCAAAGCATTGGGGCTACATGCTTTCCTTTTCATGTAAAAGCAATGTTAACCTCTTTCAGGAGTTCTTCACCAAAAGTGGACAGTATCTTTCCTTGGGAAATCACAGAATTACCTAGGCTGAAAAATACCTATGACATCATCGAGTCCGACCTATGACATCATCAAGTCCGACCTATGACCTAACACCACCTTGTCAACTAGACCATGGCACCAAGTGCCACATCCATTTTTTTCTTAAACACCTTTAAGGATGGTGACTCCACCACCTCCCTGGGCAGTCCATCCCAATACCCAATCACTCCTTCTGTGAAGAACTTCCTAAAATTAGAACAGCTAATTGTACTAGTTTGAAAACAAACCAGTGAGAGACCACAGGTCAGAATTATAATTTAATAGGAAAATTAAAATAAATGCAATAGTACAAGAACACTGACAGAGTTAGGATACAACCTGACACACTGTTAGTCAGGGTAATGGTAGAAGTGCAGATGAAGTGGTTCTGTCGAAGCAGTAATCCCGTAGAAGGGTTTGGTCTTCACCTGACAGTCCAGTAGTAGATCTTGTCCTCTGGAAACCCAGTGAGTAAGGACTGCTTGTGCTGTTCCAAACCCCAGATTATATCCAGGTGGGAATCCTTGGCTCCTCCCCCCTGGGTGGAGCATCTCACAATAGGATGATGTAATTCTATGAGTCATGTGGAAGGTCCTTGATTGCCGATTAAACAAGGATAGCCCCCCCCAGAAGGGAGTTATCAAGGATGAGTCATGGTAGGAGATAACAAACACTGCCCCACCTGCTTTAACAGCTTGTGAAGATAGAATACGTACTATTGGCTACATCTTACATTGTAACCAGGGACACGGAGCTGGTGCTGCAGGGGATCATTTGCCCAGTTGAAGTGAAGGCCAGAAAGACCATCTTGTCCCGGACAATTCTTTGTTGGAAAAATTCAGTATTAGAGACCCCAGTGTGGGTTGATGAGTTCCCGAAAAGAAGATGACAGTGCTTTAACGTGCTTTTTACTACTTTTTTTCACTTAGTCCCAGTGTCTTATGTGCAGATAAGTTGACAGTGGAGATGAAAGTCAGAAGGAGCTCCTGTCCTAGCTCATTTTCTGTGAGAACTGTACCCCAATGCTTACAATTATCATGTTGGTATCCAAATTCTGAAAGGGAATGACAATGCTCTTCCTTAGGAATGAAAGCACATAGTCCTAGTGTTGGTCCTGCCCAGGGGATATAAGGGACAGCAACAGCTTTCTGCTCTGACAGCTCTTGTCTAAGAGCAATTTTTGGACATATTACACTTTGGAGGTCTTCCAGGTTTCAGAGGTGTCCTTCTGAAATTTTAGCAGTTTTATGAACAAGGTAAGAAGCTATCTCCAGCCTCGACGCGCAGATGATAGAGTAGTTAGGGGAGGTAAACCCCAGCAACACCTTAGTGTTTTGTCATCTTTTGTGTGGGAGCAGCACCAGAACTGTTCTGGAGTTTAGGACCACATTTCTCTTGAGATGGCATCATAGTTCCTTTCTTTGGCAAGGAAAGCTATTTTGTATTGACACAGTAGGTGGTTCAGGGGGTGTCTTGGTTCATTTAATTTCTTCTGCAAGTACACAGCGCAATTGGATGGTGGTGTTGAACCATTATGGTGGGAGTGTAACAGCCAACAGCCAATCTGTCAAGTTTTCTGTCCTGCAACCTTTAGTATCTGAGTCAGTGGTGGGGTTCAGTTTTGAACCGCGATTGTGTGTGACTGAAGGAATATGATGGTATACAGAGCTAGCAAAAGCGCAGATACCATGGTGTGTGGTAGAGTTCAATGGATGGAGTTGAAGGTGGAGCCAGCAACAGCTTTCTCATCTGGCACTTTTGTGAGCTGTGTTTTTGCCAGATGTTTTCAATTTTGAAGCTGGGCTCAGCAAATTGAAAGAATTTAATAGTACATATTACTATTGAGAAGGTGTTTGTGTTACCCCTAATGCATTATGGTGTTCCCACACCCCCTTTTTCCTCCCTTCCCTGCTACCCCTGGCCACTCCCTTGGGCTCCTCCTATTGGTCTGTGAGGGAACCCAAACCCACCCCCACCCCTCCCCCCATCCGATCCCCATGGAACTCCAGACCCTTTGCCTTTCCTTGCCTTTCCCTCTGGAGGTTTGCGTGCTACCACGTGAATAAAGATCTTCCATGTTCTCTGTGCAAAGGCCTCTTCTCATCTTCTTTACTGCTGTGTTTGTTGCGAGGAGCAAGATGCTGGAGCTAGCCATGAGGCTCCCCAGCCGGTGAGGGCCCCGTGGTCCATGCCTTCAGAGGGAAGGTTTGGAGCACAAGAGGCCGACCCGGGCCGGGCAGAAATGCTCTTTGGCACTGCTTTGCGGCTTGCCACTCCACCGAAAAACCGGCAAACCGCAACAATGTGTGGTGCAAATCAGTTTGCAAATTGAAGGGGGAGGTCAGCCAAAGCTTTCTGCCCTGACACTCAGTGACAAGATGTTTTCAACTTTGGATCTGGACTGTATGTTGCATCGAGATAGTCATGGTCCAATTACTTCTTTTGAAAGTCCATACCCCTACTCAACTGCATGTTGAACGATGACGGTGGGAATGTAAAAACTAACAGGAGATTTTTTTTCTGGAACCCACATTAGTGTGGGAGCAGTTAGCGTAGGGGTTCTGTTGTGGATCCTGGCTCTCTGACATCGAAAGAATACGATCCTGAATACAGCAGGATTGTTGGCTGTGCAGTTTATAGGCTACAAAAGAAAAATTAATTCCAGCATCTGATGCAGTTTGTCATCTGCAAGAAGAGTGTGAAGGCTTTTTGTTCTGGGACCTTTTGTATGGGAGCAGTTGCTGGACCCTTAAAACTTTGAAGTTGGGCTCCACAAGAGTGAAAGAATATGCTGGTACATGCAACAGCAAAAAAGCGTCTAGCTCCAGGGTGGGTGTTGCAGTTCAAAGAATGCAAGTCACATGTGAAGCCAGTAAGAACTTTCTCAACCTTTTGTGACTGAGATTTTTGTCAAACATTTTCAATTTTGTAGCTGGGCTCTGCAACAGTGAAAAAATGTGATCATACATTCATCTGGAAAGAGAAAAACCATATCACCAGTGTGTGTCTGTAGAGCAGTTTACAGGCTGAAAGCGGAAGATGATGTCTCAGTCTTTCACTCTTTCAGAGTTTGGATCCCAAAGAAACATCCAACCAATTGCTTGAACAGTAAAGGTGCCAGGACAAAGAGCTCTAATTTGCTTTTACCCTCCCACTGTTGCCGTTCAACAGCTCCACATGATGGCAGTGTATACTTGCAAAAGTAAATGTTCCATGGTTATCTCTGAACAATGTGCATATCCAAAGTTGAAAATGTCCAGGCACTACTGGCAAATAAAATGTGCCTGTAAAGAAAACTTTCACTTACCTTCAACTTCCATTTGCAAACTTGTATTTGAACCACAATAAAGTGTCTGTCACCTTCCACCTGCAGCTTGTAAACTGCACAAATCCCACAGTACTCTGCATTTTCCTGATCAGCTGTATGTACTCTCACATTTTTTCACTCTCGAAGACCTAAGGAACAAAGTTTTAAATGCAGGCCAAAAATCTCGGTTGCAAAAGATGCCAAGATGAGAGAGTTCTTGCTGGCTCCACATCTAACTCACATCCCTTGAACTCCATCACTCACCCTGGAACTATGCACTTTACTTCTCAGCTGTATCTGCCGTCATGCACTTTAAATTTCAGAGTCCAAACTGTCCTTCTACATCTCACACACAAAAACATGCCAGGACAGAAGCAGTTGCAGGATCACTCACAGCCTTTCAGCTACATACAACATATTGGGGCTATGCACAACTCTTCTCAGCTCGTCCTGGTTCTGGCTAGGACAGGTTAATTTTTGCAGTAGTTGGGAGGGGACTAGAACAAACAGCCAGTTATTGCCTTCACCTGACCCTTGCAGCCTATAATCTACATCAAGCATACAGTACTATGTACTCTCCTTCTCGGGATTTTCTCAATCCCATAAACTACAAAGCTATAATTATGTTTCCTACTACAGCTTGAAAAGAAAAATGTGCCAGGACAGAAGCAATTTCTTGACTAATCCTCCTTGCAGTGTATCAATGCACCACACATATTAGGATTATGCACTTTTCTTCCCAGCTATAAGTACCATGACATTATTTATGGTCACTAGACTCAGCTTGTCGATTTGAAGTCTTCAAGCCACTCCTCCCAAAAATAAAGTTTTAGAACAAAAACCAGTGCTGGGTATCACCTTCTTCTCACAGTCTGTAAACTGTCCTGCATTCTTGCAGAGCCACGATCCCAAATGGAACTCCTTCCACAGTAAAGTTGCCAGGACAAAAAGCTCCTCTTGGCTTTTGTTTTCCCACTGTCATGGTTAAACAGCTCCACAAGATGACAGTGTACTTGCAAAATCATTTGAATGTACAGTATATATCTCTAAACCACCCAAAGATCATAAGTTGAAAACGTCTAGTCACTACTGGCAAACAAAACGTGCCAGAACAGAAAGTTTCCCTCACCTTCTTCTTCCATTTGCAAAATTGTATTAATGCCACAATGAAGTGGCAGTCACCTTCCTTTTGCAGCCTGTAAATGGCACACACTTAGCACTTTCCTTCATATTCAGGAGACCAGTTCTACCATTAGGAGCGGAGCTCCAACAATGCATATGCGGCTGGGGATTGCTCCCTGCCACAAAAGGTGGCAGGACAGAAAGATTTTGCCCGCCTTCCTTGACCTCCCCAGCACAGCCTCTCATCTGAACCTGAGACACTGGAGCCAGGTGCTTTTCTTCCTATGGAAAAGGACTGTCATTCTCTTCCAGGAGTCCATCGTGTAAATATGGATACCACCTCCTATACTGAATATGTTAAAAAATTGGTCCCATATGGAAGGTGCCAGGTCAGAAAGGTCATGCTTTCTTTTACTTCCACTGGACAGCCTGTCATCTACACTTGAACCACTGGGGCTAGGTGCTTTCATTCCCATGGAAAAACACTTTAAAACTCTATAGGAGCCTGTACTAGTTTGAAATTAAACCAGTGGGAGATCGCAAGTCAGAATTATAATTTATTAGGAAAAATTAAAAAAAACCCAAAGCAATAGTACAAGAACACTG
>VZRF01000995.1:0-25372 GCA_013396875.1 Vireo altiloquus | reverse complement strand
CAGCTGCTTTCTCCCCCTGTCCTGGAGCAGTGCTACTTCAAGCCAATTTAAATGACTTTGACAGACTCATCACAATGTAAAAGTGATTGTTCTTACCTTCTTTCCTCTGTGACTAACTTTCTGGGCTGACAGAAAGGAAGCTGACAGGAGGAAATATGAAGAGGATAGAGGCTACTGCTGCATCCTTGTCTTAGTTAATGTTTCAGGTGCTGGTGTTAGCAGAAAAATTTACAACCTGCTTTTACTTTCCATTTGCAAACGGAACACACCAGAGAGATAGTAAAAGTCAGGGCTTCCAGCCATTTCAACAACCATGGATATGAACTAGCTACTCACAGGAAAATCCTCTATTTCCACATGTACATATATTTCTGGTTTTACCCCTATGCATATATTTATATTGAGTTTTTTTCTTTCTTATAGATATTTAATGTAAATTTCTGACGGATATTTAATAAAAAATTAATATCTTTGCTAATGCTTTTACAAGTGATATCTAAGCCTTTTCTTTCATCCAAACAAAATGGAGTTCTATAACTTATAACTTTATAACTTACAAATTTATAACAATATCAAATTTCTGCTCTAGGTTCTGAAAGTTTTTTCACAAATATCTTTCTTTGAAAATTATTTTCCTTAGCCTCATTTAAATGGGGAAACGTATGTGGGGATTCAACAATGCTCATTATATTATTTATTCCTTTTTCATTAAAATCAAAGTAACATATCCAGGTGATTTTTTTCACCAACCTGCACATTCTGGTCACATTCATTATTTTTCACATGGCTAGGCAAATCTCATAAGATAGAAGCAGATGGTGACAGCTTCCTCATACCATCAAATCAAATTGAGACAGCAAAAATAAACATTGGTCCCAAGAAACTAGGTGAACAGCCTGCCTTCTGAAAAGCTGTGCCAATTTTTTAGAAACCATGGGCAAAAAAATTTTGATTAAGAAATAACCATGAACCTCCAAAAAGAATTCTTGGGAGAATACTGAAGATAGGAGACTGCCTAACACTTAGTGTTCTGTGTCAAGATGGGGTTTGTTTGAAAAGTGTGAGTGTTCTCCCTCTGGCCTTTGTGTTGAGAACGTGCTCTGATCAATAATTCAGTGTCACCTGAGGTTCACTATTTGAAATTCAAGAGCTGCAGGTAATATTTGCTCTGTTTCTTCAGCCCCTTCTATGGAACAGTAAAAAAATCGTAAAATATGCAGTGAAAATATTGCTACTATAGGATGAAAATCTACGTAGTAAATACCATCCATGTTTGCTATCTTAATAGCAGCACCAAAATCTGGTTCTGTGTTTTTCTCCTCCTATTTGTATCTTTAGTGTATTTTTTTTTTTCACCACTCAGAAAGCCTTGCACCATGGTACATGGCAAACAACTGAAGGAGGAAAAACAAATACTTTGGGAATATCATATGTACATTACATTGCCCTGGCCTAAGTTAAACTTCTGATTTTGAGCATAAAGTACAAGAAACAAATATTTTCGCTGATTTAGGATTTGCAGCATGCTTGCAAGAAGGAAATGCTTGTCTGGTCAAAAGAGTGAGGGCACTAGGTTCTTTCAATGAAATTATTACCAAACTTCCAAACACTGGTCGAATCTCTCCTTGTTCTCAAATAACAAAACAAAACAAACACCTCTCAGCTTTAAAAGAAAAACCAAACTTATTTCCATATGTAACATTTCCATTTCAGATTATTACCTTTGTTAAATTTTTATGCAACAGGAACTCGGTTATATTACTGATAGAAAAGTAGGGCAAGAGATTGAAAAGTGGTACTATTTCTATATTACAAAACTGTTGCCTTTGACAGAAGAATATCAATAATATGTAAATATATAAATGAAAATACCTATAACATTACTGCTTTTATGTGACAGTGTGTGGATTATTGGAAGGAGAGAGGTTTTATGACAAGTGGGCTGGGGCAATAGCATAGCATTTGCATAATCATATATTTTATAAAAATAATATATTTTATAAATAGGGAGAATCACACAGTCCAAGCAGAAAAATTTAGCAGTGCCTCTCATTTGGAATGTTCTCTTTGTTATCTTCTAGAGAGTGACTTATTCTGTAAAAAACTTGTTACACAACTCATTATGTGTCTTGATATTCATCATAAAGTAAATGTTATGACAAATTAATTTGATGAAAAGATACCTTAAAAATATCGCAGCAAAAATGACAATTGTTATGATTAACAGAGTTCTAGCATAGTCAAACGCAGGTTGTATTTTAGATTTTTGTTGTGTTCTGTACCTAACTGAAATAAGTTGTATCTAAAGTTGCCATCTAAACTTTAGAAGGCACATTCTTTGACCACTAGCAGGGTGTGCCCACGAGGTACTAACACAGGACTGAGGGAAAGAAAATCTTCTTGTGTCAATGAATAATACTTATAAGAATTATATAATAATATTATAGATAATAATAATAAAATACTTATAATTTGATATTGTGTCCATGCATGTGGAAATGTCAGTTTTACAATGATTCTTCTTGTCCTTCAATTAAATCCTCCTGTAATTTTGAGGATGTGAGGGAAGCAAAAAAGGTTACTGTTAACTTCTAGCCTAGGTCCACAATCTCATGGGGGTAATGGGGGAATTCACTGCCTGATCTTCAGTTCTGTGCTGCCTGAGGAATTTGGAAAGGTACAATCCCATCAGTTTAGGTATGTCTTTTAGATTTAATTTTTATCCTTTGTAATCCCAAATTATACTAATGTTTGTATTTCAGTGAAAACAAACTATTTTTTACAGCCTCAATCGATGTACGTATCAGCCAACTTTTAGAAAAATGCTAAAATACATGTGCCATAGGCAATGAAATGTGTTAATTTTCCTGCTTACTGCTGCTATAGTTTTTCTTCTATTTAGTGCATTGATTTTAAGTCATCAGGTAACGTATAGCATGGATTTCCATCTACTTCCTTATATATATCAAGGACCTCTTAGACATTTGACTGCATTTTTTAGATCCCTCTTTTTATTCTTTCTCATCATTCTTCATCTTTTCCCTACATTGTCCTTTACCTCACGTCTTCTTTTTACCTGCAGGGATGTGCTGAAGAGGATTGGTAACGATTTGGGATTTTTGCTTCCACCTCTGTCTTGAATCTATTTCTCCTCACTTTAAAAATAGGAAATTTTTTCCAAGCCTTATAGGGATAGAACTGCAACAGCATTAACCTTGTCAGATACTTTCACCAACTCCAAGTTGCCTTCTAGTCCTCAGACACAGAGGTCTTTTGCTCCAGGGGACGAAGTTAAGCCATTAACGAAGCTTGATCTCAAAACTGTGGAATTCTTATTTTCAGCTTAGCTGAAAAGTATTCAGAAACAGTAAAATGAGGGGAAAAGATGATTACTGTATACTTCAATGGATATTTTATTGCTGAAAATGGGGGGTGCACACAATCAAATATTTAACAAAGGACCTTGCACTTTGATTTTAATATGAATTTCCTCCAAGACTTCATTACACTGTGGTCTGACATTTAAATAAATTCAAATTTATTTACCGCAAGATATGTAGCAACAAGACAGCATATGTCCACTAATTTAACAATATTTCTGACAAGTTCATAGTATCTCCCTCATTAGAGCCTCTTCTTCCTTACAGAAATATTCTCCCAGGACTCCTTTTTGCGGGAGTGTTTTGGTGCAAAGGCTCCTCCTGCAAATGTTCACAAAGTACTAACATGACATTTCAATAGTATTAAAACCTGTTCAAGTTTACTTGCCAACTTGTGGCCTATTTGCAAGTAAAATATGCCTTCTTTTCTAATCATCTGCTGCTTTAAATGATCATTTCCCATTCGTTTAATAATATATGCCAAGTGCCTTCCAAACATATTTTATCCTTAGACTGTCTCATCATCATCTTGTGTGGTAGCAGTGCCCCTCTCAAAAGAAATGAACAACATAAGGAACTCCAAACGTCTAAGCAGCAGTTCACATTATAAAAGATACAAAATGCCTGTAGCAAGACCTATCTAAAAAACACCAATACATTCTTAAAATTCAACAAAAAGTGGAAAGTAGCTGGAGAAGCATTTGGGCAATTTTGATCAATCAACGACCGTTTTAAACAATATCAATTATTTGTGAATTGAAGAATCTGAAATATGTTACCATAGGGATGATACTGGAAAAGTAGCATCAGTTTCTAAAATACTAATTGGAAAATAACAATCCTAATTCCATAGAAATAAATGTGTGTTACACCAGTCAAGAAGGAATTGCTAAATTAGATTGGAGTGCCAGAAAGGTACATCCATCGAAGGGAATGAAAGAGTTATTTGTGTTTGCAAACATTGTGTGAGGCGAGTTTAATTTTGTGAGTAAAAATATTGCCACTGTTATCTGAGAGAGATTTAGATAATCTAGAAACAGGAGAACAAGTTAGCACAATCTTCCCCAAATAGCTTATGAGACCAGCTTGTGGAAAATGTTCAAGAGCAGTCTGGGAGAAGAGATATATTTAATATCTTTGCAACAGTGCAGCTACATAGCAGAAAAAGGTGTGACAAATAAAACAAAATTAAAAAAAAAACAACAAGGATTAAATGAGATAAAAAACTAATGGAAATTAGGTCAAACGTCTTAATATTTTATTCCCCTCTCTCATGCCCAACACTTTTAATATCATATTACTTATTTCTGGGCCTAGTCATACATTTGATGTTTAGATAACTGTCCTAATCACAGGTCAAACTTGCAAACTGAAAAAGAGATTTTTTTTTTTTCTCTACATGCCTTAATTGTGTCTAATGTCCATGATACAGAAAAACTAGTTCTACTTTTTCACTTGAGAATTTAAGATACATTTTTAGGGATTTTTTGTAATGTGTTTGTTCTTTGTGAATACTGGTACCTCACTCTTGAGGATTTTTCAATTTTCTGGTTTAGAAAATGTATGGTAGTATACAATTAATTCATAACACTCAGAATATTCACTGTGGTAATAGAGCTGATAATCTTGGGAGAGCTAATGAACAAAGTTCAATGCTATTTCTGGAATGGATGGGGCTATGCAAATTTTAAATACTATATAGAGTGTGTGCACTCTCTCAGAATTTTATTAATAAAGATAATATCTGAGCAACAAGACAAATACTAGTACTCAGAAAATGTAGCACATATCTTAGGCAGCTCAAGACAAAATAAGCAGTTAGCACTTAAATAGTGCTTTACAGTTTCAAATCAACTTATTGGTGGCCACAGCACAAGTGTAGGGTCCTCACAGCCTTGACTACCAGCCCACCTTTCTGTGGTGGTATCAAGACAGCTGTTAACTGATTAAATTGTTTATTTGATACATCTGGGAGATGAAAAAATGGTGTTTAAGAGAAACCCACAGTAATTTGTGCCAACAAACAAGTCAGCATGCTTGCAGTTTTATTTTAGTAATGTTTGTCTGTGGTTCACATAGAGTTACTCATCACGGAGTATCAGTAACTTGATTATGCAAAGTAACAATCTGTTTTCAAGCTTCCAAAGAGACCCCGTGTATCGTCTGCATCTAAACTCCTTCATGCTATGCACAGAAAGTCAAAAAAACCAAGGGTATTTGCTTCACAAAATGCCATTATCTCAGGAGATGTCAGCATTTCCTACAGTCCCCAAAAGCACAATATAACCTTATGATTGAATTTTTTTTTTTTGCCAAACAGAAGAAAACCTGTTAACAGAGATAATGTAATGCACTTGTAAGCTTAAAAGCAAAATGCAAAGGACCAACACCTCCTCTTCTCCCCCCTCACCTTGCCCTGCCAAAAAACCCTAACCCATGCTGTAATTTTCTTATCTAGTCTGTTTTTTCCTTGTCACTGTTCTGCTTTGCATCGCCATCAGTTCAATATTTTCTGAACCAGCGTGCCACCCAGTTTCTTTTCTGTCAGCTTGCTAAACAGTGTGCCATTAAATCCAAACTGGTTGGCTTTCAAGCTGTTCTCACTTAGCCCTTTGTCTGAGTGCAGAGGACAAAAGAATGGGTACACCTTACCCAAAGGCCTCTTGTCCCCCTTATCTTATGGGCTTGTTTACAGTGAGCAACCAAAATAAATGTGTTTAGATGTGAGAACGGTCAGGCAGCACCAGAAAGATCTGTAGGAATTTCAAATGAAAGCAGAAGTGTTGAAAACTGTTGAGCACTGCAGAAAGAAAATAAAGCTGAATAAAAAGTTCTCCTCGCTGAAGCTCGTGTGACACAAGCTTCTTTGGGATCATGGAGAGCATACCTGGAGCTCTGAGCTGCAAACTGCCCCTTGTTAGGGGAATTTGTCTTTTATGAAAGAGATTTAATTGCAGCCATCTTCAAACAAATTGGAAAATAACCAGGAGGTAAGTGAAAGATTCATTTAATAATCTTAACAAGACACAGCCTAGAGCATGTGAAGGACTTTAACAAGCACTAATGATTATACCTGAGAAAATATCTGGTTCTGACTCAGAATTATTAATTTAGGAGGGAGAATAAGAATTCATAACAATTTTAATGTAGGAAATAAAAAAAATAAAAAAGAGTGAGACTGAATAAAGCAATTATTGTTAAGAAAACTTACAGATCCAAATATTTGCTAGTTCTTTAAGACTTGACTAACTTTGTCTTCTATGCATTTTTCAAGGTGTCTTTTCTAGTGACCTGTACATGGTTGATTTATTGATACATTCTAACTCCCAATATTTCCCAAAAAAGGGTTTTTCCTTCTGGCCTTGGAAAATATATGTGCAAGGTCCCAGGTCTCTGTTATGTCAGGGAAAAGACCTAGAAGAATTCTGGATCAAATACACTCCACAGTACTCAATACAACCTAAAATCATATGATATGCCCCCAGTGACATAATCACTGTGATATAATCAGCATCCAGCCTAAAATCAATTGTTTCTTCATCCAAACAACCAGAAAAGAAAGAACTCTGGTTACACAAATGAATTAAACCGTGGCTTGCTTGTGGTGGGTCTTCCTTCCATTTCTCAGGTCAGGCTCCTTGGATCATCTCGTTTTGTGGTACTTTATTGTTGTTTGTAATAGTTGTGTCACTGCAGAAATAGAATGAAATCATAAACTCATTTGTCACTGTCTTTTCAGTTGTGGGAATTGAAAACTGATAGTTCATTTCATTTTGTTTTATTTTACTTATAAAGAGGTCCAGCGTTCTTGAGTACTGATGTCAGAGGTGCTACTGTATCTTTGTTACCTGAAGAAGGAAGACTTGAACAGAACTCAAAAATCTGACCATGGAACACTGAAATTTTTCACTCAATTTTCAACAAACTACTACTTTGAGACCTTTCAGTGTTACACTTCATCCCAGCTTTTCAGACCTTGTGAATATCGGTATTTTACATTATTTTCCTCAAACACATTAGTTTGTATTTTTCCCATTTGAATCTCATTTTGTAATTTTCTGGCTGATTCCTTAATCTCACTTGGTCCCATTTGTATTATGCCTTTGTGCTCTCTGGTGTTCACCTCAAGTTCTAATTTATTCTCACCTGCATATTTCATTAATGTATTTTTACTCCCACACGCACATTATTAATAAAGACGTTAAACTGAATGACTCTCTACAGAATGCTATTAAATATTCTCCTCTACACTCCAAATCTAATACTTTGAGCCCTTATTTTACAGCCAGCTCTCAGCCCTTGTGACAATGCTCTCTGCAAGTCATTGGGAAATAATTTTCAGTAGAATTCTGCAAGTTATCATATCAAGCACTTTACTAGACTCCAGACATATATATTGCATTCCCTTTATCCACTAAGTGAGTGATTGTGTGAAAAAAGAAAAAAAAAATTAGAAAAACAAATGGCAAAATCTGTTTTTTAGGGAATAGGACTGTACTTCATTACTTGATTACTAGATTTGTGACTGGGGAAAGAAAGATCTGAATTACTTTTTTATAACCTTTTGAATATGATTTATAGAGCACTGTTTTCAGCTCCACGCAGGGCCTTTTGAATTCCCCTGGCACCTGGACCTCTTTCTGCTGCTTGCAGTGCTCAGCACCAGCCCCTTGTTGGCAGGATGGATAGCAGGGCAAAACCCTCCTTCAGACCAAGCCTGCTGCTGACCTGTGGTGAAACTTCCAACGAGCTCTGCTGCCAGTGCTCTTCCCAGAGACAGCAAAGCCAACTCTGTGCTGTCTCAGGCATTTCCATCACGGTCTAACACAGCAGAAGTGCCCCCAGCTCAAATTTCCTCCCCCAGTGCTCTTCCCAGAGACAGCAAAGCCAACTCTGTGCTGCCTGAGACATTTCCATCACGGTCTAACACAGCAGAAGTGCCCCCAACTCAAATTTCCACCCCCAGTGCTCTTCCCAGAGACAGCAAAGCCACCTCTGTGCTGTCTGAGACATTTCCATCATGGTCTAACATGGCAGAAGTGCCCCCAACTCAAATTTCCACCCCTGGTGCCTGGGCAGGCAGCACATCCTGGCGCTTTCTCGCTGTCTTGGTTTTCCTTTTCTCTCTTTCTGCTTTCAATACGCTTCCCATTCTGCCTTAAATTGTTCCCCTCCCCAGCAATTTTTCTCCCAGCTACTTGTGTTCTCCTCTAATTAAGAGAGGCAATTTGAATAATTCTGCTGCATTCCACAGATTCTGCATTTCAGCAGCGCGATGGGATTGGGACCAAATTCGGCTGTGGTATTTTGTCTGCCAAAGCACATATGTGCTTCAGGAAGGTAAGTTGGGTACCTGGTGTTTCTGTCCAACTGATTAAAGCAATACACAGCACCAAAACTACACTGCAGTCATTCATTAGGAATTAATGCAGTGTCTGGAAGGGAAAAATCACTTTTTGCCATTCCATATTTTAGATTAGTGCAAAGATTGCACCAAAAAGGGCCCAGCCACAAGACCAAGCTTGGACTTGTCCCATAGAAGCAAAGGCTAGGAGAAAAAACCCCAATTTTCTTTAGAATGGCTATTGGAATAGCTGCCTTTAAGACTTGCTAAACAATTCAGTTCCAAACAGTGTATTTTGACATCCAAGCTGCGTGCCCTGGTGTTTCAAACCATACACTAGATAAATTATTAAACCTATGTGAGCTGCTTATTTCCATTTCAAATAAAACACAAATCAAATATGACATTTAAAACTTTTCTATAATGTCTATAAAGAGGGCTAAGAAGAACACAGGCTTGGAAAAGAGGCTTATTCAGAGCTTATAAGGCTGACCTATCAATAGTGGAAGTCATTAAAAATACAGATATTCCTTATGACGATTTAGGAGAATATTTGTGGCTTAAAATATTGAAACACTGACTATAAAGGTAATTTTATGTCTCAGTTTCTCTTGGAGTTCTTTCTCCAAATCCCTCTGACCAGTGAAGTCACTCATGACACCTCTCCAGCTGCTCCTAAGATATTTAGTTTGATTATTTTAGTGCTAATCTTTGTGGATTCTGGTTTGCTGAGTTTTTTAGCTATGTAAAGGCAAAAGGGGTTCTCTGCTTCTTTCTGTAACAAAAAGGACAATGTCTGGTAGGAGTTCTGTCAGTGTTTTCAGGCCTTTATAGCTAATGAAAATTGATTTTCAAGGAGTCCTTGGGTTTCTCTAGTTTGAAATTCACCCCGTGTATAAAAAGATTGTACATAGTGTATGGGTGAGCTCTTCTAAACACTGATGTTGGGCATATTTTCTATGTTTGTTGTGATAATATATTGAGAAGTTACAAAGAATTTCCAGAGCTCAGCAAGCACAGTAAGAGGTAAAATTCACTAGCTCATCAGAGCAAGGAAAAAAATGACTAAAGAGTAAATTCATGCCATGGTAGCTTAGATATTCTGAATTCTCTCTGGATTAAATTTTTCTGGCACTAGAGTAAGGACAGTCCGACATTTTGTTTAGATATATAAAGAAAAATGCTTAAAACATATATGGTTGTTAAAATGTCATAATTTTTATTTTATAATAAACATAAATGGAGTATTTTAACTTCACTGATATTTTGAAACTTATTATGATTTTTAAGTATATGTTTAGAACAACACTATTTGTAGAATTTAGCAAAACTAAATATTTCTATATATTAATATATATAATATCTATATAATATCCATATTAATATATAAATGATGTATATATAATACATATAATATATATATTATATATATTTTATATATATATATAAAAGCTAATATATTGCTATAACTATCGAGATTTATGGTACATTGGGGGTTTTAAGAGATTTATGACAGCTTTTCAAATTTAGAAGGCCACAACAAGAGAGCTCAGTATACGGAAGCAAGGACAAAATGTTTACCTGAGAGTTTTCTTTCCGGGTGTTCAGTTTGGTTGCCCCAGCTGGAATTTGTGAAGTAAGTTCAAATTTTCCATGTCCAAACACAAGTGCTTTCACCATGTCCCTGAATGAGGCATAAATCAATGCAGACCATGCAACAGATGTGCCATTGCCTCCCCTGCTCGAAAAGCTTAAGGAGAAAACCATAAACAGAGTCACAAACAGAAATTTCCAAGACTCTTTCAAGGAATGGTTCTAATTGCTAAAGTTTTCACAAGTGTTTTGTGCAGCCACGTAAAATACACGGTGAATCTAAAATTGGAGTTTGTTGTTGTGTTGCTGGAGGAAAATGTAAAAAAATTTCAGGGGCTGATGAAGATTGACAGGGACATTATCTTTAGAATCTTTGTAACATGCCTGGTCAAAAATACTCTGTTGAAAGCAATTTCCAACAGAAAATTAGTTTTTGCTAAATTGCTGTTTTGCTGTCTTTCAATCAAAGGATTANAGTTTTATACAAACAAAAAAAAAAAAAAAAAAAAAAAAAAAAAAAAAAAAAAAACCAAACCAAAAGACCTATAACAAAACTTCCGAAAGACAATTTCTCTCCTCTCATTCCCTCCATTTTGCTTAGTAACATGCAGAGATGGTAAACTCTGACTTGATGAACTTTTGGTATATGTCAATGTTTTTTTCCTGTAGTTTTCTTACAGCTACTGTTTTGCTAAGTTTTAAATTTTACGTCCAGACCTAATTCTTTTATCAACTCGTGCTGATAACAAAAAAAAAAAACAACAAAATAACTAACCAACCAGCCAACCAACCAAAAGAAATCCAAACCCCAACCCCCCTCTCCATAAACAAACCAAACCAAACAAAAAAAAAAAAAAAAAACCAAGACAATTTGTCTCCAGTTTGTAACATCTTAAATACATATTTTCAAACCTTGTGGTATGGGAACAGTTTCTTTTGCAAAAAGGAAGGGAAAAATTTGCTCACCCTGTCCATGATGAATAAGAAATTAATTAGCTGAGACTCCAGCACAAAGGAATATGGATCAGATACTATGAAGATTTTGATGATGAAGATATAGAAAGAAACAGAATAAATTGCTGGGGAAAACTGTAGCTGCCATCATGGGACGCCTTTATTAATAGGTTAGATAAACATCATCCAGGAGTGACAAAGATAAAATCGACCTTGTGTGAGGCAAGGTGCCAAATGAAGCTTCTCGAGGTACTTTACAGACTCACTTTTCCATGATTCCATCCCATAGGTGTGGATGTGGCTTGAGTAGTTTCACAGCTGTCAGTGGGACATCTCAGAAATGCTAACCTCTTGTGAAAGGCTCTCCATGGTCCGAATATTTACAGTCTGATGGGAGAAAAAGAAGAAAAAGCATATATTTTAGTAGCACTCTGTTTTCTGCTTTTTGGGCTGTTTACCATCTGTTCTCTAGCATGAGTTGCTCAACATATATTTTATACTATGAAGAGATAAATGCTTCTTACAGGGTATGGGAAAAGGTCACACTATCTATTCCTTGGAAAATTCCTTTTGTGTTCTAAATCTGCACTTTTACAAAAAAGGAATATCTAGCAGAAGGAAAACATAGGCAAATACATCAACAATCATTACATAGCCTATCTTGAAAATTTTTAAATGAAATTTAGAGAGCTTTGAAGTTTCTCAGGTCTTCTGTGTTCCAGTTTCCTGCTAATTTTCTAGCCACTAGGGAGCTGAGAAAGGAAAACCTTAGAGAAACACAAGAGTTATCCAACATCCCTGTAGCATGGGAGGCAGTTCTTCATCAGGAAATGCCATGATGTGAAATTTGTTACCTTTCCTTCCCTAGAGAGCCCCCATTGCAGCTGGGGCTCCTGTGGGTTTTTAGCTCCAGCTTTTCAGGCCTTGTGACAAGAAATCCTGAAGCTCCCAGTTCCAGGACAGCCAACAAAACAGGACTGTCCTTGAGATATGGGTCAGGGAAAACCTGGAATTGCCTGAGCCACATTCTCCACTGATCGCGTGTGGCTCTGAGTGCAGGCTCCTGTAACCAGCATCCCTTGCCTGCCTCTTGTCACATGTGTGTTGAGCCTGTTTTCATAATTTTCACAATTTTGGTCAAATATTTTTTGGTCAAAATCTGCTTTTACTTGGAAAACAGACAAACAGGTTTGTAGTTAATGCTTAAAGCTCTGGATATAATCCAGACGTAAATCTTCTAAAAGAAGTTTCTAAGGAAAAGCAAAGCTGAAAAAAAACCCAAATCACAAACCAAAAGTGAAATCTACTTGCCTACAAAATCTAGCTTATTTTATATACTAGGCCTTCATAATTCTGCCAATTTTTATGGGCTTCTAGTTTCATATTTCTGGGCATTTTCATATTTTGCTCCTCTGTTGCTGTGTGGAAAATCCATGCCAGCAACACATGAATTGACTAACAAACTGAGTGTATATTGGAAACAGTTACTTTGTCAATACACAGTGTACTGCCAAATGCAAAAATGTCAAACAAATGGGAAAAAACATTCAAGAATTATTTTTTCATCTCTTGTAGTTAGTATAGTTTCAGTTATTCCTTGCATCAGTTGCAAGAAAACTGTTTTCAGGCAGAAATTATTTTAATTGGCAAACTTTCTTCAATATTACATGAATTTTGACCCAATAAAAATTAAACAATTAGCTTCAAACTGCCAAAGTGAATTCACTAAAGACTAAGCTGACTAATTTTCTTTGGTCCTGGTATTTTCTTCATACTTGGGTTGTTGTTGCTATGATGTTCCCATTGTGCTGTTTGAGAACAATTGGATGGCATGAATTTAAACTGCTTAAGTATTTATGTTGTAGTGTTTGGCTTAGTTGCTACTATTGCATAAAAATAAGAATGTAGTCCAGTGTATTTTGATAAAAGCAGAACCCTGTTTATTCTGAGTAATGAAGATATTTCTTGGATGGGAGACTATATGGAAACCCACTCAGAAACAAAAGGGGAAGGAGGCAGTGGAAGGTCACAAAGTGAGAGATAAATTGTCAATATTTAAAACAGAGAAAAGGAATCAGAAAAGCCTTTATCTGATACTAAAACACTGACTTGCAGGATTATTCTAAGTTCATGCTCTACGGAAATAGTTCTTTTTTTTGTTTTTTGTTATTTACTCAGACCAGGATCTTCATTTCCTTCTCTTCTTTCAGTATGAAGCTCAATGACTGTGACTGCTAATTTTGACTACCTTGACATATTCCCATTGATTTTTTTAAAATCAGCTTTTGTTGTTGTGGTACACCTGAAGCATCAGATTTTAAGCTCTACATATCCTGCAAGACCAGTTTAGTGCCTGCAAGTGAGGTTTTTCCTATGTACCAAAACTGAGATCTGTTTTTTGCGCCATTGGGAGTATTTTTAAAGGGTGTGTTCAGCTTGATTTTGAGTGATCTTGTCTGTCTCAAAACACTTATAGGATGCTTATCATAATGCAGTCTTTCTGCTTAGTTATTCTCAGATTACAGCTGCTGTTCTCATCTATTGGGCACTCATGGGATGATTCCCTTTTGCTCCACAGCTTGGTGTCTTACCTAAAAAATTTTGATCTTAGATTTTTCAGGTATTTCCCCCCTTAATTTCTGTTTCTCCTTAGTGCTTTATGGTACTTATCTACTGATTTATCTTCTAATGATTTCTTTTTACAGACTTTCTCAGGGACTGTCTACTGTAATCTAGTTTTGTAATCCAAGGCATGATTTTTGACACACCCATTTATTTTGCATGCACAGCTGTTTGGAGTTTTTTCCTCTGTGTTTATTCTAAACATTTGGTTGTACAAATGAGGAAGGAAAGAGGGATGAAATAACTTTAAAAGGGTTCTGTAGAAGACACTGAATTTGTAGACAAGTCCACCCAAAAGTTAGAAATTTTTCTAACTGTGCAGGTGCTGTGAGGGTGGATGTGTCCTCTTTGATGGACAGGCATTAGTTCTAGAGATTTTCCACAGAAAGGACCCAGCTCATAGATGTAAGTGCATAAACAGCAAGCTTGTTTTAATGTGAGTACAGCTTTGCGACTGAATGTCTGCGTTTAGACTTGCAGTGCCTAAGGTTGAATACACAGCTGAGTAAGGGCCAGGAGGAAAGAAGATTTTTCTTGAAATGTTTTTCTGTTCATTATAGACTTCTTCAAACCCTAGAACCCATTTTGTTGTTTTTCTCCAGCTGGCTGATGGACAGCATGACATTTTGTTTCATTGCTCCAAAAAGTGCTGAATAATATAATATAATGAAATCCTATTTAACAGCAACAAGGAGAGATGGTTTTAGGCTGAAGGAGAGTATTTTTAGATTAGATATTAGGAAGAAATTCTTTCCTATGAGGGTGGTGAGGTCCTGGCACATGTCCAGAGAAGTTGTTGCTGCCCCATCCCTGGCAGTGTTCAAGGGGCTCTGGTCTAGTGGAAGTGTCCCTGTCCATGGCAGGTGGATTGGATGACCTTGAAAGTTCCTTCCAAGTCAAACCATTTTGTGATTCTGTGATTACATACATAAACATTTGAATTTTGAGAAAATAAACAAAAGGATTTTTTTTTCCTAATTCTTTGCTGCAGATTGGAAAGTCTGCATGAATCCAACAGAAGGCAATAGATTTAGAAGATACATAGATCATATCCTTCTTATACCTGCTAAGCATTCTAATTGTTTCATTATTGGGATAAACAATGTGCCATCTCTCTGTGAACACAGGCAGAATTTATGAAATATTTCTTCTTAAAGACATGCTGCACTCACAGCTGTAAAATAACCACAGAGATACATTTTTGGGAACGAGACTGGCTTGGGTCACCACATGGGATACACTGATATTAGTCATTCTGCCAATGTTCACAACTTTGCTCAATTTATTGATTCTGTGCTGAAGGGGGGAGAAAGGCCAATCTATCTGCTTTTCATGATGAAAATCAAAGAACAACATGAAATAAAACCCCTCACTTCTTTTTTCTTACTAGATCCGTGACATGCCTTTCTTCACTGGCACCTTTAATGATGAGAAACTCCAATGTGATCTGGCAGCTATAAGCCAAGCTAACTAATTACACAATCTGAGGTCTTAGGTTTCTGTGAGTCAATATTCAGAACAACTTAGAATGTATTTGCACAATGTAGACATAAAGGTCAAATTAAAATATTAATTCTTTCTAGCTAAGTCCAGTATATTAAAATATATTTTCCTCTGTGTTTGAAAAGTTTGAGCTTTCAAACACAACCAAGATACTTTTGTCAATTACCCATTTACTCCAAATGACCAAAGAGGCAGCTTTGGGTTGTGAACACTTTCTTGCAATTTAATGATGTGAACTTCATTCTGTTAGACATAAGAAATTCAGAAAAGTGCATTCTCAGCAGCTTCTTTGACTGGTGCTGAGTAATACATAATTTAACTGTAAAAATATGGACTTGTAGTCACCATAGGTTTAATGAATAATATGCCTGAATATTTTCATATTACATGGTAATATCTTCTCTTAATGCACAGGCTGATATTTTATATTGAGTTCTGTATTTTGTGAGTATTATTTTTCCTTCTTTTCATAAAACTTTAGACACTTCTTTGTGGGTTAGGTGGTGGTAAATTCAAGATTTTCTGTAACAAAACTGAATGCAATATATGATGGCATGTAACAACACATGCAAAAACTCCTGTAAATATCTTACACCAAGAGTCATTTTTTCACCCACTCTGAAGAATATCTTTATTCTTCTGTGTGTTCCTGTTCTGTTTGACTGCATGGGTGAATTTCATCAGGTTGTTTGTCAGGTTTAGTACAAAGTAAATGTTGCTTAGATGCTCCAAATTGATTATGTTCACCCTCAGGCAATTTCACAATAGCCTATTGCAGATTAAAATCACAAAATGCTATGTCACCTCCAGTCCTTTTAAGATAATTGACCCTCCTACTGAATTAATAATCTACATCCTGGTTGCTTAAATATGCTTGCTAGTGAATAGTTCTCCTAAAGTTTAACTGTAACATATTTTGATGACATAATTAAACTTGCTTGTCTTCTCATACGGTTAAATATCCTGGATTGCTAAGAGCAATAAAATTAATCAGAAAATAAGTGTAAAGCCCAATGTTTGCCAGAGATATTTTCCATAATTTCTAAATTATTTTATGCATTACGATTCTGCTATTCAAAAGAAAAAATTACAAGTGAAAACCCAAGTTATTCAAACTCAAAATTATCAAGGCAGGTATAATTTGACATTATAAATTTATTGGCTCTGAAACAAAGCTTTTTCTGTGGTAGTAGGATACCTTCTATATTTTCTCGTATTATGGGTTTACTTGAATTTTCAAATTAGTAGGAAATTATTTAAATATGAATTAAAATGAAGCGGCTCTTGAATAATTTGTAATTTCTCATTGAGATAATGAGCTTCAGAAAGCTTTGGATTTCTATCAGTGTGGAGATACAGGCACACATTTAGCAAGATGTATGGGAAATAGACCAATATTTTTTGGGGTTTTTTTTTATTGCCTACCGTTTGGTGTCTTCCCAGATGAACGCAGATGAAATGAACAGACAGAAACGGAGATGAGAACTTTTTTTCCTCATTCAAGCAACCAGTACTCACCCAGGTGTCAGTTTCTGTACTCCACTACTGCTTCAGAATATTCTCTTTCTACTCACTTCCCTTTCTTTATGCTTCTTGCTCTAGCAATTCAGACATGGCAGACAAATGGTCTGGCTCATGAAGCCTTGTTTGAAAATATGGCTCCCTTCATTTCTTAGCTTTTCCTTTTCTCCTAATTAAACAGGGGTTTTGAGTGGGGTGGGTATCTTTTAGTTAGAACACTGGCAAGACTATAACTATGACTGCTTGGTTCGTAATTAAGTAAATTGATCAAGTGGAATTGTGCTACCCTGAGCTAACTCTGATCAAGTTCTTACCTGGGCAAGGAACCATAAAGGAGCTCTGTAAGACAAAACATCTGCTGTCTTCACCCCTTAAGTACCCCTGTGCACTTCATTGCCAGTGCACCTGCTCTTTTATGATGAATAAAAGGAGTTTTGTGCTCAAGGCCTGATTCCACATGGTGTATTTACATAAGTGGCCCACGGGGAGTCAGGTAAGATACTGGCATGAGCAAAGTTGCTGAAATTTGAACTTCAGGTTTTACATCCTTTATAAGGCATACAGAAAGTACTCCATAAAAATATATAACATCCAAGCAGGAAAAGTTCACAAGAAGAAAATCTTGCCTAGGGAAAATTCTTCATTCCTGAGTGTGTTTTTGCTTTACTGATGCAGCATCATAATTTCTTTTGAGCTCAGAGGATGACAATGCATACTAGGAATTGCATACACTGACCTATTGGATAACTGAGCAAATCAGTCTGTGCTTGCTGTAAATTTTATTTCACTGCATCACACCTGGATCAAAACCCCTGGGGGTTTTATACGTCTCCTATTCTAGACTTACTTAGCAGTCCTGTCAACATATTTTTTTGAACTTCTTTTACAGTGATACTGTATCTTGGTAACAGCTTCTTCCACCAGCCAGCTACCGAGAGGACTAGTCAATAAAAAAACCTAATCAAAATACAATGCAAAGGATTGTAATACAATAATTGTAAATACAATACAAAGTATCCTCAAAATGGCCATAAGCATTGAAAAAGCTGAAATTATTTCTCTCAGCAAACATGTGGTGAGTCCAGTGCACTAGTAAAAATTCATCTTTCCTGACTTTAAAATACTTAGCCTTTTTCAGGATCAGATCTGGAGAATGTGTTACTTTCTCAAGCTCCACCAGTGGCACTACATTCAGCCTCCTGTGTTTGTTTAAAACCATAGCCTAGAAAACGAACAGTGGTTATAACATGCCCAGGTAAATAGATCTGAATAAAAGTCCTCGTAATAATTTCCATATTCACCTAAGTGAACAGTTCACTCCTGCAACCCTGAAAAAGTCCCACGTTAAAAAGAAGCATCATCTATATAAGGAAAAAGTGTTAAACTGTCTGAGATATCACCTGGAAACTTTTTATTTGATTTTCTGAAGTCCAGTTTGCAGATAGCATTATGCCTTGCAAAAGTAGAGAGTTTTTCAAATAGAATTTGCTTTTAAACCATAATTATTGTAGGTAACAGGTCAAAAAATTATTATTTAATTATAATCAATAGCTTCCCTTTACTTCCCTCAAGCCCGAAACAGCCACAATTTGATTGCATTAAATGGATACCTTTCTTTATCCCCCAAGGTATTGCTTGCTCTTCTATATACATATATCTTACACAAGTTTCTCACCCTAAGAGTAATTCTATGTCTTTACAGAGGACAAAGAATTACAATCTATGTATTCTTCACCACTTAGACCTTTGGACAGGTAAAACTTTGGCAAAGTAAGCAGGTGGGTCTGGCAATCTCTTGGTTAATTCTTAGCAAAATATTCTAGCGACATTTCTTTCTTGTAAATAATTATTTCTCACAATATTGTAAACTCGTTCCTACTCCTCTCAACATTTGCTGTAATACACCAACATGTATTTTTAATTTTTATATTTTTTGTTTAATTTTTTTCACCGTGGAGTTTTTCTGATGACACTAATGAAGTTCCTGGGTTCAGGCAGTTACCGTGGTTTTGACTAACAGTATTAAGTTGACATCCTCATTCTCACCAGCCATCAAGGCTCTAGATGTTTCAGGACCAATCCCATTCATAATTAAACCATGACTGTCATTCCTTCCATGAAATGCTTTATATAGATAGAAAATGAGAAATTCCACAAGATCAAACAAAAAAAAAAACACTCAAAAAAAAAAAAGAGCAACAGAAAGATATTGTTTCAGTCTCTGTCCCTTTTTATCTGTTTTCCTTGGGGGTCCCTCTTTTTATTATGTATCCACTGAGACTGCAACCTAAAGGGCTAAAAGTTTATGCTGCAAGGCAAGATGACTGCACAAGAAGTAACTACTAATGTGCTTGTTTGACATATGGGTAAACCAAAGGACTAAAACCCCTGAAAGTTAACACATTTAGTGTCTTTCCTGAGATGTGCTAGAGCTGGATCACTCCTACATCAGAATGAGACAGCTGGAGTGCAGATCCATGGCATGTTTACTGTATTACATCCATCAGCTTCTGCCAAAGGAGGTACCTTCAGTTCTCCTGACCCTAAAATAAATGGATGTTGCTTGACCAGAGTTAACAGTTACCTGCAGGACAGTGAGTACTGACAATTCTTTCTCTTTTTCAGCAGGCAAGTTATTTATTAATGAAATAATGCCTAATTAGGATACCACTTGCAAGCAGCCCTGACTAGATAAGACATTAGATATCCATTTAAAGAAAACACATGCCTTTATGAAACAGGAGACCACTTGCTGGCTGTTGGTCACTAGGTTTGCAGTCTAACACAGTGAACTGGTGTATAATATGAGAAAACACACATCCATGTTTTGTTCTCAGTCATGGTAAAGGAGATCTAGTTATAAATTAACAAATTTAGGTCCTGCATTTGGATGTATTCTGATGCTGCTGCAAGAATTAGATATGCCTGTAGAATGTAAACTTATTGGTAAAGAGCTGTAAAAAAAAAACAGGTCTTGGATAGGAGCATGATAAAATGGAGTATTTTCTGCCTTCAGATATAGTTTCTGGGATCTAGTAATAATGCCTCACAATATTTTGGTTGACAGTAGAAATCCAAGTAGAATGAAATAGTTATTTTCTCTCATGTTGGTTCATAGAAGACTGTCTGCATAAACTTGAGGAAAGGTGTTGTGCACACTTTGGTTCATAACTCTGTAACTACACAAGTTTCTGGTTCATCTAGGTATGCTCTGAGCTCAGTGTATAAGATGTAAAACCAAGTTGGCTGCCCCGCATCAATATTTAATCCACTGTAATCAAGCTAAGGACACAGTGATAGCATGTACAGGAGCCTTTAGTTTTGCATTCCATATTAATATGAGTCACTACAGTTGATTTAATTTGAATATTTTTAAACATACACTTCTGCAAGAGAAATGGGTGTTAGTCTTTTTTTCTTACCCAACATCATAGATTTTTATTAGGGAGGTATTCTTTTTCTGTGTGTGCATGACTATTGTTTGGAAAGTCAGATAACTTGAGTGCTTTTCCTCCCTAAAAAAAACCCAGATTTTTCCTCCCTAAAAGCACTATTTATATTCCTTAGTTGTTTTTGACCGCCAAATAGTCTCTACATGATTTTCAGTCCTGTCTTGTAACTGCTTCTAAATGTTTTTTCTTCCCACTATTTTTTAAAATTTAGTTATATAGCAATAAACTTTCATTTATTTTCTCACCTTAGAGTGTGTGAAAAGTGAAGGAAAAATCTTTAATTTTAGCACTGTTTTTATGATGTGGTGTATGAAGCTCAGTTTCATGTGTTGTTTGGTACATGAACCCACGGAGTTAAATTCTTTCTGTGAGTCAGGGGTAGTCAAAGTGTAACCAGCCATGAAGTTTGTGTTTCACAAAGCTGCTTACACTGAATAATTCAATATTTGAGCTCTAATGATATTTGAATAGGAATTTGTATGCAGACTGTACAGTGAATAGATGAAAGAAGGCAGACAAACTTTTGATTTCTGGCTGAATCATTAGTATGAGATTACTTCTCAGCCCGCTGCGGGATCAGGCCTCCCTGAGCCCCCCGTGTGCCTGCCTCCAAGGGCAGGTGACCCCCAGGTTGTGCACTGCTTCTGATGCCTTAAATGGCTACCTAGAAACAGAGACTAGACAGGAATAAAGCAATAAAGGAGGGATTTATTTGAAAGGCCTTCAGAGGTCACACTCTGGGCTCCAGAGGCTCCTGCCTCAGTGCATCATCCCAAACTGGACAATGACAGCTCACGAGTTCTTCACACTTCGATATCAGCATCAATTCCCCAAGCAGAAGCCAGGCAAGGATGGAATTTGCCCAAGCTTGCCCCCCTCTCCCCAAGATGAAGGTTTGCAGTTGTTGGGCCCAGGAGGGTCTGGGTGTCCTTGGAGAGCGAGCTGGAGAGGCTTTGTTATGTCAGTGTGAGCATGAGAGAACAGCACTGAACGAGCTCCAGGGAACTGCAGAGTTACACTGGGCAATGCAGGATTTGAAAAATATGAAAATTAAAACCTGAGGCACCATCCCCGTGGCTTGTCACAGCTTTTCCCTGGGGACCTGAGCCACACAGCGCCCAGGGATGGCCTCCGGTGGCAGAAGCATCACGGCTAGAGATGTGCCTCCAGTGAGACAGCGATGCTGCGTCCCCTCATGGGAGCCAGAGACAAACCCTGTGGAGGTCAGGGCTGGCACTGCTGAGGGGACATTCCCATCCCAGCTCCTTCTGGGCTCCGTGAGCCCTGGCTGTGACTGACGAGGGAAGCGTTCTGCGGAGCACAGCTTGTCTCTGGCTGGGGGAGGACAAACCGTACCCATCACTGCTTGTCAGCACCAGATGGGAGGGAAAGGAGAGGGGGAAGCCAAAACCAGCCCAGAACAGAGGAAACATATTTCAGAAATGTCTGCATGGGGATTTTCTGCCTGTACTAGAAGAGCCTCTTGCCTGTTCCCACAAAACGTGAGGGGGGTGAGAGGGAATCACAGTGTCAGTGATAGGAAGAGACAGAAGCTTATTTGTTGTGGTGCTTGAGGCATGGCTCTCCTGACCACAGACCCACTGGTAATCCCTGGAGCCAGCCTTGCCTGCTCCGTGATTCTCTAATTCTGTGGCAAAGAGATGTAAATATCAGTATGGAAATGGGTGCAAAAAAACTTTTACACAATTCAGATTTTGCCAGTCAGTTGGATCCCAAATAATAACTTATCCTGTGAGTATATTCTGTCTTCAAGCAGGTAATAAGTCCAAATTACAATTTGAAGAGCTTTTATTGCTATATGTTTCTTCCTAATTAATTAATCTCTTTAAATATCTTCTGAAACAAATTTGAATCTGAAACAAATAAATATTTCCGATGAGCAGCACTAATGCTCATATTCATACTTTTCATTATGTTATGTATTTTTAAAATTTTGATTTAAGTGATATTATGTTATCTCCAGTTATAAGGGATTCAGGAAGAAATGAGAGGTACAGTCCAAAGTCCTGCATTATCTCAAGTAGACTGTACACTGAATTTCTAATAGAATTTCTCTCGAAGGGTCTTAATCTCAGGCTCTTTCTGGGGTAGTCTGAAAAGGACAAGATAGAATCTGCTTATCACCCTTTCCCCTTGAAAGCACAGGAAAGGTAAACAAGAAAGGCAACTTGTCAGCATTGAGACAATTACTTCTGTTTCTAAGATCACAGCCTAACACTGATAAGGGATTTTTATAAGGGATTTTTGTATCCAGATTAGAAGAAATCAGCAAGTGTGCATGGGCATTCTACTATCTAGATTTCATGTTGTTTCCTGTGTCCTTATATATCTAAGGGCAAAGTCGTTTCACTTTAATTTCACTTTGCTTGGTGTTGGAAAAAAACAAAAACTAAAACAACAACAACAAGAACAACAACAAAACCCACAACAGGAAAACAAAAACCCAAACCAATCCTATTGATTTATTCTGGAACCAGTTACTCCATTTTACCACAGTAAACTACGAGAGAAGATGCAGACCTGCTTTGCCAATCCTAGCAGTGGAAAATATACCAATAGAAGATATTTTTTCCACATAGCTTTTGGTGTGCCACCCCATCCTTAAGGGGAAGGGAGCACCCAAGATTCATAAACACCTGTTGTCAAAAGGAAACAAAAACCAGAAGGTCCATAGAAAGTTTTGTTAAATTATAAACACAGCATGAAAATTGTACATTAGTCTCCCACCATGGAACTGAGTTTCTTGTTTTCTATGCAAATCAGTTATTATGCACAGTCCCTACTTCTAGACCTTTCCGGAAATGGGTCAGAGGCCTTAGGGTGATGCCTTAAATGGCTATCTAGAAACAGAGACTAGACAGAAATAAGGGAATAAAGGAGGGATTTATTTGAAAAGCCTTCAGAGGTACACTCTGGGCTCCAGAGGCTCCTGCCTCAGTGCATCCCAAAATGGACAATGACAGCTCCCGAGTTCTTCCCACTTTGATATCAGCATCAATTGCCCAAGCAGAAGCCAGCCAAGGATGGAATTTGCCCAAGCTTGTCCCCCTCTCCCCAAGATGAAGGTTTGCAGTTGTTGGGCCCAGGAGGGTCTGGGTGTCCTTGGAGAGCGAGCTGGAGAGGCTTTGTTATGTCAGTGTGAGCATGAGAGAACAGCACTGAACGAGCTCCAGGGACCTGCAGAGTTACACTAGCAGTACAGGATTTGAAAAATATAAAAGTTAAAGCATAATTCATCAAGGGGGTGGTCTTGTTCTCCACTCCTGGGTCACCCTTTGGTTAGCAGACCATGGCCCACTTCTCAACCTCATTCCTCTGCTCGCGATCACTGTGCTGTGCTTATCTCCAGGAGCCAGAACAAGGGTGTTTGTCTCAGAAAAACGCTGCCCTACCTCCACACATCCCCCTTCTCCAGCCACTTCCTGCTCTTTCTCACAGCATGCCATTGCCAACACTCCTTGGTTGGCTCCATGGCTATCCAAAAATTGCTGTCTGAGATATCCACAGTAGCCCCTTATCTTCTAGGCTGCCACAAAAGGTTCTACCCACAGACAGCCCTTTGATGTGGAAAGCACTTGTCTTCCCTTGCTTTGTTGGTCCCACTCTGCAAGCAGATGTGAAAAGGTTAGTTAATAGACCTTTCACTCAGCAATCTTCACCCAGAACAGAAATGTGTGATCCCAGGAAGGAGAAAAGCCTGCAGAGAGATAGAAGAGATAAAGTTATTGCACTTTTGCCCACAGAACAGTCTTTTGTAAAACCAGTAATAATTTTGCCAATTATTTGTTCATTTTGAAAATTGTCATTCTTTTCTCTGCAGATCATAACAATCTCCAAAGGATCTTTCTCACCTAGTAGCTTAAATCCCAATGAAAGGTGATCTGAGTTTTTAACTTACTCAGCTTTTTTTCAACATGGGAGATTTCAGTTAAGCAAATACCAAACTAGTCCAATGTTTGCTTTCCTATTAATTTAATCTTGTTTTTGGAAGAGGCAGAGGTAAAAATAACCCCACAGAAAATCCTTTTTGCCTTTTCCTGAACTAACTAATTTATCATGAGGGAAAATTTCCTTGGGACAGATCTCTTTACTTAGCAAAACAAAATTATTTCATTTTGGAATGCGAAACCACAACTAAACATGTCAATGGTATTTGATCTGTGGACAAAATACAGGTCAAAATAACTGTGTACACGGTGTGACTGAGTGTCTTATCTTCTATGGCCTGACAATAAGACCTGAAAATTCCTCACTGAGCAGAAGACCAAATTCATAATATGCCTTTAAACTAACCATTTGTGTGGAAAGAAACAAGAAAAAGAGGAGCTGACAGAAGCACTTTCTAGTAAATAGTACTTCCAAGACAAAGTACACTCTGTAAAATCAAGAATTAGTAAATAAATTCACCACGTTATTATGACTGTAAAAGGACTCATTTGTCTCCAGGGTAAAATCACAAGCAGTTTACTTATTCTCCTAGCCACCAAGAAAATCCCCCCACAGAATTTACCTACTTTTTTTCTTAAATAACAGCAAAATCTTTCTATAGAATGCACAGATGGAACGCTCAGTCAAATAAGGGGGAAAAGTTGGAACAAAACTCAAGGGCAGACTGTGATATATCTGTGATTCTTTTCATTAATGCTGTGATAGTCTTAACCACACACTAAAATGTCTATCAACAGGCTAAATGCAACAAACCTGCAGTCATTTCTCAGCCCAAACCCCTGTCGATCTCAGTTCAGAGCCACAACTTGGGCAAAAATGCAAAGTTTGGGTTTATGTGGTATCTGTCAATCCAATGACAATTCACAAAAAATCACTTTAGAGGCGACCCCATATGTAATCTGATATAGGATACAGTGTTTGTTATACTTCTCTTCAGAAAAATGCCCCATTTTTCAGATTTATTGTGTTTGTTTGATTTTAGTGCAAATCTTTATTAGTGTGAAAATGAGTATATTATGCTGTAACCAATACAG
>VZRF01000993.1:43556-55012 GCA_013396875.1 Vireo altiloquus | reverse complement strand
AGATGGGGGGGACCAGTACACATCAGCCCATGTGTTCTTCTCCAGGCATTTGTTGTATTTTGAGTTTTTCTGTTCTGCCCTTTTTTTGCCCTATGTTAATAAACAGTTTGGGTTTTTTTCCCCACTTTTCACCTGCTGTTATCATTTTGTCCAATTGGTGGAGGAAAGGGGAAGGCCTTTTCCCTTTGGAGGCGCTCATTCTGGAGTGTTTCCTCCTAAAATTTTGCCTCCAAAACTGAAACACAACCACAGAGAAAAACTCTTACTGTTTTCTTGATATTTCCTCAATATATCCAGATTATTTTGGCATTGGTGGAACTGTGGTTTTTTTATCTTTCAGTCAGGGAAGCAGAAACTTTGCCTTTTGTCATTGTTTTTTCTCCATGTTTGCTTCCAGAGCCACAAAAGCGGAGCCCCCAGGCATGCATGTGATACGTGATAAGCAACATCCAACACATGGTCTGCTCATTTGTACTGACATTTTCAGAGATGAAAATTATCATCCTATGATTTCCAGCCCAGGAGCCAAGAAGCTGGCTGTGATTTTGCAGGTGGTGCAATATTTGGTCCAGCCCTGAAATGAACCTGCCTAAGCTGGGCTTAATCCAGGCATGTTGAATAATGAAGACAGAGCTGCAAAGGGCAGGCTACAAGTATTGCGCCACTGAATGCAGCAGGGAAGTCAAGTCCCAGTAATATCAACATGGAGACTGTTAGAGAAAGGGAAGTGCTTGTTCGCTTTGTTGCTAAATTTAACTCCCTAGCTTGAGCTAAGACAGCCGTGGGAGCTGTGCAGAGCACAACAACACCAGAACAGCAGCAGATGCCACAGAGGGTCTCTGCTGGCCATGGGCAGACTGGAGCAGCTGTGTTGGCTGGGAAATCTCCACGAGATGTCTGAGCTCCTGTGCTCAGGTGTGGAGCATACTGTGCACTCAGAGGTCACACCCTGTGGCACCACAAGCTGGGGAAGCACAGCTGGGCATGGGCACAGCACTGTTGCTGCCACCTTACCTGATGTCACACCTGGAACCCTGCAATTTCCATGGATGATGTCCTAGCAGCTAAGATTGCTTGAGGTGGAACCATGTGATCCAGCTGTTTACTACACTGGGAGGAGCTTCTCACCCTGAGGTCTCTGTTGATGCTGCTACTACTCAGAAACCCAAACTTCAGAAAGAATTTGAATATTAGATTTATGTGCTGACAAATAAATCTATCTCTTCTCACAGATATGCTGTTTAACTTCAGCTACTGTTTTTAATCATTTAATGACCAAAATAATAACCAAGGCAGAAGCAGTGCTCCCTTCTCAATTCAAAATTTCAATACATTTAAGGTGGTGATAGTATTTTAATTCAGCATAGCTAATGTGTCACATGGAATAGATAGAGAAATTGTTCCATATGTAGCCCCAAGAAAGCACTGTTGAGACAGCTGTACCCATTCTGTCTCAACACAAAATATTGTCATGTCTCAACTAAGTCTTTTATGACAGTGATTGTATCTAGCATCCTGATAAGTGAACATTTGTGGAACTAACTCTCACAGAGATCTTTGTGATAACAAATTATTTTTATCTTTTTCAGCATTGTTGTGTACTTGTCATTTTATCTGTGATGTATCTAACTCAAGATCAGTGAATCCAGCCATGACACTAAACAGCTAAATAAACCATCATACTCAGTGCATGACAAATCTCTTGTTATCTCCTGGTTGCTCCAAGTCACAAATCTGCCGTTGTGTTAAAAGTGTTTGTGTTCAGAAATGCTTCTGGTGAAGATGGATGTTAAAGCCTACCAAAGCCTATACATTTCCACCAACACTGCAATATTATGTTAATGGAAATGTATACCAAACGTACACCAGAGGTAGAAAGAGGACAACTCTTTAGATTTACTGGTAAACACAGAAGGCAGACCAAACACTGGATCATCTCCTAAACCCTGAATTTCCAGTTAAGGTCAGCATTCACTTTTCACCATTTTAGATTTCCACCAAAAGAAAATATGTTGATCAAGTCATCCAGAAAGGGACAAATCCTCTAAGTTCCTGAATTCCTATATTTATTTTCATTTTCTCCTTAAACACTTGTTCTTAACTAAGTAGCTAGAGAGGTGAGAGAATGTGAACTTACTATTTAGCTACAGAAAAAGTGTCTCTATCAACCCTCCCAGATTCACTCCAGGTTAAGTCCTAAAAAATATGAAGCTAGAAAGAAAAAGTAAATGTGGTCCAAGTTTCTCTGCTCTTGGCCTCATAACAAGGCCCAGATTTCTGCTGTAAATAAGAAAAGCTGATTCAACATACAGAAATAACGCCCCGTGAGCTGAGAATTTAGGAGATATAATAATAAGTAGTGATAACTTTTCTAAGGAAGCAAACTCAAACTTACCAAGCTGGTTTGGAGATGTGTCCCTATTCTTGTTTCCTATATGATATTCCATTAGAGGTAGATTACTGAAAAGTTCCAAGTGTAGATAACTAAGTCTCTTTCAAAATGTCCTGCGGTTATGGTCAGGTTTGGAGGGCAGATGCATACAGAATAGTAAAATGAAAGGTCATCTTATTCCAATCCTTCTGCTGTGGACAGGAACATCTTCCACTTCACCAGGTGGCTCAAAGCCCCATCCAGACTGTCCCTGAACACTTTTAGCAATGGGGCAACCACAGTTTCTCTGGACAAGCTGTGCCTCACCACCTGAACAGCAAGAATTGTTCTCCTGTAGCCCCTTTAGGCACTGGAAGATGTTTTAAAGTCTGCCCAGAGAGCTTAGTTCTCTCTGCAAGCTGCCAGTTTTTCTGTGCTAATGCTCTCTTTCCAGCAGCTGCACATCTCTCATCTGCTTAAATCCTGCAGGTCAGGCTCCTCACTCTCTTTCTCTTCACTCTGGAGCATCCTCAAGCAGTGTGAAGACAAAATATGAAAAATTAAATTATTAAAGAAGTGGGATTTTAGCATTTAAATGTAAGTTTTACTGTCTCTGAGGTCAGGTCAGCTGTCCTGCTAGTCTGGCACAGACTGAAGCAAATGTTTTTACCTAATACTGGGCTTTATGCAGTCTTTATGCAGTGCCCTACACTTCTTGATTGCATAAGCTACTTTTAGCAAGTTCATCTGATGCTTGTGTGTATTTCTGCCATGTCTTCCGCACAGCATCAGCTGAATCTGCTTGCCAAGTGGGGTAATAGTCAGTAGGAATCTACTGCAATTGCTGTGCGTTTTTATTCCTTTGCTACTGATCCTTTAGCAATTACTCCTAGGCCACTGGAAAACAAAGTATGTATTAATGCTTCTCTATGTTAAAATAGCAGGAAACATGTCTCAGAGTTTAACATGCCATCAGGTTCATTTGAAAATAAGTAATTTAAATTTCTTATAATTAATTTTTTTTTTTAAAGAATAAAGCCTTTGGCTGCTGTTCATGATAATCTGCACAGATTATGGAAGACTCCATCAAATGACACAATTTTCATTGAAGAGTGGCCCTGTACAGAAGCCAGTGAGAAATGTTATGCAGCTTCATTATATTAATCAGAGAAATCTGGCCCTGGGATATGCAAGCAAAGGACATTATTGTTTTTTCATATAGGAGGACAAGGAGAAGACCAGATGGCTTCCTGTGATTTGTATGGGATCTCTGCAGTAGGATCTTATTATGGTGTCTGAGGCCTCACAGAATTAAATATATTCTTGCGAAACTTTTCTCAGCTTGGTTTTGGCTCCAGGATTTATAGAGCTCAATCCCCAAATGGTGCCTTGCACTAATGTGGTGGTTCTAGGTTTGCACAGGGTGTGGTTTTATTTGCACTGTATATGGTCTGTTCTGTATCACCCCCTTTTCCCACACGGTGATGCTTTGTCCCTGATATCCCTCCTCCCTTTCCCCTAGATCAGCTGTATCCCATTGGCTGTGGTCCCTGTCCCACCCCTTCCGTCCTGAAGGTTTAAAACCCGGTGAGAACCTTCTCCTGGTCTCTTTTTCCTGCTGGAATTGGTTCTATTAAAGTTAAGGGGGTCGTGGTCCCAAGGAACCGAGGAAAAGAGCGCCTTTTGTGTTACGCCTTTGTTCATGTCATACTGCATTCCCTCGGGGTCCTGAGCTAGCCAGAACCGGAGCTCTGTGGGGAAAAGCAAATGCGACACCCAAACAGTTCCTGGCTGTATAGAGGTCCCTGTAGGTTCAGCCCAGAACACAGGACTGCACTGGGATTGCTTGGCAGCAGCATAAGAGTCTGGCAAAGTTTAACCAACCTCTGCTTTGAGGGCAAACCTTACTGCTTTTAGCTGTGGTCTTAACAGGGGAGATGCAACATTTTAGGATAAGGAAGTCACTTTTTAGTAGATATTTTCAGCTTCTCCAGTGGTCATCAAAAGGAATGGGTCAGTTGCTCTGGTTAGAAGAAATAACATTCTGGAAACTCAGAGAGGTTTGAGACAGTAGCTACTTTTTGTGAGGTTTGGCTGAATAGCTACTTTTTTAATGAGGTTTTTTTGTTTGGTTTTAGTAGGTGAGATGTTATGGCTCATTTTGAAAGCAGAAATTTTAAAAGTATCTAAGAATAGTTGTTTCCAACTGGAAGCAGTCACTACTAGAAATCTCCTGAGATCTGGGTGGAAAATTTTCAGTTCAGAGAGACGTTCTTTTTTACTAGATCTTCGTTGTCTTAGTGGTGACTGCAAAATCAGTATCTGGCCAGGGTTTGCAAAAGTGCATTGAAAGGGTCAATGCTGTCTGCAAATAGGCACCTGTACACTCAGGCACTACATCTGCAAGCACAGGTGTAAATTTGTGCTTGGTTTCTATAGGTCGAAATGATGCTTTCCAACACCATTAAGCCTCTCCACTTCAACTCTTGCCAAAAAAGAATAACAGATAACCAAGCTTCAGAAAGCCAGGAAATCCTTCTGGATGTTACCACCATGGCCTCCTGGTGAAAATCACACAAAAAGTGGTAGGCAAAGAAGGTGTCCTCCCTGGGAAGCTCACTGGCCTTTGTAGTTATTGAAAAGAAGAAAAACACCAACTTGGTGGCTTTTTCAGACTGGTTTCAAAATTAAATTATGATAATACACTTAAAATTGTATTTTTGGTTTTTTGTTGGTTTTTTTTTTGGTTTTTTTTTTGGTTTTTTTTTGGTTTTTTTTGAGAAAAAACCTATATGGCTGATATACCTCCATATAAGAACCCATATTCAGGGTACTGTGTTAGGTTCATAGCTTAGTTTCTGCTGCCCATCAGGTATCCAAATTTAATACTGAATGCTACTGAATAGAACAGGACTGAGCCTGCAGGAGAGATCATTGTGGAAATCACCTCTTGGATTTTTTGTAGGGTTTGTTATGATATGATTATAAGAGATGCCTCTGCCTGCATTAAGTTGCAAACAAGAACACATACAGAAGTCAATAACATGTATTTTTTTACAACAGTAGATGTGAGGTAGAGACATAGAAAGAAATAGGAGAAAAGTGGGGATGCAGAAGGAGAGTGAGAGATTAGTAGAAAGATATCACCACCTGTGGATTCTCGCAGCATCCCTCTGGTCCTTCTTCACCCTCCTTAGTCTTTGGTGGTAGCAGTCCTGGAGTAGTTCTTCTCTGGAGGAACCACTTTTATACAGCCCAAGTCCTGGGTATCCATGGGGTGAAAATGCCATTCCCACTGCTTGGGCTGGCATGCATGTAAGCAGTTGCTTCCTTTCTCAGTTTGCTACCATGTGAACTTTTGTCCTGATAGGTCTTTTTTTAAGTTCCTACAGTCTGTAGAGTAAAATTTTGTCCAGTGTGCTAATTTCAAATCTTCACCTTCATTAGACCTGGAATTCAAGCCTTTCTGTTTTGCCGCCTGTGCTTATCTCAAGTTCCTGTTGTGGTGGCTTATCCAATGGGAACTAATTTCTTTAACATGGTTTTGATATATGTAGCTGCGTTCTTTAAGTCCTCACAGAGCTCATCTGTGCTTCCCATGCTGGCAGCTCTGTCAAGGCTGGTATAGTCTGGGGAAGGTTTTGCCTCAGTTTGCCCAGCTATTTTTTGTGAGTAGGGAGAACATTTAAATTTTTTTTTAATGCTTCCAGTATAAAGCCATAGCTACCCCTATACAACCAATGTACCCAGTCAACAACAAAACAGAAGGAAATCTGGCAATTCCCTCCTCTCAACCCATTGACTGCAATGACATTTAGGAAGACATCAACACCTGGGTTAAATACCTCAGTTATTCATATTAAGAAACATAATTTAATTCTGTTTTGGTTCTTTTCTTTTAAATCAAACGGAATTGTAGAACGTCATATTGTCAAAGCATTTCAACTTTTTCTGTAAGGAAAAAAAATGTGAAAAGAAAAAAAGCAGGGTCCTTCTCCTACCTCCTGTTTTGGAAGCCAAGAGACAGGGCGAGCCAAGGAAACTGGCTACGTGTCTGAAAGATATTTCAAGGCTACAGGAACAGTCAGCTAGTAATGCAACTGGCATTAACATAGCCACTAATACAACAATAATTTATAGAAAAATCACAGGGTGTGTAATCCTCCAAAAGCTTCCTTTGAAAGGAAAGCAAAGGCTGTTTACTGAAAACTTCCACTCTTTTCAAGGATGGATACCTCAAAGCAGGGTTCAAACAGTTTTGTTCACAGCTTTTTTTGTTGGCTTATTTTTTTGTGGTGGTGTTTACTCAATATATAATTTTATAATGATGTAACTTACATCTCTGTAAATTATATTCCATATGTCAGAATCAATGCTCGTAAAATATTCTCAAAAGGCACTAAATATATTTCATACATTCCTTGCTAAATCTATGTTATAAAATAATTGATACACAGCCCACGAAACATCTAAAAATAGTCTCTCATCTTAAAAGATGCCTGTAATTTCTTCTGTTGTGCAAAGCTGCAGACCACAGAAACCAATCTGAAAATCCAGTGACGGCAACATTCAGGAAGTTGCAGGGAGAGAAAACAACTATTCACAACCTGAGTATTTGCTTTTTTTTACATTGAATAGTCAATAAGTTCAGCAAGAGAATAAATTTCCAGTACATCTTTCCTTAATAAAAAATATTTTTCCACAGTTCTTGACATTGTTGAACTTCTTACAGTTAATATTTTATAAATCTAAATAAAATAGGAGATACAATTATATATAAATTGCTGTTGTGTACGCTTGTTTATTTCAAGCTATTTACAATCATTTCAGGAATATTAATACTATTTCTAAAATGAACAGACCTCCATCATTTATTTTCTGAGTGTTCACATGTTTGGTTTTGTTTCCTTGTTTTCTTTTTTTTCCTTCCTTACAGTAGTAAAAATTGGTGGTATATCCTTAATAATCCTCAAATATCAATGAGGAGGCCCATAGAAAACAGATTCATGAAGGCTTAAACCACATCAAGATTAATTATTTTCAGCAGTGGACTCTTTCTGTGATCTCAGATTTATTACTGCTGCAGTGACTTTCAACCAAAAAACAAAGGGCAGAAAAAAAGAGATGAGAAGCCTCTAAATTTACTCCAGATGCTGACCTACATTTTAAGATGTAGGAAAGGGACAGGGGAGCATTTCAGAGATTCATAGGGAACACAATCCCATGGAACATCTCCTGACAGCAGCATGGTGACAGCTTGTCCCTGCTGGAGCAGGAGGTGGGGAAGGAGCCAAGTGTGCCCAACGGACTGAAATGCATGAGGATACAACTCCTCCAGTTGGGAGGAGGAGTACAGAACCCAAAAACCATCCACCCAAAATGCCATCACATGGTTGTTGGTCTGCTGTAGACAAGGGTGACACTCCTGGGTAGGAGAGCCTGGGGCCAAACCTAGAAAGGTGGGGAGGAAGGACCACCACACCACACAAGGCACATTCCTTCACAGGGAGCAGGTGGAAAGAATAATTTCAGTAATGACCTGGACTTTCAACATCATCAAATGCAATAATGGCTAGATAGAATGTTTAGTGCTTTGGGTAATATTTACCCATTGTGTAGACATCATTAGTGTGGCTCTGGGGGTACCAACACAGCAGGAAATTTCAGCAGAGAAACTAGCACTTCTCTACTAGAGAAGTGAGATCATGTCCTCATCTTATGTGCCAGGGAGTTTATTTTGATTATATTTACTCCCAAAGAGGCATTTGCTCCCCATCATCTGTAGGACACTCCAAGTCCACCTTTGAAGCCAATGGCACTCTGCCTGTGACAGAAGCAGCACAGCATGGCCTTGTGGGTGAAAATCACAAGCCCACTGACATTTGCAGTGCTGGTCTTCGGTACAACTTCACTAAACCACACATGGGGACAGCCACAGCCAGCACACAATACAGCCTTCTGTGTTAAACCCTCCCAAACCACCACTGATATGAGTAGATTTATGACTGCATGGACAGGCCTTTGTTCCCTGGAAAAAAACCCAAAAACCTATTTGCAACTTGGGGAGGGAGGAAAAATAAAAAGAAGAAAACTCTAGAAAAAAGCTTTTTCCTTCCAGTGATAGCTTTCTGAACCCTGTGAACAGATTGCTGAGATTAACTGCTCTCTTCTTAAAGGGACTTAAGGTTCCTTTGTCTCACAAAGCCACACTCTTTTTTTCTTATTGTGAGAAATTACTCCGTTTGATACCCACATGAACAGACAGGAAGTCGATGGTGTAATTTAGGAAGCCAGCTGTCTGCAGCATGCTGTCATTAGCTAGCTCTTGAAGGTGACCAAGGAATCTAAAATAATGTGGAGAAACATTGTGTTTGACATTCTGGCATTTCGTTTGCTGGAAAATAAGTGTTTTTTAAATAATCCAGGATCTTTCAAAAAGTAGGTCTGCTCTGTAATTGAGAGTGAAAACTACAAATTAAGAGGAAGGGGAAAGCCCCCACTCCAACTTCAAGTAAATGGATAGGCTCCTGCATTTTAAGAACTGATTAAATATTTAAGGTTGCATTGAACAGAATCACAAGGAACATCTCAGGACAAGCTGCTGTAAAATCTTAATGTAAATGGATAGGCATGAGCATTTCTCCAGACAGGCTTTGGTATATATTATTTTGAGAAAACTATTTTGCAAACTCATTTCATGTGACAATGTGCATTTTGTTAAGATGACCAGGGTTAAGAGAAGACTGCTAAATAAACTCACTCGGAAAATGGGTGCCAAACCTTGAGGGAGGAACCTTCACCTGGAGGTACTGGATGCACTGACCATGGAAGAGTAATGAATGAGCACGGAACAGGGAAGGAAGGGGAATACGCTAACCTGGTAGAACTTCTCATCACAAGACCTTTCTTTTTTTTTTTCTTTCCCATGGAAGACCCCTAGATCAGCTAGGACCCAAAACCAGGGTTTTCCCGTTGCCTTTGCATTTCTGATGCATGGAGCTCCCTACCAATTGGAAGCATGAAACAACACTATATCCCATCCTTTCTTATTCCAGTTTTGTGGTCAGATGACTCCTCAGCTGGCCTAACTGACTGCTAACACATATCCTGACCTGGTCCCAGGTGAGATAGCTTTCCCATGAAGGCACTTACAGGGCAAAGAGTCCCAGGCAGATAAGGGGAGGGCTTTAAGAAGCAATGACCACTAGCATCTCATTGAAATATCTACACTTCTTTCTCCACTGCATGCAGCTGTTCAGTTTTTTGGGGTTTTTTTGTGAGAAATATCCCGAACAGTATATCTGAACTGTAGCATTTGTTAGAGTCCAGCATCACTCTTTGACGTTCTTCAGTATAAATATAACTTTGGCATCACTACTGCTGTCTCAGAAGGTGGATGTTATCAGGAACAGCCAGACAATCATAAAACCATAAAATTATTTGGGTTGGAAGGGACCTTAAAGATCTAATATCAACCCCCCTGCCACAGGCAGGCATAAGGTCACTGGAGGTAGATATATTCCTAACAACATGGCAGTCAAACCAGTGACATTTCAGTGGAAACCATCAAAGGCAAGAGGAAAGGCCCAATATGACCAACAGTTGAAATTGGAGAAATTGCTCAAATTCTCCCCCTTCCAAAACTTCTAAAACTTCAATTTTAATATTAGCTGCTTTTGAGCTGTAGCTTCTTTAAGCTTCCAGAAGAAATTGTTTACAGTGCCAAACGGAGGTATTTTAAATTTTAAAAATTGTCAAATTGCTTCAGTCTAGCAATTTCAAAACTTTCTGTCAAAAATATTACCTAATTAAAGTGAAACTGAAAAGCAGCTATTTACGGAAAATGGTTTTGTTGTAAAAGCACTGATTTAGACACCTTCTAAACTTAAATAAAAATAATCAAAAAATTTTCAGTGACTTCTGTTCAGAACCACAGCTAATGCAAAACTGCAAATCTTATATTGCCAAACAGCTTCCCATTGATTATAGTTTAGAATATTTAGCTTCTGCATCTCCTTCCCTCATGACAACACTTTTAACTTGTCCTTCCAGCTATTAACTATTTATCCCTCTTTGTAATATTGCACATCAGTGTCCATCTTTATCTTCAGCATGTTTCCTATTGGCCTCCTCTCTTTCTTCTTGATTTGACCCAGATTATCAGATCCAGGTTTGATTATCACAGGCAGGCTTGAGTACTTGCAATGGATTTTTCGTTTATATATGAATATATATATACAACCAACAAAAAATATATACAAATATATCTGTATACATTTAAAAAATATATATTATATGTATACATAACATGTATACATATATATATAACATACTATATATATCATGTATTCAGAAGGTGTCATGAATGATACACAGACAACTGAATGCTCTGAGATAACCAACATATATTGACATGTATCAGACAATGTAAGTGGTCTCAGAATACTAGATATAATAAAATTAAAATAGAAACTTGTGGTGGGACCCAAAGACTAGGGAAAGACCAGACAAACTTCTTCCATGGTTTCATGGTTCCTACCAACATTTCACAGAATCACGGAATATCCTGAGTTGGAAAGGACCCATAGGGTCATCATCAAGTCCAGCTCCAGGGCCTGCACCATTCCAAGAGTCACACCACGTGCCTGAGAGCATCTTCCAAACACTTGAACTCTGTCAGGCTTGGTACTGTGACCACTTCCCTGGGGAGCCTGTTCCACTGCCCTCTTGTTGCCGCAGGCAGGTGGTCAAGTGCCGCAACCTTACAGAAGCATTTTGTGGAGAGTTGCTTGGCGGTGCCACACACAGAAACAACACACCGGATAGCTTCTTATAGTCAAGGAGATGTCAAGGAGACCGGAAGGGTCCTCGTGTGGTATTCCATGGAATGGGTTTATTGCAGCCATGTGCATGAAGGGGTCCAAGGATGAGAGCCAAGAACAATGGAGGGTCCACATTTGGGCATGGGGGGAGGGATGGGCAGAGAGAGCATCAGGTACCAACCCTCTGAGGGCATGGGGGTGGTACACGGGTGAGGCCAGGGCATGGAAGTCAATAGGGAAGCAGTGAGGGAGTGGCTGGGGAA
>VZRF01000993.1:10772-43308 GCA_013396875.1 Vireo altiloquus | reverse complement strand
TCCAAACACTTGAACTCTGTCAGGCTTGGTACTGTGACCACTTCCCTGGGGAGCCTGTTCCACTGCCCTCTTGTTGCCGCAGGCAGGTGGTCAAGTGCCGCAACCTTACAGAAGCATTTTGTGGAGAGTTGCTTGGCGGTGCCACACACAGAAACAACACACCGGATAGCTTCTTATAGTCAAGGAGATGTCAAGGAGACCGGAAGGGTCCTCGTGTGGTATTCCATGGAATGGGTTTATTGCAGCCATGTGCATGAAGGGGTCCAAGGATGAGAGCCAAGAACAATGGAGGGTCCACATTTGGGCATGGGGGGAGGGATGGGCAGAGAGAGCATCAGGTACCAACCCTCTGAGGGCATGGGGGTGGTACACGGGTGAGGCCAGGGCATGGAAGTCAATAGGGAAGCAGTGAGGGAGTGGCTGGGGAACAAGGGCCAATGGAAGAGCAGGGAAGGCAGAACAGGGCAGGGATATATAGAGTAGAAAGGGGCAGGGAGGCCAACGGGCCAACTGGGGAAGCAGAACTGGGGTACATTAACAGAACAAATAATAAAAGGTCCCTGCGAGAAGCCTCTTTCTGTCACCCTAACCTGGAGAGTGTTTCTCAGGGTCCTTCCCTCCAGGGGATCCTTATGGTCCCTTGTTTACTAGGCCTACCAGCCACCACACCCTCTGGGTGAAGAACATTTTCATAATATCCTTCCATTATCTGAACTCCCCCATGGCACAACTTCACACCATTTACTCTAGTCCTGTCACTGGGCACCATAGAGAAGACATCAGTGCCTGCCCCTCCTCTTGCCCTCATGAGGACATTGTAGACTGCACTAAAATGCTCCAAGCAAACCATGACACAATAAAGTTAAGTGCTTTGTTAAAAAAACAGAATTCCTGTTTTATTACCTACTTTATTATCTACTTACACAATCTGGTGAATATTACGTGTTGTCTGGTTACCATTGGGTAAATTAAAGAATCTGAAATATTCATTCCAGGCAATTTTTTCCTGCAAAGAAAAAACAAGAGAAGACTAACTGAAGCGCCAGAAGTTACACATCTACTAAAGATTACAATCAAACAACACATGTTGAGAGACAAAAGCCAAAAAAATTTAAATTAAGGTTGCAATGTCTATGCTGACACACAAGTTGTTATTTTTTAAAAAAATGAAAATAAAATTAATGAGGGCAGCAAGAGATGAAGAAATGATCTGAAAATTATCATTAGAAAATCAGCCCAGATTTTTAAATTTAATTCTAAATGTTCTGATTTATATCAATTTAAATATTTTTTGCTGTATATTGATAAAAATATTAACTTTTATTTCTTAACAGCAGTAGTAAGCCACTCTGTTAATCCACAGTAGACATTTTAGTTACATCACAGCTGCGATGCTCATGGCACCGTGCACCATAATCTGCTTTCCTACATGCTCTTCAGTGGTACCACAGTGGGACAAACACAGTCACTTTACTTTAGCTTCACATGCTGATTCAGTGATAGAATAAAGTACTTCACAGATTAGCTTAGCCTGCAGCACTTAAAGGTCAGAATTTATTGTAATGTAAATCACAAACCAATTTTATCTTGACAGAGATTACATACTGTTATAATATTTCTCGCTGAATCTAGTGATGTGTTTGCTTTTTCTTTGCAACTGCTGTGTAAAATTGGACTTTAGCCCAGAAAAGAAAAAGGGAAGGCAGCCTGTTTGGTTTTCCAGCAACAACCTAATTTCTGTTCAAATATTGCAGCATTCTGAAAGAAGGGTATTAAAAAAACCCTCAAAAAACCCCAAAACCAACAAAACAAAAAATCACCACCAAAATCCTTCTATTAATACAAGCAAACCGTGCAGGATGGGAAAGCAGTTTGTGTAGATGTTCAGCAGGACGTTCTCGGAGTTATACTTAACTCCTGTTAGATGAAACCAAATGATCTCATTACAGAATGCTGAAGCAGCATCCTGTCATGTCTTTCAAAATGCATTAAAAAAAAAAAATCAACATATATATCCTAACTAAGACTGCAGTGGTAGTGCCCCAGCGCTCTAGAATCTGCTCCACTCACAGGTAAACTGCCTTGGGTTATTTGGTGCCAGGGCACTATCCCCTTCACAAGGGCTGAATAAGCTCTTTTGTACCATGTTTACCGACAACAAAAGTTCTGTGCATTATAGCCACAGCATTACCAAACACATCAATATGCACTCAGAGTGGCATCAGTAGTCACAGATGGGCTCTCCATGTCTTGTGAAGACACTTGTCAGCAGACTTCAGGGTTGCCTCAGGTATTAAGCACACACATTCCTCTCATTTATGCAGACCTGCATCTTCCCAGGAATGGGACTGCGATGGTGCAGATCCATCTAAGAAGCATATTGCAGGATGAGCAGACCTGGTGGCACGGGAAGGCTGCATGGAAAAGGACGTGCTACTGTTGAGAGACTCCTTTAGCAGAGCCTAGCCTTAGGTTAGCAACAAGACGAGTTAAGTACCTCATTTGTTTGAAGGTCTTGCTGTTTTCCCAGTGTTTCTTCCAATGTTTAGTAGTTTGGGGACAAAGTAGGCATTTCAGTGAATTCCCTTTTGTGTGGAAAACAGAAGGGAGGAAGACAGGAAAACACAGGGTGGAGAGACTTGGAGACAAGGCAGCAGCATTTTTATAGTCCTCACCACCACAACCCTGGATTGATGTGGTGATTTGATAAGATGTTGAATTATGCAACCATTCCCACTGATGTTCTATCACATTCATTTTGGGCCCTTGAATGTAGCTAGACTTGCTGACCTCAGACTGAGCTTTTAGACAGGATAAACAAGCTGCTGTGCCAGTGTACATATCAGGTCTGGAATCTGAAAAGTCATTAAGACAATAAACATGATGCTAAGTTTACAGATTCACTTTTTCAAGCAAAATCACACTTTAGTCTATATTAAGAAAGCTCTCTTTTCAGTCAAAAATGCAGAGCTGTATATAAACATACAGTTGAACAACTGCTATGCATATTTTGTATTTAGATTAAATGGCAAATTAGTAGATCCTGGTAGATTTTCTGGATTCCTTTCACTGAATTCCCAATTTACAGTTGTTATTCTAAGTTAGTATTTTAAAATTCAATTATAGCAGAATATGTAAATCTATCATGCACTCCTAGATCAAGCTCTGAGGAAGGATGCCAATTAAAATTCAAAAAGTTTGTTTCTAATGAGCAGAAAAAACAGGTGTTGATGGGGGGAAAGAAAGCAAATTTCACATAATTCTACAGTTTATTAAACTTTGTAGTTATTTCAAACTGCAGTTACCATTATGGCAATTTAAAAGAGGGATACTGGAGTCATATTACTATGTGTCTCAGAAAATGAAACAAGAAAAGGAATTTGTCAGACACCAGGAACAGTTTACAAAAAAAAATTGTAAGAGTTAGTAGTAATTATATTCTTGTTTGTATTAGTTGGTTTGAGCTTTTTTAATTGTACACTCTGGTCTTAGTAAATAGTGCTGTTGACCTTGCTAGTCTGGATTTAGGGTGTATTGTTTATTTACACAGAGATTTTGTAAGCTATGCAAACAAACAAAAAATAAATAAATAATGAAATGAATCTTCCACATGGGTTTGAGACCAGTGTTTTGGCACCAACTCACTTCTAGTCAAAGAGAATGCATTTTAATCAATTTCAGAACACACAAATTTCTTTCAGTCCCTCCTTAGTTTATTGATTTTAGTATCATTACCCTTCCATGTAAATACTTCTTTCCAAAGCTGAAGAGAAAAATAGAAGCAGCCACCAGGTTCTTGGGTTTTTTAAAGCACACAGTTTACTGGCTGCAATCAAATTAGATTATCAGCACATTTAGGTTATTTTGATTTTTAGATCTCCTAAAGAAAATAAGAAGTAATCTTTTGATGATCACAAATGAAATCTGATATAAATACCTACCCATTACACATTTTTAGGTAGTCATTTAGCAATCAGAAACAACAAGAAATAAAATGCTACGAGTCTGTGCTAAATTACAAGGTCATAACTTTTATTGTCATTGAGGCATTATAGCTTATTTATTCTATGTCATATTCTTATTGATCACAGATCTTCATAGCAGCTTAAAAACTGTAATTTCCTACTAGATTACATATATTGTCCTTTCTTTTTTCAAGAACAGAATCTGAATTAACAGATCTTGGCATTAAAGCCTATGTTCTAACACAGACTAGCGTGATGCACTCTGTGCAGCACCATGAACTCACTGTCAGATGTCTGCAGAAGGTTCCCATGGAAGGCCCCTAAAACTACCATGATACAAGCATTAGGAGCCCCCCGACCCTCTCCAGTACTCAGTGGGGCTGTAACAGGAGATGCAACAGCTCCACTGCCTTCCATGGACCTTAAGAAGAAGCAAGGCTATAGGTACCAGTTTAATACAGCTGAGTCTTTAATTAGCACAATGCAAGGTTTCAACAAACACCTTGTAGGTGCAAAGACTCCATAATTTCAGAAGTCAACATCCCTTTTGTCTCTGTGACAAAAAAATAAATGCTACCCTCACAAAAGATGTAGAAGTATAAGTTTGCACTTTATCTGACTTAATCCACCATAGAAAGTTAGATGAGCACTGAGATGTCAGACTGTAGGATGGCAGCAAGGAGAAGATAATGTCCTTTCTGCTGGCGTGTGCTGCAGAGCCCACAGCACCTGGAACAAAACCTCCCTCACTGCGTTCCATCCTAGCATTGCTTCTCCAACTGCTCCAGTGCAGCTCTCTGGGGCAGGTCTCTGGATAGATCAAGCATATCAGGACTAGAGAACTTACATGCATTTAATTTCCACTCCATTTGAAAAATATTAGCTATTCCCCATGATTCTGACATGTATTTTGTCTCACTGAAGTAGAGGGAAATGCCTGGGAAATGCCTGCCTTCCACCCTGTATTTGGAATCATTAGGTGTGCTGGATTCACAAAGACTAGCACAGAAAGGCCAACATCAGGCTCAGCTCTGCATGACACATTATTATCAATAGGGGAGAAGTAGGTGAAGATTTAGTTTCAGCTTTATCACAACCACACAGAATTTGCTACAGTTTAACTGTTTTATCTTCTTTTTAAACTCACGTGAATAATAGATACATAGTAAAATAAAAATACCTGGAAGTCTGCCACAGGTAGAATATCAAGATTCACAGGATGAGTGTAATAATTGCAAAAGAAACTATGTGATTTAGGAAGTGAAAGTCACTTCCGAGGTGTGCAGGTACTTATTTTCCAATGGTAGCAGAGGAATTTGAAAGTCCATGATGTTCAAGGGCCAAGACCTTGGTGACTGAGATACCCATCTCCTGTGTGTTTCACTGTGGAAATCAAGCTGCAGATCCATTAGTTACTCAGATGTGACCTGAATATTTCATCTCACTGCCCTGCACAGTGTGTCAAAAAGGGCCATTGAACTCTGAACCAAATAGGCTCTTTGCTGGAAATACTTTTTTAAATGGTCACACAGCACAGTTGCTTATCAGTCTTTTATGTAAGAGAAGAAAATTTTACTTCAGTAAATACTAATTCAAAAATACATTTTCACTCATTTGAGCATATTTAAATACAAAATCCTCATTGTTAAAAAACAAAGGAAATGTTACTGCATCCCCATCACAAATGGGAAAGAATTTAAAATAATAAATATGTGATAAATAAAGATTTTCATCCTTGGAAAGATAAACAATAGTTACTGATAGCTTTAGAAACAGTATTAAAATAACTTCACTCTAGTCAGTCAGACTTAATATTGCTTTTTACTTCACATCTAAGAAACACGTTGCCTCAACTTTTTAGAATTTGGCTGCCAAATTCATCTTGACAAAAGATAACAGAACAATAAAAAGAAAATGTCCCTCCTCATTTGCCTCCCACCCAGACAGGGGCATAGGAGGAGGAGAAAAGGTGTAACACCACTAGGTGAAGTGACCAGTGATCAAGAAATGCTGTATGCAGGAATTTCCAGACCATTTTATTGCTGGCTTTTTAAAGTCTGCTCCTCACTAATCCACCTAAGCAAGGTAAGGGCGGTGATGGTTAGTGAAATGAGGGGGAAGGATCAGAGACAGGACAAGCCACAAGGTCCTAGCAGGAGCTAAAAGGGCTGCTGAGGAGTGGCATGGTGCAGGGGACATATGACTTAAGGGACAGGGGCAGTCACGGATCCTCTTCACTGGACCATCTCAGAGCTAGGAGTGGGGCAGGACAGTGTGATGGGCAGCAAAGTTGGAACAAAGCTGAGTCCAGCAGAGGGGAAAAGCAGGCATGAGAAGATATTGCAAGGAGCCTTTTTAAGAGCAGAGCACAGAGTTGCAAAGCCAAGAGTAAAGCAGGGTGACTGCTTGCGGCAGGAAAAAATTAGGACATGAGTGTACTATCTGGTTGTGAGAACAAAGAAAAGGACACATCTTCTCCCTCCATTCAGAAATAAAATCAAATAAAATTACCAGCATATCTTTGAATAAGTACGTTTTCTCAGAAAATTCTGCACACCACAAGTAATCAAATATTTTTTTCTATCTATTTTTATATATTTGCAAGGTGACACAACACAGAAACATGAGCCTTCTATACATGCAAAATAGTTCTTATCTGTGCTGCACAGAAGTTGCATCTTAGTTGGCAAATTTCAGTTGTATGGGTGGAAGAGGCCCACAGATTTTTACGGTGTGCATGCACACAAAGAGAGAGAAAAGATTCAAGTGTAAAAATTCCACCTGACAAAACCTGATCATGCTGATTTTACTTACAACGCCAGAGCCCACTTTTTGGTCGTTACAATGGGTCCCCCTAGTGGGTAAAACCATAATTGAATTTTGTCACAGTTCTCTGAACACCGCTAAGTATCACATTTGATTACCAAGTGGAAGTTGCTGCTTTTAGGAAAGTGAACATGAAAAGATACGGTTAACTTTTGTGCAACTTTTTAAAAACAGAAAGCACAGCCACGGCGATATATATTCCTACTTTATTGTTTCATTAAGCAATCAAGTAAAATGCTGAACTTTTAGGTTTTTAAACAATAGTAATATAAATAAATCTTTCTCTGAAGATTGCCCTGGATAGGCCATAAACAATTTTTGAAACTAAAAAACCGTGTGAGAAGGAAAAATGAGTCCTGCTAACACTTTTCCAAGTCATGAAATTCAGTGTTTCACAGAGAAATGAATTAGATGCTGTTAGCACTGCAACTGCCTTTAATAAAGGTGGCAGCCATTATAAGGTGGCATAATTAGTTCACTCACACAGCTTCAGACACCAGCACCTATTTTATAAACTGAATTTTATTATACATTAGGATAGTGGGATTATGGTTTTCTTTTTTAGGAGTAGTGGGAAAGTAGCTAACTTCCAGTGGGGGCTGAAGAACTGACTTGTTGCCTTTTTTAATGTCTTTTTAAGGGTGGTTCAGTATGATCTACATTAACTAGCATTTTTTACTAATTTCATTTAATTGGGTTTGGATGTGATTGTTTTATTTATATATATAGCGACCAAAAATACCATACAGCCATTTTACTACTTTCCTTTTCAGGTACAGCACATTACTCTGGTTTTGACCTGTTGGATAGCTCTGCCTTTCACTGACCAGGAGAACACAAATTGGATGGTTTTTGGGCTTTTTTAACCCCATCACAAATGGGTTAAAATAGATCTATTTATTTTACGAGTTTTCACCACTCCTTTTTCAATGGTAACTGTACTCTAATATATTTCTTTCTTATCCTATATTTCCACTTACAGTTGGGACAATCACTGTGCTGCAATCTCTCTGACTCCAGCAGAGGAACGGGAAGAGCATCTGCTAACACCTGGGAAAGAAGGAAGAGGCTACAGAACTTGATGTAAATTACTGCAAGCTTTTGCTAATACAAATTGTCCAAATCTTTTTCACACCAATAAAGGCTTTCTCATCAGTCAAACTTCAAGGTCACTTAAGAAAAAAATCCAAAACCAAAACTATCAAAAAAACCACCCCAAACCCCAAAAAACCCTCACAAACAAACAACAAAATAAAAAAAAATTAAAAAGAAACACCAAAAAAAATCAAACAAAACAAGACCCTCTCAGGGGTTCATTTCATTAAATTATAATTAAAATAAAGCATTTGTAATTTCAGTTTGCAATTTAAAAAATTATCCACATGTTATAACATTTTTTCTGCTAAATATTCTAGGCAATCTTATTTAGAAAAGATAGGCCCATTTTTTTATCTGTTTAAGAGGAATATATAAAGGAATTATTCCTTTATTTCTTCCTTTGAAATGAATTTAAACACTCTTTTATAAGCCATTTTCAAAATAGTAAAGGCTAAAAAGTGGAAAATCCAACCTCCACCACCAATACACTCATATGTAATTTCAAAAAGACCTACATATGGAAATTTCCCCCTTATTGTGTACTCTGAGAGCAGTCATTTCTGACTGCAAGTAATTGCTAATGTGTTCAGTTTGCTTAGCCAGAGTTTAACAGTAGATGTACCATTGTGCAATCGTAGAAGTAAGACACTTGCAGATTCTCTAGAAGTAGATGATTCTTCTACTGATTTTCTGCTAATGTGTGCCACATCTTAGGAGTGTCTGAATGGATTTGTCCAGATATTTCCCTTGGTGTACCTCAAAGAAGCACCAAAAGCACTGACCTCTTTTTCCCTCTACAGAATCATTTTTCTTTCTTTATGCAAAAATGGGAACATTCTAAGCATCCCTACAGACTTAATTTCATGGTGACTACAGAAAATGAGTTCTACAAAAGTTTTCTTAGTGCCACTTGATATCTTCTGCAACCTATTGGCTTAATGAAAAAGTCAAAGATAATGCAGCTCTTGCTTCAATTAGGTTCCTTTTGCACCCAGGAAGGTTGCAGTCACAGCCATTTACTGCCTAATAGTAGGACCCAGTTCAACCAAAACAAACATGAGCAGGACATCCCTCAGATGAGTCCACAAAAAACTATCCAACTGTGTGAGGGTTTATAAGCAACTACAAGCAATCTATGGGGCAAATGGATTTAGTGCAATTGTCCTTATCCTCAGTTCTTGTGTAATTTGTGATAAAAACCTCTGCTAACAAAGTTTACTTTTTAATATCCCAGAACAGCACATAGCCTGCAAAACTTTCTTAGGACAGGGATTTAAAAATTGAAGGATTTCTCCACTGTCTGCTTCATGGTTTAACCACCACACAATCTCCAACAATGCCAGTCACAAGAGAAACTTCTTCCTGAGCTGCAGCCACAGTTAAAAAAGAGAAGTTGTATCCATGAGCTCTGCTATGAACTTTAGAGGAGCCCAGAGACAAAGAGATCACCATGGATGCAAATGCCCTCCCCTTTGGGCTGCCATTCCTCTCATGCAGGCCTGTGACTTAAGAGTTTGGGGCCACCTGTGTCCCTTCCCAGTGCCTCTGTGCTTCCTCATGCCTCCTTTCAGAAACTGCCTCTTTGGCCTCTGATCTGTTGCCAGCCAAGTTGTCATGATTTCCCTTTTCCTACTTGCCAAGCTCTAAGGGCATGGTTAAGCACAGCTGTGCTGTATGTAGTAAAGTCAAACATACCAGCAAAACATTCAAGATGTTTCTCAACTCAAGCAGCGCCTCCACATGACACAGCACGTGTAACCTTAACATTATCTGACTGCTGATGACTTAACTGTGCCGTGGAAACTTTCCCATGAATAAACGCAAACCTAGCATGTAAAAGACAGCTCTAAAATAAGCCAGTAGAGTAGTATTTGGTGTACACAGTATGCCAACAGTATTTTAATTCATTTGAAGTTCTCAATTTCTTCTAAGTTGCATGGGATTAATTAGGGTATTGATGGACTATTGGGCACAGTTATAAACAATTGTTACTATAAACTCTTAAAAAGATTTCAGTGCTATGGATTACATTTCCTAAGATGCCATTTTTAGACTTCCATCAGGCATCACTATCCTCCCCAAAGGTGACAGAGAAACATTTGTCCCAGGTACTTCGAGTCAGACCTTGTTCATTTAACACTAATCCACTTTTGCAAGTCCTGAAATAAGGCACACATTTAACAGCACACCTATTAAGTATCACTTAATACTGAACTGTGATGACTGTTGAACCTTGACACTATTCTACAACAGAGATGATAAAATCTGCCACCAATGGTGATTCCTCTATGATTTCAGGCAAAGTATAAAAAGAAAAAACTGGGAATCTGCATCCTATGACACACCAAGAGAACTACAAAAAAAGCACCAGGATAGGTGTGAGCCCCAAAAAACACAGAGAATTTGATGTAGTGTCAATGCTGGGGCCAAGCAGACAGTTGCAAGTTCAGAGCTTAGATTTTACCAAGCTCTGGTCTCTGATCTGTCACAATTATTGTCAAGTGGTGAATATCAAAAAAAAGTCAACAGGAATTGCAACCCTAGTACACAAAACTGTGAGATCATTAGTCAGCAGCATAGAACAACCATGGTTTTGAAATGCAAAAATCTCCAGAACAACAAAATTACGAAAAAAAGTAAAACCAAACATTGGGACAGTATCACTAACTGTTTATTTTTCCTTCCTTCTGTGTCATTCCCACAGTCTGAGTGACTTACAAGACCTCTCCAGGTCACTGGCCTGTGTTTATGGAGCCTTATACCATTGTTACCTGGCCCCTAACAAATGCTGCCATGTCTACAAAAACAAAGTAAGGTTTACCAAGTACATTGCAAAAGCTAGAAATAAGGCTTCAATTCAGAAGACACAAAGTACATCTCACTGAAAGAGTAACAAACTGCAAGTCACCAATCAAGAAGCAATTACCAGCCATCTACAGAGACAGAACCTTCCCCATAAAGGCCACTGCAGCATGTTAGAACACTTGGCACATTCAGAGGTAGGATTTTTGACAGAAAAGTTATTTGAAGACTACTAACAGACCTTTCCAGTTCTCTATTGCTTTGATTGTCTGCAGAAACTAAAAGTGTCCCTGAAATAGTTTACAAAAGAAATTAAAAGCAAAGTTAGAAGGTACTGAACTGGACAATTCTCATATTGATCCTAGAAAGTAGTTGTTAAGAGCCATCCATAGGCTCAGTCCCTAACGCTGAATCTTTTCCCCTAAACATTCACCTCCCAAACAAATCTTTTAAGACTTCAAAATACTGGTTAGCAGTTGTAGGGTTTATTGCAGGTTTTATAACGCATTTTTAAAACATGTTTTGTATTTCATGTGGGGTGTTTTTGCTATTAGATTCTAAAGCATACTACTTGGCTTGCAGTAAGTTTGCCACTGTAATTGTGTCTCCACAACTATCAGAACTGCGGATACAGGAGAGAGAGTTGCTGGCTGACATCTGAGTGATTTGAGCAAGTTTTGGAATCAGTTTATCATTATACATAGTTGCCTGCCATTTGTTATTATACAGGGGTAACAGAGAGTTAACAAATGGCATCTTTGAGAATGCACATGCTTGCTCATTTAATGTTACAATTCATCTAAAAGAGCAGAAGTAAAAGCTTATAAATGAAAAAAGAAAAAACATTTTCTCTGAAACATTGTCCCTTTTAGTTCAGCTCAGACTGAATGACAAAAAAACCACTTTCAAGTAGTAGTAAAGAATGTTTTATTAAAATGAAAGTTTTTCAAACCTTATGTATCAAAACTAAGGCCACAGCTAATGCTAACACAAAGTCAAGAACCTCAAAAGGTTCTTATAATATGATACAATTTAGAAATCTGGCTATTTTACAAACAGTTAGTCAAACATTCCAAAATGCAGCATTACTTACTTGTTCTAGAATAATATATTAATTATTGTAGTGATAATATTTAATGATACAAAGGACTGAATTATCAGTGCATGTAACCCGTTTTTATTTTGGTCCTGTGACAAGTAACCTTCTGCATCACTCCAGCTACTGAAATAAATGAAAGGACGAGACATGGTAATGGAAGTTGCCAACAACTCCTCCCCTTTGTACTGAGTTAATTTCTTTTCTTCTAATGCTAAATATCTCCAGTCATAATAGCAATAAATTCTTCTTGATTGACTGTAAAGGAAGATTAAAAAAAATAAAAAAAGAGAACATCATTAGACAAACAGCAAACAACAATAAACCATAAAATAAAATAATGCATATCTGTACTTTATTTAAAGGCTTCTCTGTTAGCATTTGTTGCATCTGATCCATTACTGTAAGTGTTTACAAGTTTGTTTCTATAACAAGGGTTTTGCACAAGTTTTTTCATGTAACATCAAGTCAGAATGCAAGCTTTATTATGTGGAATACTTAAGCCAGAATCTAGCTCACTTATAATCACTTATATTATTTCTAATTATGAAAGTAAAAATACTCTAAAAGTGAAACATGATAGAAAAATATCTCAGAAACATATGTAAAAGAGATGGGCTATGCACAGTAATATTATTTTAAGGGTCTATAAAAATGTTAACAATGGTATTTGAATTTCATTAAGTACTTCTCAAGGAACAATACCTCAGCTAGTTATGACTGAAGTTTTATTCTTAAAATCATAAATCAAAACATTTACACCCAAACCACCATCACAGATCAAACAATGCTATTCCTGTCTCCCCAGTCTGTAACATTTGCCAAACATAAAACAAATTTTAGGATCATTTAACAATTATTCCATAAATTAGCAAGAATTAAAATAGACATTTGATGAGTCTTTCCCCATCTGAACTTTCTTCATTCTTCATTTATAATTAACAGAAATTTTACACAAATGCACTTGAACAAATTAAGTCATAATAATAAATTAATTAGCATTCATTAATTATTTTGCTGCACTTACACCTGAGGTACTGACCTTAGTCATATGTTAAAACATAGCCACTGTAAAAGACTTAACCAGTGAACATGTTCACTCTGCAACTAATTACTGTAGTGGTGAATGATTAGAGTAAGTCAGTCGTATGGAAAAGACAAGACACATACGCAGAATTCTCCCTGACAATTACTCATCCTAGCCAACATACCCAAGCTATTACTAAACAAAGTACTGCAAAGAAAGAACTACATTTACAGCTAGAAGAAAATTAAACATTCAACTATGTAAAGGAATAAAAAAAAAATCAAAAAACCTAAATCTGCCCTGCTGTGATGCATGTAAGAAGATATGAAACAAGTAGATTTTGTCTAGCTTAGGGCCCTATGCTCTGAAATACCAGTCCATCACACAGCTACATCTAGTCTAAGACACATAAATAAACTGTATGACTTTAAAAAGGATTTCCACAGCTTTTTCATAGTAACAACTCAGTAACAGAACAAATTCAAACATCATCTCCAAAATATTCTCTGGTTTACAACATCCTTGAAACTATGCCACAAAGCAGAAATACACCACTATAATGACAAATTTTGGAACATTCAAAGAAACTTCAAAAACCAGTGTAGTTACAATTCCCAGTAACCCAAGTAATCTCAGTTAATCCTCTTCAGATGTAGGATCTGTTCGTAAATTATGCACCATGAAAGCAGAAGCACAGTTTTTCATGGCAACAGATTTCCCTCACCTCCATAACATAAGTGATCATAAAAGAAAAAACTATTATCACAGCTAATATAAAGAAAACATTGACTTAGAATCTGGAGAATTAGAAGTGCACATTTTTTCAGCAGTGGGTTTGGGTATTGAGAATCTGAGAATCTGCCAAAATCTGAGACACGAGACTGGATATTGTTTCCTACAGGTGCATCCACACAAGATGATCAAAATTGCATGAACTGACACCATGGAGCCTCTAAAGTTAGTTGTGGTGAAAACCAGAATTGCTAAACCCAGAAACACCAAAATAAGATTGCTTACACTTTTAAGGCAGACAAAAATATGTCAAGTATACTTTCTTTTACAGAAGTCTATGTACAGCCTACCAGTAGAGCTCAGTGGTTTTGCTGAGAACCTAAGGATTCATGTAACCTGAGCAGCACACAAGATATTTTATTTCACTGTGATCAAAACAATCTCCCAAATGCAATAAAGGGGTTAAACCAAAAGTGGTATTATTCCTGTATTTGACATATCAATTAAAAATGCTAACCATGAACAGCTGCAGATTTGTTGGGTTTTTTTTTTTTGAGGGCAGGAAAATAAGGGGAATTAGATGACAGCAAGATTTTGCCACATGACCCAGGTGTTTGAAGACAAATGGAATGGTGATTCACAGGATAATTTACTTTCTCAGAATGAATCTTAAAAAGCTAGGAACACCCTCAGTTTTCTTTAAACCCACAAAACCACACAAAACTTTAAGGATAAACAGTACCATACACAAACATTAGGCTGTCAATCTTCCATATTCAATCTTCTGCTTGATTGCTCTAACAATGAATAGATGACTGAAAAAGAGGAAACTGAGCCACTTATTCTTAGCTGATCAATTTGATTTAAAAAAATGCAGCACTGGCACAAAAGAATTATGACTCAATAACCCTCTCGAAAGGAGGTTAATGGTCTATGTTCCATTTGTAGTACCCAAATAGAAATGTGACAAAAGAACATTCATCCACAATTCTGACATCTCATTTGGCAGCTCCAGGATATCAACACATGACAAAACATATTTGCACAAAGAATTCTACTCTCACTCTACAGCTACAATTTCTGAAAAATAACACCTATGTCAAACAGCATAGAAGACTGTCTGTCTAAAGGATGACAACACAATTTTTTCCACAAGTACATGTGAGTTTTGAGTCCAACAGATGTTCACAAGAGTAAATATCACTCTTCCAGGAAAAACTGATGAACCGCCAGTCAATTTAGATATAAGTCACCACCCTGAAAGAATGATGTTCAATGCACTGATACAGTCTTTGCATTCAAGGTCTCAAATGAGCGGCCCTCGAAATTCAGGTATTAAGGTTTCTGATGTAAAACCTTATGTTTTGATGTTAATGAAAAAACTTAACTTTCAGTGTTCACAATGATTTAATAAGCATAATAGCAAACTGGATTTGCTAATTCATTTTTTATCTACCTAGTAAATCCCTTCTGCAGCCTACTCTGTATGGGCCTTGTCAACTGTAGAGCCATTTTTCACACTACGCTTTTCAGCACTCCAAGGCTCAGAAGTATGTTGAAGACCCACCCAAGCTGATCCTACATAGACCCAGGGTACTTCCAGCATGCTTTATTAGCTTAATACTCCTATCCAGTGCAGAAATCACAACAACACATCGCCACTACAGATATATTGAATATATAGATCCGAAGACTTTCTCTCAGCACTTTTAACACTTTTACTGATTTATAAGGAAATAAAAATGTAATGTAGGTACACAGAATCTCTCACATACCAGTGCAATTACTTTCACCTTCAACTATGCTTTCACCCAGCTTTTAATAAACATTGGTTGAGTAAGAGTTGGTGGTGAATCAACTCAATTGTTAGAGTCCAGCACTAGCAGCTGCCAAAAGCAACAGTCTGGATTATTTGTAAGTTAAATTATGTTTAAGACTAAAGTAACCTAGAAGGAGATTAAAGAGGACTTTTTTTTGACAAAACAACACCTAAAAAGGGAATAAAATTAAGAACAAGATTACACACTGTTTTATTTGCCAACACGTACTTTCTCCATCTCCATCCTTATCAAATTCTTCAATCATAGCCCGTAGTTCTTCATCAGACATAGTTTCACCCAATTCTCTAGCAACTCGGCGCAGGTTTCTCAGACTTATTTTACCAGAGTCATCATCATCGAACAATTTGAATGCCTTGAGTATTTCTTCTTGTGGGTCTCTGTCCAATATCCAATCTGTCACTGCAAGAAGAATAATTAAGTTAGACTAAAAAATTCTGAAAGGTAAATGCAGAATGACCTTTGCAAACTAAGACAATATGACGAACACATATGTCACCTTTTCTTACATTTCTATACAATTCAACATGTGTATTTGTTTGGCTGTTATCCGACCTCTCTTTCTCACCTCTGTTTTCACAAGCTGAGTTGCTCTTTAGGACATATGTGTTGTAGTGGAAAGCTGCATGGCAGTTTAGACATAGTCACAGTTTCCACACTTTTTCAAATAGGAATTAAAAGTATACACAGAATGCCTGTGTTTCAAAATTCCAAATTTTCAGAAAAAACATCATCAGCTCTTTCAGATGAAAATGTGAATTTTTTTTTACTTTGTATGTTTCCGTCAGGATAGAATTTTGAGTTGGGGGAGAACACAGAAACAGTAAGTGAAGAAAAACATCCACATGGAACCTCTCTTTTAAATATAAAACCACATTAACACAAAAAGCCCCCATAACCAACCAACCAAACATATCCCACCCCCCCTTCAAGCCCAAAAACAAAAAAGCCTAAGCATAGGGGTTGGGTAATAAAAAGGATGCTGCTATGAATTGCAAGATGTTTATTCTGAAAGGATTCTTCAGCCTTTATTACTCTTTTCAAGACAACCAGAAAAGATAAACTTGCTTCATGAAGTATTTTTCTAGTAATTGCTTCAGACCAACCAACAATAATGTATCTCAACATCTTTGTACAGGCTAGTCTTGTATTACAGGGCTAGTCTTGTGTTATTAAGCCATTAAAATCACATCAACACTGCTTGCACATAAAGAACCACTTACCATCTGCGACTAACTACAGATGGAATGTCTGCTCTGGCTTAGCAAACTTGAGAGAAAAGAATTTATTCATGCTCATATAAGCCAACTACAGCAATGAAGTTTATATATCTGCAGATTTACCCTAAATTCAAGTATTTTCTTATAAAACAACAGTGCTGCATGACAGTATTACATCATTTGAAAAATGCTACCTTTTGTGGCAAAAAGACAACTGAAAAACAATAAAACGTCTCTAAATACAAAACTATAGAAGATGAAATATAATTGCATCTTTATGTATTTCAGTTGAACATTAAATTAGGAGAAATTGATGGCTCAAGAATTGCTTAGCTATATTCAGCAGCTCTTCACCATTAATGTCTCAATAACCTATTTTATCTAACCCCCCCAATCTTTATGTTAAACGTGCTATCATGTTTAATTCTGTGTCAAGGTCATTGCACCATAGCAGTACCCTACTCCAACTCAAGTTTTCCGACAGGCCTGATCTACTTCCAAGTATATACTGTGCTTTCTACAAGAATTTTCCTGGCTTCCTCCAGGACTTAAGGACTGTCCATATTGATAGCCAGGACAGAACAAGGAAGCAATGAACAGGAATGAACATCAGGAATTAAAAGAAGTAATTGCATGGTAATTACAGTATATTCATTTTACATATATTTACAGTATATTCAATATTACAGCGTAATAATGTTACTTTAAGAGTACAATTACTATCAAATCAATACACTAATTTTCTTTTTAATACTTCCACATAAGATTTATAAACCAGAAAAGAACCAAAACTAATGTTCTCTACTTGGAATATAGCTCAAAAATACTGTCATTATCAAGACATTTTTTCCAGTATTATGCCACATTTCAATCAATAATTGTTTTGATACATTAAGATTGCTATTTATAGCCAAGAGCAAGTCCTGCGGTTTGAGTATTTTATTTCATAAAATCTACAGAAACTGAATATCTTGAAGAAATGGACTATCATGAGGATAATTAACTATTAGGGACATAATAAACTAGAGATGTAAAAACCCACACAGATTGTATTTTCATAAACATAAATTGTATGCAAATCATAAATTATGTGTAACAAAAATCCACTGAAATCTTCAAAGAAACATGAAGTCTAAAAATTCTGCAGATCACTGCATATTAAAAGAACATAAAATTGCACAATACGCACATTTCAGATGAAAGAAACAACTAATTCTACTGGTTTTACCATCAGTTGAAAGTTTTTGAAGTACAATATTTAAAATCTGCTTCGGTTTCCCTAATTTTTTTTATATATGAAGTCTGCAGTCTGCTTGTCTGTGTATACACTCCTTCCCATGAAAATGCAATGCCAAATGCCTTTTCCACAGCAGGAAGAAGAATCTTACAAATATCCATGAAAAAAACAAGAACATCTGCACTTTAAACTAGCATTTATTCCTCTGCGTAAGCCTGAAAGAGATTGTGTATATCCTATTTCCTTTTATACTGAGCCATCATTCCTCTCTAAGTATCTAATTCAGCATTCAGTAAACAAATTCCTTCACTGTTGACCTATATTAAGAAATATATGAAATGAAATCTCCAACTTCTATTTCTTAATAGTAATAAATAATTGAAGAAGTCCACAAAGTATGGCTTTGAAATTGTATTCCCTACTATAGGCTAAATATCTCTAGAGGTAGAAACACAATCAAACACATACCAACTTCGTTAAAATCTTCAAAGGTGATCTTGCCGGTCGATTCTCGATCATAATCTTTAAGTATTTTCAGGACATCAGCTTTTTTTACATCAAAACCCAAGGCTCTCATTGCCACCTTTTGGAATAAAATGGAAGTACAACCATAGATAAGGATCAAAATAAAGATTTAACAGATTTTCTTTTTAATTTCAGTAATTATCTTCTTGACCAAGAGAGAAAGAGCATGTCAGTGGTTTAGTAAAAATAATCAAATAAATAAAAGGAAAAGCGTTTGGGATATTAGAACCATCTAGAACTACTATTAGGAAATGGAACATCTAGTTATATGGAAAAAAAAAACCTTTGAATTTTCAGGGATTTTACAGACTGGACCAAATGCATCTTAGGACGAGTAAATTTATAACTCATTTCCAAAACCATTTAAAAATCTTATATTTTTAAGACAAAAGTGAAAATAATTCTGCAAATTATTCTTCATTATTCACCCGAAGTGTGTGTATGTTCATGGCTTTACAAGTCCTGCAAGGCTTTTAATTGTTTTCCAGTGAGCCACAGACACCAACCTGTATTTTACTTTTCCATTAGCTTAGGAGTCCACATTTTGTTTCCCATTTCACCTTAGATGGCAACTTCTCAGCACACACTACCCTGGCTTCCTCCGAACTGATGAATATAAGCTAACCACACATGGAAAACCACAGAATTAATTATTCAAAAATTGATGCTATATGCTGATTTTGTAGCGAAGGAGATAAATAGTTTTTTTTCTTATGTATTTCTGCTCTTCCACAGTTTTAGCTTCAGGGCGACAATAATAAATGAGACAGCTAAGAAAGCTTTTCAAGCAGTCATGACAGCCGGGAATTCAATGCATAGCATAACCAGAAAAAGCACATTAACAGCCCCAAAACAGTCCCCAGCACAACCCTAGCCATGGTGGCTTCCAGCAAAGATAAAACAGCTGAACTCTGAAATAAAGAGAAGGGAATTGTTCTACCTAACACACTCCTGTAACAGCCAATTAAGTAAAAATAATACTTTTTCCTTTTTCATGTTACTTGGTAGAGCCAGAATGTAGAGCCTATACACTGGATGAAGCATTTTTTCCAAAAAAAATCTCACCTTATATGTCACTGAAACACTGGCCTCTCCAAAGCCACTTTTTGTTCTCAATGCCATAATTAGAATAAAAATGCACAAAAGATTTAAAGCAAGTTTAGTGAACCTCATTTACTACTCTGTAGACTTTCAGGTGTCTTTCCAGGTCTTACTCAGAAAGACATCCTGAACTCCATCTGCTAATAGCTATCATTAGAAGCATTCTTCTTTGGGACAGGCAACTAAGCCTCCCACACACAGAGTTAAGAGCACACCTTATTCCTACAAATCATAGGCTTCCTGAAAAATACAGGTAAGCTCTGGCTTGTAGTCAATAGTTTTACGAGTTTGATTTACATCTTTTACCTACACATCCAAAGCCAACACCAAGCTTTAGGTTATACAGTGCCTTTAAAATAATCAAACCATTTTTCAAGAGCTTTTCCCACTTGGTCATCTATCCAAGCTTATCCTTGGTGGGCAATTATTCTCCAAATATAGGGTTATTTAGAATGCTATAGCAATTCTGTAACTGCACATGAAGTAGGAAGAAAAGCTTTTTCTTACAACAATGGAGTATTTCCTGTTTTTTCTTTTTTTTTTTCCCCCCTCGCTCCTTTAACCCAGCAAGACATCTCGAAGGACGTTTTTAAAGACACAGTCAACATCTTAAGAACTCACTATGGAACAGATATCTGCTATAAAATTGCTTAAATAAAAGAAAACTTCTACCTTTAATTCATGATAATTTATTGCTCTGTCTTTGTCTGTGTCAAACAATTCAAAGGCATCTTTAATTTCTTGCTTCTGTTCCTCAGTCAGTTCTCTTCGTTTCTTCTTTTTAGTTTTGTCTACTGAGACCTCATTCCTATGTAAAGAGAAAGTAATGTAATAACAGATTTCTACTGGGAGGTTGCCACTGTAGGTAACATTTTCCAGCAATAAGAAACTCACCACAATTGCAGAAATCACTATCTTACCTAGTCAATATTCTCCTAGCTTGCACTTCCAGTTTAAAATGACATTTGAAATAGACAATTCCGTTGTGAAACCAGAATGACACCTCCAGACGCCCACCCAAAATAAAATCAGCACAGGCATTTTTGTTAAGAAGCAACAACAAAAAAAAGAGGGTAGAAAAACTATCAGTTAAAAAGGCTTCTTGAGGTTACAAACTAGATTAGCAGTTGAAATTATACAATTCATGAAAACAGTTGATTTCTACACTGTAGCATAAAAAAATAAAATAAATTTGAAGACAGACAGGCCAGTGGAGGCCAAACTAGGCCAGGCAGTCTGGCTACTAAAGCTGGCATTAGGTGCCACAAATTGGCTTTGTTGCCTGTAACAGTTCTTTAGATAAATGGTACTTGCAGGGTTTTTTTTTTAAATCCTTTAGGTCACACACATACACGCTGTTGTGAAGACTTTTTGCTCTGTTTTGGTATATACATAAGAGACAAGCCCCCAGATCAGCAAATCTTGCTCAAAGACAGACTCCTTTTCTTCAGCTATCTAGGAATAAGCTTATATTTTCAGAGGACCATAGTAAAAGGACAAGAGACAGTAACTACAAAACTTAAAGGAAAAAACTGCAGCTGGAGGAGAAACTGCAGCTGGATCCAAAAGGAAACATTTTCCCAGTGCATGTGGTGATGTCCTAGAACAGTTCCACTGGGAAGGAATCTTTGTCATTAGAAATTTTTTGGAACCTAACTATAAAAGGTGCCTAGTATCCTCAGCCAGCTTTGAGTGGAAGCTGCTGTGATCTGAAAGCTGGACTAGATTACTTCCTTAAGTCCTTCCTAACCTAAATTACTGTATAGTTTATGTTATAGTGTCAGGAAAAGGCTTTTTATGCTCATTTGTCCATTTGCACCAGAGGCAGAATGGTCATCTAGGGTAAAATGCATAAAAATTACTGAGTGAATAAAAACTTTTTAAGATTAACTTTCCAAATCTTCTCTAATAAGCCTTATGCTCCTCTTTGTTAATATTTTGTTAATTTTAATCAAAACCTAAGGTTAAACACTTGTCTGGATTTAGCTTTCAACAACCATTGAAGCAAAATCCCAAATACAGACAAGAAAAGTGCAAGCTGCAGAAGCTGAGTCTGCTTTAAACCACAATATCCTCTAAGAGTAAGATGTCCTTAACAGACCAGTTGAGACTGTGATTTCACACAGGCTTTGAATTACAGCAGCTCTTGGAAGGACTAAAATAACTCTGAGCTGGCTACTTAATTAGGATTGGGAGAGTAGCTCAGATCCAGGGGAACGCAGATTTTGTGAGCTACGACTAAGAAACCCATTTATAAATCTGAAACTAAATTAACACCGAACTCTTCTGAAAGAGCAATCTGGGTACCTAAGTGTTCATTTAGTGCTTAGTATAAAATTAATTTATCAAAAGACAAAACAGTACTACAATACAAGCAGTTCAGTGCCACTTCTGCTACTACTTTAACCACGCTAAGCGTGAATTTCTTAGACTTGAAAATTAAGGATCACAGTTACCATATAAGCATATTAACTACGCTTGAAAACAACAATTTGGCAGGTATTGGTATTCATAAGCCAGGCCCCATTATGGAACAGTTACTAAATCAGAATTGATAAACAAAACAAAACCGAGCAGTTTAACTTTATGCCTATTCACAGGCCTTTTGAAGGCACATCAGGCAACCCAGAAGCGAACCTCCCAAGGCCAGACGCGTCGGACCTTTCCCTCTCCCGGCAGACAGACGGGCCTGATCCGCCCCTGGCCGCACCGAAGGGATCAGACGTGAGCGGCAGGAGGTCGGGGATAACCCAGGCCCCGCCACCGCCCGGCGCGCCCCGCGTTCCACCAACACCTCCCGAACGGGGGTGGCGAGGCCCTGAGGGACCCCCGCCCGTGCCCCGGGCCCCGAGCGGGGCAAGGGGGAAAGCGCCGGGCTCGTACCGACCTCAGGGCCAGGCTCATCGTGCCGCTGCCAGGCCAGCCGGGTCGGAGCCGACGCGCCGCCGCTCCTCCACACAACCCCACCGCGTCCGCGCCTTGGCGACGACGCGCTCCTGCCCTTGGCGACGCCGCTCAAGCCACGCCCCCTAATTACCGCCGTCTTATTGGCCGTGGGTGGAAAAGCTCCCGCCTCCGAGCCCTAGACTCTCTGCTATTGGCTGACGGCCTGCCACTCAGGGCGGAAAGGGCGGTCCCTGCCGCGCGCGGGTCGTGGATCCTGGTAGCGCCTCCGGCCGGTGAGCAATCTCTGCTGCAAAACGGGGAACGCGAGAAAGTTTTCCTAAGGAAGAATGTTCCTTGATGTTTGATCTTGATTTTCAAGCCTAATCAACAAGAAAGGAGATTTAATCCTTGAAACAGATAGAAGCTACCAAGCAAGCTCAAAGTGAAGTCCAGGTGTTAGAAAGACAAATTTCTTGTCGGTGGAATTTCCTTGTTAATGTCAAGGGCACGACATGCCTCAGTGATGTCAGACAAACAATTTTGAATGTTCCGGCCACAAGGACATTTGGCAGAACTCCCGAGATAAGGAAGTCATTAATAAAGACAATTCAGCATGTGCTGAATCAGCTCCAGCTGGGTAGAAGGTACTTCAGCAGACCACTGGCCAAGCTGCCCCCCAACTCAAGAGAAGGACTAGGCATGTGGAATAATCAGCATGAGAAGCAAGAGAATCATTAACCAACAGAAGATAGAATAATAAGTAATAAGAGAACTACGTAACCTGAAGCCAATGAGCATTAATGTGTTTGTTTGCTAAAATGTATAAATATTAAAGAGTTTTGATAGTTGGTATGCTTGATTCATGGAATACCACCCAGCACCTAGGCTTGTGCAACTCTGAAATAAATAATCCTTATCTCCCTCAAGTGTGTAATTATTGACTTACTGCACACTAGGTAACAAATCTGGTTTTTGTGGTCAACACTTCTACTGGCCCTGCTGTAGCCTGGATGTGTTGTGGCTGTATCAGAAGAACTCCCCACGGCCCCAGGCCATGCTCACTCCCTCCTGACTGTTGGAGGTGCGGTGGGCTGTGGAGGAGCTCACAAAATTGGCATTTATAGAATCATTTCTGGCACGGTACAGACTTTGCCTTACTAAAAATTTGATGGAGAGCAGTATGTACTGTGTGGAGACTGAAGACCTTAATGTATAGTTCCAGTTGTCATTGACACTAATATTTTTGTGTTTACCAAAACAGTCAACATTACATATCTGTGTGGGGGAAATACATCATTGGTGAGAAAACTCAGATTTGTGAAAAGTACTGTCTCAGTGCTCTGGTCTGTGACAGAGTAATTGTCCCTTGTGCCTTGCTTTGCAAAGAGGACTGTTTTGTAACCAGCTGTGACAGCATAGTACAGTGTTACTAACTGGACCATAATGATACTCAGATCCTTGCTAATACTGTGTTATGCCGCCTGGCTATATAGACTGAAAATTTTCAGGCAATGAAAAATTTCTTCAGATGTTTCAGTCCTGCTCCTTTCAGGACTGACAGCACGTCTTCGACATGTTTTGCACCCGGGTTTCCAGTAAAAAACTGGAAAGTAAGTTAGTAAGTTAGTAAGTTTATACTGAGTACATAGTGTTGAATATGTAGCGTTTGACTTGCTCAAGCCTAATTTTTCCTGAACAAAGTCAAGCAGAGATGAAACTTATTTGGCTGTCTGTTCATATTATATCTGGTCCACAGATCAAATAGGCAGAGGCAAGAGGTTTGCAATTGACATCTGTTTACAGATGGTAGCTTTGCAACTAGAAGCATAAATTGCTGGCAGGTTTGACCCTCAACCTGTACTGTGGTGCAAATATAACCACAAATTAAGTTTTTTTGTGTTTCATACAACATATTTATGTGTCCAGATAGAAAAGCAAGCATTAACCAAGTGGTGAGTACCTAATGGAGTGTGGGAGAGTACCACCAGGAGCCCAACTGCACCAAGAGCCCCAAATTGCCCTTTTTCACCCCCACTCTCACCTCCTCTGCATGTTGGTCCTGGAGCTCAGCATAGAGGCACTTGGACCTTGCCTGAGTTGTTCTGTAGTTATTCTTGCTTTCATGCTGGAATATTGCTGACATATTGACCAGACTTTGTGACCTAGCCATGAACTTGAGTCATCACTTTGCCATTGTCTGCAGTCACTGGGCTGCTGACAGGTCAGGTTACTCTGCAGGGAGGTAACAATCCCTGCCTGTGTCGTGACTGTGCTTGGCTTCCAGCTTGCCCTCTCTCATGGTGCACCTATGCCCTGGCTGCAATGTGTCAAGGAGAGTGAAATACCTGATACTGATACTCTGGGTGCGCTACTTGGAACTGGAGATCCACATTCAGGTCCCTACTTTTAAACTTATAAGCTAAAAAATTGCTCCAGAAACCAAAGTGCCACTCTTTGTAAATTGATTTAAGTTAGCAGTAGTGCTCATACTGCATGTGAAACGGAGATGCAAAGAATTCCAAACATAAAAGACAGGCTTAAATAATAATAGCTAAAAATGAGTATATGGTTGTGGTAGCAGTGACTTGCAAATCCTAAAATTTGCAAAGTTCACTAAACCCCTCCTAAAATCACCTCTTATGAATAGAGTTGGTAAATTAGAGTATCACTAGCATGTTCCTCACACAAGCATATTGCCAGCTTAATAAGAAAAATAATTATGATATACTTAAAAGACATTATTACTGGCATTTACCTAATTTTCAAACTCATCTGTTGCTTTTTCAAAGTCATTTGTGAGGCTGTCTGCCAGGTCCGTCTTCCCTTTGAGTTAATGTATTTTCTTTCCTAGTCCTAATGCTGGTATTTGAAACTATCACTCTGTTGTCCTTAACTGAATTTAAATGTGCAGAAGATTATAAACCTCATCCCAACTGGTCAAAATTAGGTAACGTATCAGAACCTTAATTAAATTAATCCTGAATTTTTAAAGGAGAAGTTGGGCAAGATTTCATGCACGTTCGAGTTAGCCTTGTTCATGTCACTCTCAGAACAAATTATATGTAAAAATCAATGTAAAAATATAAAGCCATATTAAAAACTTATCAAGTGTCATTGCCAGTTTGATGATTGTAAATGTGCTTCCTTGTGCATCTCAGTCAAACTGCTGGGAAATACCTGGCACAGTTGCGGAACTGTTGGCTAAGTTTCTGAACCTTTTCCCATGGCATGGTGGTTTTGTTTATTTATTTATTTTTATTTTTTGCTTGTTTATCCAGTTTTAATCTCTGTTGAATGTCTCATTGCCTCCCCAGAACTCAAGCTGGGCATGTGTGCGAACATGCACAAAGTTAGTTACTAGAATAATTATTTAACGTATAATTTTTAAACAGGTGAGATTAGCCTGTCCAATAAAATCTGAGTAGTTAGGAGTAACCATGTTCTGAAGATGGTTTTGGGTAGCACTGTAAAAGAAAATTGTAGGCTTATAATACCCTTGGTTTCTAGTTTGGTCTTCAATACTGTAGCTTTCATGGTAAATACAGGCCCCGCCTCGCTTGTGGCCACTCGCTGGCGTCACTCTCCCCAGCGCGGCGCCGGCGGGCCACCGAGGCGACATTCCCACCCAAGGGACACTGCACAGGAGGGGGCATCCCGCCCCTACAGCCTCTACTCCAGCAGTAACAAGCTTTGGGTAGGATTACACCACTACGCCAAGCAACGCGCAGCTGATGTGTAAACTAGTAGTAAAGTGACTTCACAGCACTTTAGAGTGCCTGGACTAAGGATGCACCTGGGAACGGCTTTCTGACTGCCCTGGAAAATCCGGTGCAATACACCTAAAATGTTTTGACTAGCAGCTCCCCCATGTAATAGTTAACTTCTAATAAATTTAAAATAAAAGATAATGTTTTTTCATTGCTTCTCGGTCGTTCCTATACTTCCTAATTCAACTTCGAAGTGAAGGGACTGAAGAAGTAGTAGTATTTCGGATAATACATGGTTTAATTTTTAGACCCAAGAGGTACTGCTTACTGATTTAAGTAATGCATTAATTATAAATAAGAACTTGAACCAGTGTTCGTTGAATTCTGAGACCAAGATTTTTAACATCAAATATTAATAAATCTTCGTTTTCCTCCACCTTTATATCCCTTATGCTTCCTAACAGAGCTGCATTCTTTTTTTTTTCCTTTGACTACAGACACCTGCTCGTACAAGGCGAAGTGCATTTATGATGTGTAAACACTTTTAATGCAGTTTCTTGCTCAGAAGCATAAATAAATCTGCTAGCAACTTGTAAAAACGCTCCATCTAGAATGAAAAGTGCTTGTGTTGAAAAATACCTAGAAATTATGACTTAACTGCATATGGTTATAATATTTTATTATGATAAAACATGAAAAAAGTTAATTCTTAAGTGCAAAGTGTTATTTAACATAATAATAGTCTTGACAGATTACAGAATAAAACTTCCCATCCAATTTTTATGTCAATTCCCCAGTCTACTGAAAACTTATTAACATTAGTGCATTAACATATATTTAGATAATTACAATCAACTCAGTTGTAAGTGCTTAAAATGATGCAGTATTTACACTTACAGTGCGCGTTTTAAATATTTAATCCAAGTAGTGTTAAAGGACCACTGTCAAACTCTTATGATTAAAATTTGCTAAGTCTTAACAAAAATAATCAGAGACAGTTCTTTTAACTTAAAATCATTTAAGTATCGTTTATCCAGTAGTGAATTTCTTATAATACAAAAAATAATTTCATGACCTTCAAAAACGACTTTCATTTGGATTACAGCAGCAGTCTACCGACAAACTCCACTTTGGGTGATATCCATGTAAAGCTCACTTCTGAGCTAGCAAATTATCCCCTAGATTTTGGTAAAGTAAAAAAGTCAAAGTTTTGGTTATGTACTTAATGGACTTAAGCGTAGCTTAATAAGGATCTTAGCTGATAGAGATGCTGAGCACAGATTTAAACACAAATGATTGAAGATGGAGGTTATCTTTCCTTTTGAACTGATGTGCCTGTGAGTCTTCTCTTAGGAGCTCAGGCTTTACAGTACAGTAAAATCTGGCCACAGAAATTCTAATATTGGATCAAATAAACAAACTGATAGTGGTATGACACAGAATGCCAGTTCAAAGTGATCTTACTCTCCTAGTGAACATTTGCAACTTTAGAAACTTGACATTCATATTGGCAGGCTTTGTGACAGGAGTTCTTGGTGACTGCCTTAATGCACAGGGTTACCACCAGGGCTGCCACAGTCTTCACAAAAGCACTGTTTAAAATGCGTGATTATTACCAGTGTTACACCAGTGTCAACTGATTCGCAGGAATTCAATTACTGTTGGGTAAGCTGTGACACCACGGCTTATCCTCTGCATAACTGGTGTAAGCTTAAGTGAGATGTATACCTTCCGCCTGCTTCCCAGGCTGTTTTTTTATTTCTTCCTCTACCAACCGAGGCCAAGATAAAAACTTCTTGGTTTTATGACACAAGTCTAGCCACTGAATACGCTTCACTGATGTACATGGATTTCTCAAAAAAAAGAGACTGTAAGCTGACTGATAACAGGTCTAAGTGCTGCATCTCTGCACATGTCCTGCCCACTCAGAATTTTGCTTCAGCTTGGAGACAGGCACTTCTAACAAGAACTAGGCACATTGCAACCAATCAGTACAAACCCTGATGAAAAATATATTCACAGTAAAGGCAGGAGCGCAGTGATCTATGAAAGGGAAAAAGCCTTACGTAAGATCCTCGCTTTCATCATTTTTAGACAGAGATGCTTTTTATTTTGCAATAGGTTTTTTTTCCCACAAGAATTTGCATCTATTCAGAAGGCTATTCAACTTCCTCTCCCTCATGCCTTAGACAGAGCCCAAACCTTTGGCTCCCTTTCTGCTGGCTACGACGGATGGATATGTTGGCTATGCGAAACCTTCTGCATAAAGTGAAAGCCAAACAAGGAAAGTTAAACTGCACTAAAATTTGGGAGAAATATTTGCAGTCTTTTTAGGAACAGATATATATATGTCTATGTACAAAAATAAATTCAGACAGTGTCCTTTTAAAAAAGTTAAATATATACAAACTGTTAGACTAATTACACAAAATCTAACAATTTCAACATGTTTTAAATATCACACATCGAATTTTCATAAGCAAGTTACAATGCTATTTAGCATTTCTCAATGTATTCAACATTTTTTTTGGAACAAACTCAATGCAACACACTTTACAACTCTGAACAACCATGTGCAACACATACTTCTGACGCAAACAGTAAACAATTTGAGTTACATTCACTTTGTGATAACAAGTGTACCAGCTTCTTAATGCAACACCTTCAGTATGGCAAGGTCATGTTAAAGCCTCAATCCATCCCCTAACACAAATCATTAACAACCAAGTTGCAATTTAGTCACATAAAAATACCCTTAAGCGTAAACAAATGCTTTAAGCTTGTCACAGTCCACTTTTCTCAACTTTCCAGAACAACATACTGTATATTTTTTATGAGCTTATCAGAAAAAAATAAACACATCAAGCAAAAGCTCAATCCACTTTGTAGAGGGTAGTCTAACACACTAGTTGACAAATTCTCTAATTCCTAACTCACATGCCTACAAGCAAAACAGTTCCCTATCCAACGGTGAGAGGGCTCCTGCTTGCTCCCTCTCTCCTGGTGCAGTGGTTCCTGGCACCACACCAGGAAACATGAAAGCCTCAAGAGTCTGTCTGCACCAGAAGCTTTTCTAGTAAATTGATGTATCTGTTAGTTCCAGCTTGAAAGTTTGGTCTATTGAACTTCCACATGTTAGTGTATTCTAAAGAAACTGCCAGACAAGTATTTTGCAACCATAAAGCTTCAGGTGATGAGAGGTGCAGCAGACATGCTCACAGGTGACAATGGCTGCAGAATTATCTCTTTCTGCCCACTGAGTCCTGCATAGGTGTTGCTCCTGCTTTGACCTAATGGCACTGCTCCTAGCACTCACAAAGTCTTAGCAAGAGCTCTGTCAGATCAAAACCTGAGCAGCAGTTGATGAATAATCACAAGTCTAGTACGACATCAACAAGGTTTCAGGCATTTACGTAAAACCTTTCATTTTAGCATATCCATCTGCCAGAGTTGTAACAAAAATAAAGCAATATATTTCAATTGCAATAAATGTGCAAACATGCCTTGAAAAAGTATAAAGAAAAATTGTAGCTTTGGCTAAAGCTACTAGTTTGCAGAATTTTTATAAAAATATTAATAAAGTAGGAAAAAACAGGGAGGATTTCTGAAGCTCACCTGTATTAATTTGCCATCTTTTTGCTAACGCCTACTGCTTTTGCTTGTTATTGATGCTTTCACAACCCATTTGGTTTTACAGCAGGTGACAGATCACACAAAATTGACTGTCACTGAGAAGTGATTCTTGAATTTGTAACACGAAGTGCTATGCTTGCAATGGATCTCATGGCACAGGTAGAAATCTTGTGACAAACTCCAGCTTGGGAAATGTAGTTGGAAGCTAACCGATACAGCCTTTCTGCCCCAAATATATTAAAGTGCCCAGGTAGTACCTTCTCCACAAGACCTCTGTCTACTAAGTCCATCAGGCGCTGGCAGCTTGCAACGTAGTCACTGATTCTGCTGTAGGGAAGCCAGTCGATCATAGATCCATCATACACCACATCTCCGCTGAACAAAATCTTCCTGTCCTTGTCATGTAAGCAAATACTGCCTCGTGAATGACCAGGCATGTGCATGACAGTGAGCTGTCGATCTCCGAGGCTGATGACATCCCCTGCAAACAAATTTGTTACAGGAAAACTTATGCATTTGTCATGTTTCTTAAATGACACAAAGAGAACCACCTACTCATATGCAGAGAGTTTATACAAACTACATATCGCAACAATGGGAGTGGAGCATTCATTTTCTTGATGACTGCCAAAGAGATGTCTGAAATATGTACTTAGGAAAAAGGTCTTTTCCAATGACACTAACAGTTAACACAGACTTGGATTGTATTAATGGAATATATAGAACAATTTATTCTCTGCAGTACAGAAGATAAAACAGGAAACAAATATAACATACCTAAGCTGGTTCTCCTTTGAAAGTTTACAAAGAATGCATTTCACCATTTATTATAATTTTTATTTTATTTTAAGCCATATTTAATTCATCTAGAATTGCACTACTGTTACTCCTAAAAGGCAAAAAGACCAAAACATAAAGTGCTGGAGGAGAACCAAGACAGGCCTCCACACACTTTCTTCATCTCATTCAACAAGACATAAAAATAAAACTTTACCATTAGGTCACTTTTGCCAGTTTAAATGTGAATGCCTTTTAACTGCACCAGCCACTGAACTGATACTTGTTGGTGCACCCCCCGGGGGGATGGGCCCTGGGTGGGAAGCATGAGTTACACGGGGTTCCCCACACCCCTGCCCTCTGGTCCCCAAGCTCTGTACCCTATTGGCTGTCCATGGCCCCCTGCCCGGGGAACTCTGGGGTTTGGCCCAAGGGTGGCCAGTCTGGTGCAGGCCCCAGCCATGAGGGGCTGGGAGAAATAAAGTAAATCTATGAACATCCATCAAAAATATCGTCTTCTGATTCTTCCCACGGGCAAAGCTGTCTACCAGAGAAGGTTGCAGGCTCCCCACCGCAACAGCTACTTGTGTGTCATGTCTCAGTTAACATCTTAGACACTCTGATGCGACTCTGGCAGCCAACGTACTTGCTCTTTTACAAAAGTTTTTTTTTTAAATAATCCCTCCTTTTTGAGAAAAAAGCCAACTTAAACTTCTGTGGATTTACTGTAGTTAAATGTCACATCAGATCTTTACTGAAGCCTTCAGTAGGTTCAGTTCTGCTTTTCCCAGCACTTATGTGGGATGGCCTAATCAAGAAGAGAGTAAGTACCGTGCCAAAGGCATCACCTGTCTGACAGCCACCCGCTAACTTATGCTGAACAGTATTTACTGTTAAGGCGTTTTGTTACCAAAAACCCTAGTGGCTGTGTCCCATGAGAGACTAAATGATTTTTTTTATCTGCAACAAGCCACTTCTGTAAATGCTACGTCAGTAACAAGTGATTTTTTCCATTTTATGTAAGTCAGGTAAAATTCAGTAAATGTATTCATATAATATTCATGTAAATTCTGTAAAACAAAAACGGTATTCTCAGTACATATTTCAGAAGCTGTTCTGTTAATTGCACTTCTGTGTCTTGACAGCTTATAAATAATAAGGGTGCCAGAACATGACCTGCTGACATACCGTTTGAAGCCTAAGGATAAAACTTGGGGCAATCAATTAGGCACTTAAATCACTGCTGAGTGATTCTCATTCTAGAGGGAAAAAAAGACTCTGCCGCCAAAGACTTTCAGAACTAGTAGAAACGGTTTAACCCACTACGAGTCTTTCTGGTCCCATGCTGAGGGTGGTCTGTAGATTCACAGGAGTGAAAAATTAATCGGTTTAATTATTTTGTACGAGGAGCTGAGCAAAGCAGGAGGCGCTCAGCGGCAAAGGAGCCGCTCAAGAATACCCAGAGCACTGTGCCCCGCGCCCCCTCCCCAGCTCGCACCCCCCGGCGCGGCGGGGCCGGCCCCCTTACCCTCCTGCAGGAGGCGGCTGGGCCGCACGGGTGGAACGCGGAACTGCCGTGCGCTCCAGCCGGGCCGCGGGGGCCGCGCCACCTCCCGGTCCGACAGCCACGTCACGGCCTCGTAGTTGTCGCCTTGCAGCAGCGCTGCCGCCTCGGCGCTGTGCACCGCCACCTCCTCGAAGTGCTGCAGCCCGCCCGAGTGGTCGAAGTGGACGTGGGTGGCCACGGCCAGTAGCGGCCGAGGCCCGGCGCCCTCGGCCGGCGCCAGTAGCCCGGCCTCGCGCAAGTAGTCGGGCAGGCTGCGCAGCCCCAGCCCCGCGTCGATCACCACGTCTTGTTGCGAGCCTCGCACCAGCCAGATGTTGGCCCGGTTGCCCGATTCGTAGAAGCGCTCCTGGATCCAAAAGATACCGCCGCCCAGGGGCTTGTGCGCGAACCACTCCAGCGCCGACATGGCCCGGCCGTGGCTGCGCGGCCACGAAACTCCCACAGCGCCCCGGCAGCAGCGCGGGGCGGGGCGGGACGGGCGTGGGCCAGGCGCACTGCG
>VZRF01000993.1:0-10716 GCA_013396875.1 Vireo altiloquus | reverse complement strand
GGGCCGCGGGGGGAGGTTGAACCGTGGCGTGAGTGGGCGCGTGTTTGAGCCCCCTTCTCCACTGAGACCCGCCGGCGGAGGGACAAGTAAGGGTGAAACGCCCCGGCCGTGTGGGGAGCGGCGGGACAGTCCAGGGGTGGCGGGCGGCCAGCGAGGGGAGAGGGAGCCGGAAAGGAGCGGAGAGGGGTATTTTCACACGGTAGGGCTTAGTGACCCTCATGACAAATACCTTCACGGGCGTCAGCTTAAAAAGACACCCACAAAACCTCAGTATCTGTTATAAATTATGAAGTCGAATCAATAATTAATTAAGAAAGAGTTTTATTTCGCGACCAAATATTCGGTCTGAGAAAGCCGCAATCAAAAGGACAGCGCCGAGCCCAGGTGTCGGAGCTGGGTGAACACAGATTCGACCTCTATCGAACCTTCCCTGTTCACAAAGTGCTGTCCCTGATGGGTCACTTTTATACAGTTTTTGGTGGTGACAGGATTACTTCCATTCTTCTCGCTGCTCCGCATATTCATGAGGTCAATGTTAATTTCTAGTTACGGGAATTGGTATTGGGATGCAATTCCTTGACGACTCTGGTTATCTTGATTGTCGATACACATCAGGTACTCATCGCGCTGGGCGTTGCCGTAGCGTTCCCTTATCTTCGTGTGGAGTTGCACCTCTTCATTTGCTAATTAGGTTTTCCTGTCCTTTTACTAGGACTTTTGCAGTTGCGAAATTCTTTCCCCTCTCAGTAGCAGCTTTTCTAATTACGAAATTCTTCCCTCTCACAGTCGCAGCTTTATGTTTTTAAATCTTTATTTGGTAAAAAGCAGCTTACTTCATCTTATATTTTTATATAAGCACGAATTACCCACAACATATATTACAGTATCTAAACTTCAGTCCTTTCTTTTGTATCTGCTCTTCCCTTTAACTGGTTGCACCTGCCTATGAAAATCAAGGATCCACGATTCACAAAACACGATCAGGAGTTTTGTTGTGAGGAAAGCGTAGGACACCTCCTTACGTCTGCTGTTGCCTCACCAGCCTCCCGCAGCTGTCGGGGATCTGGATTCCACGGTCCTTTCCCTCCCGAAGCATCAGCTTTCCCTCAGCAGTTGCCCGAGAAACTGCATGCATAGGTTTGGAGGAATTTGAAAAGCTTAAATCTGAAAATCTTCTCTTTTATAAATGGCACACAAACTACCCATAAACCCAGGTGATCCATTAGACATCCCTCAAGGTATCAAGAACACTAGTGGTAACTCGGTCCTGCTTGGTGACTTTAGTTGTAAAACTCAACTTTTCTTTCATGATTTCTCCAATTATCTGTCGCTGTCACTTTGTGCTGTCAGTAAACTGAAACCTTCTAAGCCTGTATGCTTGAAAAATTAAAAAAAAAAAAAAAATCACAGGTTTGGGTAAAAATGTGGATTTGAAATGCTGCTAGTTTTAAAGCTTGTTACTTCTTATCAGACTAATGCTGTTTTAAGGGAATTAACTGAGAATTAATTTTAAAGCAGCTTTTTAAAAATGGACCTTCATATTTACTACATTTAATGCCTCTCCTTGCTAGCTCAGCGTCTCATTTAACTTTTATTTCATTGTGTTCTTCTGTTGTTTCCTTTTTTTTTACGTTTAGATGATTGGGCATGTTTGGGACTTTACAGTATCTTTTGTATTCTCCATTCTGCAAGGCTCACATCTTTTCAACCTATTTTCAAAGGAATTTGTTTTTTTCCTTTTCCTTTTCTTCCACTTAGTTACATATTCAGCCTTAGCCTCTGCTTTGTTTTTTTTCTTAAAAATTATTTATTTAGGTCTCTGCTTATTTTTAGACAGTATTCTGTGCTGCAGAGTGACATGGAAATATATGATGTGATTTTGTTTTATCCAAACAGAGCTTATTTCTGTTGAAAGTACAAGTAGGAAAAAACTGACATCAGCCTGTTTTCTCTGGCCGTAATAAAAAAGCCATTGCTTCTGTCTAGGGGGAACCAGATGTGCTCGTATAGGTACAGCAGTAAGTCTGGAACAACCTGTTTGTACCAAGCAAGGTGCAGTACAGTGACCTCGCAGTTAATAAATGCACAGCTCGTGGGATTTCTGGGCTAGGACCTTGGACTGATCTCTGAGTGCTCTGGGGGAGTGAGCAGTATTACAGTACTTCAGCTGAGCTTCCCTTGGATCCCATTTACTGGCATTTTCCTCCATTCTCACATTTTGATTTACTTGTCAACCCATGGGTCGTGCAATTCATGAGATGAAAGTTGGTATAACAGTTAAGGTGAGATGTGACTCTAAATGTTTTTGAGGCTCTTTTTCTTTTATGACCTTTGTTAAATATTTCAGTGAGAGAAAACATTTTTTTCAGCAGTTAGATTTTGTCATGAATGAATTTTGGTTTTATAGAATTAAGTGAGTTAATGGTGTTATAAATGATTTCAGGCTAAGTCAGCCGAAATAGCTTTCAATCAAAGTTTTATTATGTGTTCGCAATAAAAGACGAGCAAGCAAACAGCACTGGGTGATCAGGCCAAAGCTGGGTGCATGGGGAGTCACCGCTCCAACCAACACGCACACCAAATACAATTCCAGCTAGGTTTTTATGGATCTTATTTTGGCTGACTTGACATGTTCCAGTGTGCCTGTGCAGGTTTGATTCTCGCTGACACATCAGATCTTGGGTCTTCATCTGGTGGTCTTGAGGAGACTGACCTCTCCTTGTCTTCGCTGGTTCTTTTTTTTTTCCTCACGTACGCACTTCCCATATACCTTAAGCAAGTATTTTCTAATAATCTGGGTTCCTTCTTCTATATTTTAAGCTTCTATTTCCACAAACAGTTCTAACCACAAAGTCTCTGAATTCTGCTAACATCAGCTAAACTTCCAACTGGGGCCCCCTTATGCCATGCCTTACTTGGTCTCTCTCTGCTTTACCAAGTCTTACACAATATTGCAGCAATATTTGTAACTAGTTTCTTCTGGTTGAAAACCAGAAACACACAATTTCTTTATTCTTTTATTCTATTTTACACGAATCACTTATAGATATATTACAATGGGAGAGTTGGTCTGGTTAATGTTCTCTAGGTTAATTAACCTGCAGTTGCTGAATTGCCAATAATGTACCGGGTGTAATATCTGCATGAAACCATTGGGTGGCGTATGCAATACCATGCAAGAAGGTGGAGTTTCTAGACTGTTCCAGCAGACGAAGGTGATGTCATCGGGAGTGGGGGTTGGGCCGAGCAAGAACCAATTAGAAGAGGCCCTTGGAGAATGACTGGTGAAAAATGCATCGTTGAAATGAGCCAATGACAGCAGGAGAAACAAGCTAATAGCGTGAAGGATCCGCAAATGGCTCAATACGCATGATGGACAGGGTATAAAGACTGACTTGAGGTTCCCCACTGGGTCCTCTGCCCATTTGCACTGGTGAAGGAGAGCACTCAGTGCTGCGCGCTCGCCACTTCAAGTCTCTGCCTTGTCGTTGGGGTTTGTGAGCTTACCTCAGTACCTGTTGGTAGTTGCTAGCAAATAAAGTGGTGGTTTCCTCACAGCTGGGAGTGAGTTCTGGTGCTTGTCACGCTCTAACCTTCCCCCCCACCATTCGTCAGCTTGCAGACCTGCTGGAGTCTTTTCATGCCTTTTGATTATCTTAAACCTCTTTGCCTATGTCACTTCATCAGGATCCAAAAAGAGTTACTAAGATAAAGGACAGAAAATATTTAGGATGAAGAAGTCATGAATGACAAACAAACTGGTTTTCAGAGAAAGCTCAGAAACACAGAAAGTTCAGGGTTCATGAACCTTTTTTCCCTCATTGTTTCTGGTTTTTCTGGTTGAACTCAGTACAGTGCATCTAAGGTTTAGAAAGATGAAATAAGGGAATATAGCTGATTATATTCATGTACCAAATTTCCAGTCTGTGGAAGAATCTAAGATGGGCATTGAAAATGTCTTGCTATATAAAAATGATCTTTGGTTTTAAAATGACTGTTGTCTTTGTTAGACACTAACTTTCTTGGTAATACATACATGAATTTGAAACATTTAAGGAAAATATATCTTTAAAAATCTGTAATATTTTCAGTGCATCCAAATGGCTGGGTCAGGTAGAGGAAGAGGATGTGCTTCACTTACCTTCAATATTGAGGCTATTTGCTTTGGTAAAGGTGCAGCTCTACCTTTACAGGTCATATGTAAGCCTCCACCACCATTTCCAGTAAGTACAGCCAGTTATCTTGGAGAACACTCTGTGTTCAGGCAAAGTGTGTTCATGCTCATGTGTAGATAATGTAATGAAACATATGAACAACCCCAAGAACTTTGGATTTTATAATAATGTTGAGTAAGGGGTGGTCAATAGCTAACTCATGTAAGCACAGTTAACTACTGGGAGACAGCAATTGTTAGTTCAGACAGCAGATGTTAATTACAAAACCTAAGAAGCCGAGTTCCCCCTAATCTTGTCAAGATAGAGGGGACAAAGATCCTCTCAGAGACCACCGAATCATCCCTCAAATGACTGCGCATGCCCCAGGGAGAAAGGTGAGAAGTGCATTGTGAGGAAGACTACTTATCTTCATTAGAAGGACCCCTGAGGAAGAAGAGGAGCCTTCCTCAGTGCGACCACCAGGACACACCGGGCATGCATGCCCTGTATGCTAAGGATATTAATGACTTCCAAGAAATAATTTGTATAACCACGCCTGTCCCAAGGAATGTGATGAATATTCATAATTTAACCCATAATACTGTGTTGTAGGGAGCACCAGTGTGTGTTTTGGAGGAGTGATCCCCACACACCCAGCACACCAAATAAAGCGAATCTCCACTTCTCTGACTCTGTCTCTGAAGTGTCTCCTGGCCCGGTTTGGGCAATTCAGTGTAAGTCACCATTTTTCTTTCCTGTCCCTTTGCTAACTGTTGTATCCCATCTTTAACGAGATTGCTTGCAAGGTGTTAGTGTGTTGAAGTGCTCATCATGATTTAGTTTTCTGGATGTTACAGGAATGGAAACACTGGATACTTGAATCTAAAAGGAATTTGCATTCATCTTTGAAGCTACAAATGGATTTCCTGATTTTAGAAAATTACTATTTATGCAAACGTGAAAGATTGTGTATGGTTGTCCTGTACCTCAGAAGCCAGGATTTGAAAATAACTGAAAGATGCATTGTGTAATTAAGGAAATGTAATTGAAACTTGGCATTTAGGATGTATTTGAAAATCAAAGGGGAATTGTGGGAGACGTNTCCCCACCCCCCACTCCTTAAAACCCCATGCACAACTAGCCTCGGGGTCTTTTCCCCACTCTTTCTCCGGGACGGTAAAGGGCAGCGTGGGAAGGATCCGTCTCGCTGCATTCATTCACCTGCGGCTTTACCTTACAACTGGCTTGGGTTGAAACCCTGCAGCACTCCCCGGCCGCCCGGCTCTCGGCAGCCACCCGGACACTGGTCCGGAGTGACGCGACGCAGCGAAGGTCTGGCCGCTCTCAGGTGCTCAAAGGGTGAGGGGCTCCGAGCTTCGCCTCACCTGCCCGGCTGCAATCCGATTGCCTTTGCCTCTTGCGCGCGTCAAATGTAGCAGGCGCGCCAGCAGTCTCTGTGTTCCTGCAAGGCTCTTGCTGTTTCTCAGGGGCAGGCACCCTGTTGCTAAGCAACAAGGTCTCAGCTGCACAGCACCCTCTCAGCTTACTCAGCGCCGAAGGCCTCAGTAGGGGAAAGAAAGAGAGACCCCAGTGCCTGTGTATCCTAAAAGCTAGTTTATTGGAAGGGGGGATGTCCACACTCCCTCTAGCTCCTGGGCGGAACAGGCACAAAGAGCCCCCGAGTACAGGGTACACGAACTTTTAAGGGGGGGTTGTCCTAGGGGAGGGTACAATCCGAAAGCCAATGGGGATTACATGGGGGAGGAGACTGGGGAGGGTTCACAAAACTCACAGCAAACCGGCTACAACTTGGGATGACAGGCATTTGGGGGGACCAAAGGGGCGTCGAAGAAGTAGGGGAATTCCAGGATGGGTGGTTACCTCTGGGGAGGACTGGCAGTTGGAGGGGATGGGGTTTAGGGTGACAGACAGGGAAAGGGCTAGAAAAGGGGTGGAGGCATGCCCATATAAAACTACTCAGGGGAGGACTCGGGGAGGGAACAACCGGGATTACAGAACTTTGTAGGGTTTAACAGGGGCAAACCATTTTGAAACGGGGAAAGCAGTGAACATTCAACAAACTTTAAAACACAGTCGAATGCCAAAACAGCAGGAACTTGAAAAATACACCACCACACCGGAGGACGTCTGCCCGCGGGAAATGAGGGACACAGGCACCCTCCAGCCGCCCGCAGGGAATAAAGACCACTTTCTAACTGTGTTTTGATGTGTACAGAAGCTTTTGACTTACTGAACCATATATTATTAATCCTCTTAGTCCAGCACTACAATTAAGATGCATGATTTCATGTAACTAAGTCACCTCTAACTGTTTCTTATGTGAATGCCGCAGGCTGCTTGGTAGCACAGTTCTGTGCCATCTGAATTCTGTATACACTGCAGCTTTTGAGGTACAGTCAGCCTTACAGAATTACTAGCCCCAGTATATTTAATGTACACCATGGAGAAGTTAAAAAAAGCTTTCTTCCTTCTGTGATAGAAATTTCAGAACCAAGTCAAACTTCTCAGGGGAAATCTGGTGCCATTTAGGAAAATCAGAGTTAACCCAGGTGTATAAGTAGAGTCAATAAAAAAATCAAGTGTTAGGTTTAATGACTGGATAATGACCAAAAGTATGTTATAGCTTTGACTAACTCACAGTGAAATCATTTGAAGCAGTGAATTATTGCCGTTGCATATTTCTATTAGACACATTCAGAGTTTACACAATTTTTCTGTTAATGCAATTAGAAACCCAGTTAAGGAGCATCAGCTTACCATCAGCAATATTAAATGCTTTAAAATGTTGGGCAACAAGCAAATACAGCTGGAAGCAGTAAGCTTCTTTCATTGTCCAGATCTGGGACTTGCGATAGTACTTTATGCATTGCAACCTACCACTTAGGTATTGATTGAGCACTCTTCATCACAGGAGAGAAACAACATCCATTCTGTAATTCTGCCTGTAGTATTCTGGATATCTTAAAAACTGTTTTTGCATGTTTATCTTTCTCAGTTTCAAGATTCAAGTTAAACAAAACAAAACACCCCACCAACAATCCCCAAAAAACCCCACAAAAAACTCCCACAAACCCCAAAAATCCAAACCTTAACAATTCTTTTAAATTCAACTGGTAGAAACTGAATCATATGAGGGCCTGGTTTTAGGACAACACAATCTGTTTCCATGAAAATGGTCATGGGAAAGGTGTCCATGTTATTCAGATAGCATACGTAATGTAGCTATAACTCTATCTTAGAAAAGGTTAAGGCCAGCACTACTCCCAACTGAAGAGAGAAGGAATGGTTTCTGAGTAAGTTAGGTTACTGAGAATAATTACTTTTGGGAATTAAGAGTTTAGGATTACTATAAATGACTATTTAACAGTTTTATTAATTTTTTTCCTTGATTTTGTGATACATTTTGCAGAAAGATACAGTGAAGTTATAAAAGGTATAAATTTGGAAGTAAACACAGTTACTATGCATGCCAAAATGCAATGAAGTGTACTTGAGAAGTAGTATAGAGCATTGTTGCACTCTTTATTAGCTATGTTTCTTGTAGCTTTTGTTAGTGTACCTGTATATTTGGTGAATATCAGGACCTTAGAAATAATAAACATAAATTGTACAGAGTACAGAAGAAGATGAAGATTACATGTTGGCCTTAAAACAGGATCTTAGAGGAACTATGAAAAAAATGCCATACTTCTTGAGAGTAGGAGACGAACATCAAGGTTTGTGTGCTTTTTATTTTTATCTTTATTATTGTGTGAAGGCTGATGTAGTGAAAAGCATGTGTTGAGGATGAGTTTCATACTGAGGAAGTAAAAATGGCAGCTTACGATAATAAGTTTTCTGCTTTTACACTTATTGAAGTGCTGTAACTGTAAAGTAACTGCTGTGTGGAGAAAAGGTATCAAACATCTATTCCATTTGGTATACAGTAAGAAACATTTAGACTATCTACATGGAGTCTTTTCAATTATATGCCAGCCAATACAGGCCAATTTGGCATTTCTACATGTTACAAAACCCTAAAATTTTTCATCAGAGCAAAGAAATTAGTAGTAAATCTGTGGTGGGTTTGAGCTGAGTTGCTTGATGGGCTTTTGGTCCAATGCGCTTTTCTGATTTTGTATATTTAAAGCCGCGTGGAGATGGGGGAATTGCCCTTTTGTTCTTGCTCCTTCGCTGGGGGGTGGCCAGGCCAGCTGAGGCCCTGCCGGGCCACCGGGCCCCGGCCCCTCCTGGTTCTGCCAGTGGCGCGGCACGGACCCCGGGCTGCTGTGGGGAAAGTGTCCGAGAGCCGCGGGCAGCTCCCACCAGCCATGGAGTGCCACACGGCTGGATTCACCTGGAGCGGCTCCCGGGCCCTGGCGGCTCCCCTCCCGCCGGGCCGAGACACTGCAGCTGACGCAGACCCTGCCCAGGCTGAGGGAGGACACCGAGCGGCCGGCAGCGTAGAGGAAAAGAGGCTTTTTTCCAACATAAAGCCCGAAAAAACTCTTCAACATGGAGGCATCAAGGTCAGAGAGAAAGAGAAAATAAGTCATGTGGGAAGGAGCTGAAGATGGGGACGGGAAAAGNCTGTAAGAGACTTGTAGAAATTTTATTGTAGAAATTTTGTGAAGAAGAAAGGTGTTGATTTCAGGCTGGAATTTCCCTATCCTTAAATGAGAGACATCCTATGTGTGGCCCATGGCTGGCAGTGTGAAAGAGACTGAGTTTTTGTCATGGGAGAGATACCTTTTCATGGTACCAGGAATCCGGGCAGCTCTGTTTGCTAGTGGCAGTTTGGAAACCACGATAAACAAAAGAAACCTATTTTTCCTCAGATATTAGACTTTTAAGAACTGCAAATACTGACCAAAATCATGTTTTGTTATCCTTTGTGTGAGTTGGAAAAAAACCAGGAGGTGCTGGAGGGAAAGGGGGTTTTGTTTTAAATTTTTATTATTTCTTACTATGTTAATCCTGTTAGTAATAAACTTATTTGTATTCCTTAAAATTCTAAGCCTGCTTTACATTTCTCCAAGTCCCGTATCTCACAGAAAATAAAATATGTGAACGAAACCACTACACTAATTGGTGTTTCCACCTGATTTCAAACTGAACCCGCTACAAAATACTAGTGTTGAATTCAGCTTTCATTGGAATAGTATAAAGACATAATCAAAATAGTCAATATTATATTTAATAGACGGACATTCTAAAAGGTAGTTAGCTTTTTTTCCCCTTAAATCCACTCAGGAAATACTGGTAAGTTTTACTGACAAGTCCCTTGAAATATAAAGATTGAGGTGAGGATAAGTGATAGAGCTGGATTAGAAACCAAATCTTGATCTGGTTCTATGAGACTTAAGATTTTCTTTTGCTTATACATAATTAAAAATTAACTGCTTTGTTATTGTTTGATAACTATAAATGTTGGAGTTACACTTGACATCCAGTCATACATCATTATACTGTTAAAATTCAAGCTTCCTGGTCAGAAAACTGAGCTAGAGGAGCTAGTGTGAAAGAAGGAATGTGGAGCAGAAAGAAGCTTCCTGGTCAGAAAACTGAGGTAGAGGAGCTAGTGTGAAAGAAGGAATGTGGAGCAGAAAGACTCTGTTTACCATACTGTGAGGGTACTGTAAATCTAGGAGTCACTGGAGATTATTAATGTGAGGAGTGCTTCTTTTCATTCTTTTTTTTGCTTAGTTTTATCAGCTGCCAGGTGCTTATGCTGAATGTTATAAATGGCAAGTGGTATTACAGCTTTATAAAAGTGTTTAAAAAAATCTGAATTGGCTAAACACTGGATAATCTTTTCCTTCCTATCTTGTGGTGATTTTGAATAATGAGAGCTGACTTAAACTCTAAAATATAAGGTGTCATTTCCACCCAAAACTCATCAGAATATTTTCTGGCTAAATATTCAGGATATCGATAATGTACAGGTGCATAGTCCAATCCCCCAGAAGTTTTGGTAATTTCTGTTCATGGTGTAATAGTGAATTCTAGATGTTTTTGAAACTGTATGCAATTTTTTTAATGAGGCTTTGAATTCAACACACCTTATTGTCCAATTTTCATGTACTAAAGCCATGTATAAAATGGAGTAGCACTCTGCAGTGTGAGCAGTGAACACACTGCCAGCCAGATGTTGTGGCTCACAAAAGAGAGTTTTCCCTGATCTGCAGCTGGAGCCCAGGTGATGCAACCAGGTAAAACTGAGGCAAGAGTAGATCTGATCCTTATTGCTGGATCCCTTTATCTTGATAGAAGAATTTTGCATTACTCTTTTATCGTATGTCATCTTTCATCTTCTGAGTAAATGAATTTCAGTGTCTATGTATTCTCATCTCATTAGAGGCTTTCTGTGCTCTTGATCTTTGTCAGGCTTGAAGTTTGCTATTTCTGTTAGAGGCACAAAAAAGGAAATTGCTATGTCTGAGAGCCAGCCAGGGTTATTTCCAATGAACCAGCTGCTTTATGAGAAAATGTTACCTCTCTTTCCAACTTTACCTTATGTGATCATTCTTACTGTTCACCTTGTTGCAAGTTGAATTAGAAG
>VZRF01000992.1:11773-38445 GCA_013396875.1 Vireo altiloquus | reverse complement strand
TGGGACTCACTCGTAGACGCAGTGGGCGGCGGTGAGGATCCAGCGTGGGGTGATGACCGAGCCCCCGCAGAGGTGGTGGCCCTGGAACTGCAGGCTCACCTGCCAGGGCCACTGCCGGGGTGATGACACATTGCCCCCCACGATCCGCGGCCCGTAGCTGGCCCGGGTGCCACATGCTGCCAGGAGCAAAAGGTTACAGTTTGGAGAGGAAACACAGCCCTGGTTGGGCTGCACCTCCAGCCCCTCTCCTCCCAGCCTTGCTGAGCTCCCCACCCCATCCCCACCGACATATCCCAGAGGTTCCTCCCGCTCCCTCCCATCCCTGCAGCATCATTCGTGGTCTGGGGGCTGTGGGGTCTGTGTTCTCTCCCTCCACTGCAGGTGTAGTGCTCAGCTGAGCTGTAAAATCCCCCCTGCCTGTGGGAAATGCAGAAGGTGAGAAGGCTTTTAGTTTGAGAAAAGCAGGTTTCAGAAATAAAGNAAAGCAGGTTTCAGAAATAAGCAAAGATTTTTAGGTTCAGCTGTAACTGCAAAAAACAGAATGTAGAAGAAGATACAATAATCTAGACTGCAAAGACATTAGAACAAGGGTTAGTGTTTCTAGGTTTGGCTCAGAGAAGTCTTAGAGCAACAGAAAATGTGCTTAGCAAAGATACTGAAGTTTTAAGGTTAATAATGGAATATTGTGCATTATTACAAGACACACAAGCGAGTATTGTCTGTAACAGGTGTACGTGCACATTTTAGTGACTGGTTAGAACACTGGTCTGTAAACTTTAGAAACATGCTATTAGCTGAAAAACTTTTAAGAATGTTCTGTAACTAAGAGATTTTGAGTTGTCAGCGCAGGCGTGAGCCGTGCACCATCTCTTGTGTACATGAAACCAATGCCTGAATAGAATAATAAAAAGCTTGTGAAACATCTGCCTGAACCCCTGTCCCGTTGATAATGGTACTCCCACAGCTGCCCTGCTCTCCTTCATCCTCAGGGTCCCACACAGACAGGCTCAACCACCTCCTCTCCCCCCAGCGATGGTTTTGCTGTTGTGTTTTGGTTTTTTTGTATCCCAATCAGAAAACTAGCTGGTGTGGAGAAGCGTGGGATGAAAATTCAATTAAGGGAGAATTTCCCTTTTCCTGCCAAGATGCCAGGGAGTTGGAATTACAGTGTGAGTCCATGGACTCAACACACAGTCCTTAAATATACCCTTCCTACTGGGATTCTCACTGAAATGCTCCTGCTATCTGACACTTCCAATCTGCCCTCCCAGCCTGTTGTCACTTTCTGAAATTCTTTCAACTTTTACATAAAAAATACAGTTTTTCTGGTGTGATAAACTGATAGCATAACATGCCATGAGTACACAGCTGCTCCCAGCTCTTGCCATGCAGTGGATAAAGAAGGATAGTTTTTGATTTTATTTTCACTTTTCCTGATTCTTACCCAAACACTTCAAGACGATCACATTGCCAGAAGTGCATTCCTCCCTGAGATGAGAAGACAGTGCAGCATTAGTCTCAATTCACAAATACTGTGGGGTTTTTTTTTTCAGTATTACATCATTTTCCTGTGCACATAAATACAAGTAACTCATATATTGAAAGAGGTACAAAGGCACAAACTCCTCCAATCTAATTAGGGCCTTTAACTGAAATACTGAAGTCAGTATTTCAGATTTCAGTATTTCAGCCACCATCAGAGGCTGAAATGCTGCCCTGCTGAAGAGGGGTTCACTCTTCCAAGAGGGAAAGCTCATCTGCAGGTCTGCAGTCTCCTTGGATCCACTGCTCCCTTCTCAGTGGAAGGTAACTAAGAAAAACAAGCACTCGTCAGGAGGAATAAATGGACCATAAAGGGTTCATAAACCCACTGGGAAATGTGTGAGGATCTGCAAACCAGAACAAACTGCTTCATAATGGGAAAACCTAAGTGCCTGGTGTCTGTCCATTTGCAAAAATGGCATCGTGGGACAGTAATTTCAAACAGCTCACTTGAAAGCCTTTGTTGATTTTAATGGGTCTTGGGTCAGACTCTTGGTTCATATTCCAGCAAGACTGCTGCTGAACCTCAGTCTAGGATGTGTAACACCACCAAACACTTAGGAAGTACTACTGCTGCCTTTCTCTGGTCTTAAAATTAAAACCAAAACATGGTTTATAGGGAAAAGGGGTTTTTTACCTCAGCATTTATTTCAGGATCCTTGGGTAATTATAGGCCTTGCAAAATTAACATATTTATCAAAGATTCCCCAATGAGAGGCTCGAGTGAACCCCTTGTTCTGAGGAACCTTCCCCCTGGATGGGCCTCTCTGAGTTTATAAAATGTGTTCTGGAGAGGCCCTTGGTGTCTGGGGCTCCCAGGATGTTTGGTCTCCTGGTTTAACAGTGCCGTGGGGCTGAGCTGAGTTATCAGACTTGGGAAGTTACAGTGTGTGGGCTAAAAGCACTGAGAATACATCAAACTATAAGAGTATGCAAGAGGGATATAAAAGAAAAATCAAAAAATCATTCTGGCATCACCACCTGCCTGAAAAAACAGCAACAATCCCAAACTACGAGTAATTCCCCTTCCATTGGTTGCTGTATTTCTGTCAGGATGAAGCAGCTGAGGCATACCTGAGGCTGGTGGCATTGTGCAGGGATGTCACTTGATCAGCCAAGAACCAGTGGCTGAGGGAGACGAAGTGTCTTTGGAACTGCTTTTCGACTGCAGCCACGGGCAGGTAACCTGAACTCACGTAACTGCAAATAAACCATAAACACAGCTTCCCCAGACAGCATTGCAGCAATCTGCTTAAATAATTCACCAGTTCTGCTAATGAAAACCACAATAATCAGACTCTGGCACACGATAATAAAAGCAATTCTATCCTCTCCCTAATGCTCCTTACCACGTGCATGTATTTTTGACATAATCATGTGTGGAAGCCAAACATGCTGAGATGCATTTAACTGGAAGAGAAAGTAAATTTTAATTGTAATATTACAATGAAGCTTTTCATTGTAAGTGGTTGGCACATTTCCTGAGGCACTAACAAGTTCATTGTCTCCTTTTTCTAGAGTTATGTTTGGCAGCAGGGAGGATGAATGATTTTTAATTTTTTTTTCTCTTCTTTGTTGAAAAATTGAGATGTATTTTGTCCTAAAGGCAACAAGAATTTATTCAAAAAGGCTTTATACTGCTAACTATAACAGAAATCAGAATGATACCATTGTAAAATAACAGAGCATCTAGGCAAATAACAACTTCAAATCTTCCTCAATTTTGCGGAAGTTTGTGAAAGAAATAGTGCTTTTTCAGGAATGGGGTCAATTCAGCAAGAACTGCCTTGCCATGTTCTTCTCTAATTGTGAGGTGGACCTTAAATCCTAACAGATGTCATGACATGAATTGTATATACAATTTACCTACAGAGGAAGTAAAAGAAATGGGAACTGCTCATATGTTTTTAGTACCTCTCTGACAGGCTACTAGAGTGACAAATAGGATTTTGGCACCTGCACCACACGAGGAAAATTTAGCCAAGCCATTATATTTAGCCATCCTGCAGGATTTATAGCAGAAATAAAAGATATTTGCAGCGCACAAGGTACTCAGAACTATTTCCTGCATCATCTCATATCTCCTCAATCATGTCACTCACAAAGGTGGATTGCTAAGTCATTTTTGCAGCACAAACTAACAAAAGGCTTCATTAGAAAGACTGAAAATGCCAGGGCTTGTTCAACATGCCAAACAAAGTTCCTGGCGTTGGTGTCCATACCTTGAGAAGCCCAGGTGTTTGCAGGTTGTGTTGCCATACTCTGCTCTCCAGTCGTCGGAGCAGACTGTTCGCCAGGAGCCAAAGGTGAACACTTGCAGCACTGCCCTCTTCCCACTCAGCCTGACTTTGAGATTCAGGACAAGAAAAGCCTCAGAGAGCTGTGAAGGTGAACATCAGGCACACAACAGGCACACGACAGTGCCAAGGCACTCAATAACTGCTTAGCATCTATTTGCAGCTCGAAGACCTCTTCAAATGCATAAAAAGGAGCAGTGAGTAAGTCGCAAATGGCACAAAGCACAGAAAAAAGTGACTAATAACTGATGCCTTAAATGACTACCTAGAAACAGAGAATAGACTGGAAAAAAGGAATAAAGGAGGGATTGATTTGAAAGGCCTTCAGAGGTGCACTCTGGGCTCCAGAGGCTCCTGCCTCAGTGCATCCCAAAATGGACAATGACAGCTCCCGAGTTCTTCCCACTTTGATATCAGCATCAATTGCCCAAGCAGAAGCCAGGCAAGGATGGAATTTGCCCAAGCTTGCCCCCCTCTCCCCAAGATGAAGGTTTGCAGTTGTTGGGCCCAGGAGGGTCTGGGCGTCCTTGGAGAGCGAACTGGAGAGGCTTTGTTATGTCAGTGTGAGCATGAGAGAACAGCACTGAACGAGCTCCAGGGAACTGCAGAGTTACACTGGGCACTGCCGGGCTGGAAACAATATAAAAGTTAAAACCTAAGGCATCATAACCACTAAGACTGTGGTGTCTGTGTTTTCTGGCTCACAGAGTTTTTACTACTTGTCTTTCTCATCTCTTTGTCAGAATTTTTCTGTGGTGGTGGTTTTTCTTCCCCCTCCCATTAAAGAAGGGAACTAAGGTACTCTGAGCTAGGACAGCCGGGAGAAAAACATCTTTGCTCGAGGGAATGTCAGCTCTAATACAGGTGGAGGAGGCTACTTGGGCCCCCAGTGAGCTTTTAAGCAAGTTGATTGCAGTGAGTCGGAGCTGCAGATGCTTTGCCCTGAGGAAACCTGTGGTCAGGGTGAGGGGTGGAAGGTGGTTGGCACCTCCTGTGTCACAGAGGCAGATGCACTTGTGCCCAGCTGCCCTGGAGTTGGGAAAGGGCACATCTGTGTGGTGTTTCCAGGGAGAAGGCAGCCCATGCACGTGGTCACTGCTGAACAGGGCTTTCCCACATGTGCCCACGAGCCAGTGTTATGGGACTGCAAAGGAAGGCAGGAAGAGCAGAGGTATTGCCAGGGCTCCACAGAGGCCTCGAGCCTCCCTGGGGAAAGCACTGCAAAGCTGAACACACTGTGCGGGGTTAGCTGGGGCCAAAATCTCATGGTTCCTGTTATTCCTGCTATTGCACAGATGGAAAGCTGTGCTGCCTCCTCACCTGTGGGTACAGGAGCCAGGATTACAAGTGCACTGACCTAAAAAACAGTTATTCTGTTTATTCATTTTCCCTCCAGTGGCTGGGAGCACCACAGCCACCTTCCACAGCACAGGACAGGGAGGGAGCATTTAAAACATCCCTGTGATTCCCAAAACCATGACAGAGAGAAATTCAGACAGAGGTTACACATTTCACATGTGAAGCAACAAACTCTGCAGCACTGAATGCACAAAAGGCTGATTTCTCCCATTCCCACATCCTTCAGGATAATACCAGGCTTTTGCAATCTTCAAAACTGACACAGCACAATGGTGTGCCAGTGAATAGTGTTCTGTATTTACACACCTTAGGGCACTGAGGTTATACCTTGCAGGCAGAGGAAATGTAAGCAGTCAAAAAGCATCTGGGCTTCTAATGGAGAAAGATGATCGATATGGCAGTAAGAATATTCAACAATCATCACATTTATCTAAAGTGCAGTTTGATTTCTCATAAACTGTAAATCAGTACCTCAGAGGGATTGTTCCTCTATAGTGGTGATTCAGATAATCCATTGGTCTCTATCTTTCTTTTCTCACCCAAACACTTCACAAGAAGCCTTCCTTGATAACTTGCCAATTCTATGGGAGGAGGGATTTAAAATCAAACTTAAATTACCACATCTGTACTCATCCTCCCCTTCTTTACAGTTGAAGACACCATTGCACCTGGCTGATTTCTGGATACACTTAAAGGATGATCGACAGCGAAACTTCCCAATGCAGTTGTACTGGACTAAAAACAGTGAAAGGAAACAGAATGAAAACACACTTGCATTTCAATTTAACACTTCTGCCTTCCGTTATCTGTCCTGATTTCAGTCGTGCTAAGGAAAAGCCAACTCCTGTACTCCAGGAACTTTTGAAATACAACCTGGAGGCTGCTCCATGGTGCTGCTAAAACTCATTTATTATTTATGACTCATAGGAGGAGCCAGCCTTGCTGTGAGTGCTGTGTGTGCTGACTCCTTCCCAGCTCCCCCTACCCAGTTTAAGTTTCACTCGAGGGTGAGTTCCTGCCCAGTGCCTCAGACCCTCAGCAGCAAATTAGGGAGAGCCTTGGAAAACACATCCATTGCTCACTCTTCCCGAGGGGATGCCTCAAATTCCCACAAGCTGATCCCTGTTCCAGGTGACACATCAACATATTTGGCCCCTGGACCTGGGCAGGTAACACTTCCCGGGTACAACTAAACTCATTCTGCATTTTCTTTTCCTTTGTAAACGTTGTTTTTGATAGGGAAAAGTTCTTTAATTCTTTGAAAACAAACTTAGAGGAGTGAATTACAGGACAAAAATATGGTGTGGGCTACCTGCAGAGTTTTTTTTTTACCCCCAGTTTCTAAACTCAGCTCATTGCCCAAGGGGAGCTGACAAAATTTTACTAGAGAAAGATTTCCTGATGTTGCAGGTTCCCCAGTGTTGTAAACATTACACCAATCCTCTCAGGAGTGCCAGACCTATTTTATCCCTACATGTAAATAAAATTTAAAGCCATCACTTCAACAAGATTTTTTTACTTCCGCAAACAAGCCACAGTAGCAGTTTAATTCTATTCTCAGTAAAAAGCTCATGAAAAATTAAGCATTTGAGTGGTTAAGTGAGAACTTAATGAATAACTAATGGTACTCACCACCCAGGCCAATGGCAACTGCTAGGATTACTGCAAGGAAGAAACCACAGATATATGGGAAGTATTTTAGGGAGACAAGAGCATGGCACATTGAAGGTGGTTCGATGTCTCCTGGAAACCAAACAGAGGGAACAGCTTCTGTGAGGTTAAACCAGCTGAGTTCGCAATGAAAAAGATTTATCTAACATTAAACTGGGTGTCAACTCCTGGATATACTTTATGAGCTGACCTCACCTGAAGGGATTTGGATTTGCTCTTTCAGGGAATGAGAAGGGTCCAAGAGCTTTGGGGCTGCTGCTGCCCTCAGGCATCCCTTGAGCCTTTGCCTTGGGAGGGTCTGAATTGTGTCCCTGCAGAGCACCTGGCCTGTCCTCAATGCAATCAACATTGTGAGCTCCAAATACTCACTTTCATGGGCTACATCACACTGGGAGCTTTTCAAGTATATAAGCACCTCTGCTGAAAATGTGAGTCCTGAGATAAAATGAAATTCAGACCTGTTTTGCCTGTGTAATCAAACTTGTGTGCAGCTCATAAATAGAAGCTCAAGACAACAGGGAGGAAAGTCACTTGTCCTTCTGGACTTGGAAGCAAGGTTGACTGAAAATTATAAAAAGCTAAATTTGAAAAAAAGTTGGATCCCCTCACTAGTCTCAAAAACTGTGAAAAAGTGATCTGCTCGAAGTGTTGCTATAAAGGTAAGACAAGAACCGACCAATGGCTCAAGGCTGAGTCTTGAGATTTCAGGTAGAAAAGATGCATCTAAAGCTAAAATATACATCAGCAGTAATTGCTGAATACATTTCATGAGCTGGACCTGTTCAGCAACCAGTGACCTCCAGAGCTGACCTCTACTTAGTGGTATTGCCAGTCTGGAAGACAAGAAGAGATTCTGCTGAAATTAATGAATGGTTCGCTTGTTTCAAATGTATTCTGATATACAAAGGGCAAACTGTGGGGAAATAGCAAACACAGCTGGGTCATGGGTGCACACAGGAACTGACAGGACCTTGTCTTTAATTTTAGTTCATACAGCTCTTCACTTCCCCATTCCTCAGGCTTTGAAATTGAGATTGGCAGATACAATCAGTCAAGGATAAGGAGTGTTTCCGAGGGTTTATAGACTCTCTGCTAAATCCCAGCTTCCTCAGACTCTCAGCAGCAGCTGACTAACAGTTTTTGGCAATGGAAGTGGTGGCTGGTATGCCAAAGATCTTAGACAGCTGTAGCAGCTAATGGACTAGAAAATTAAATTGCTCTATTTTCATTCTGGAAGCTCAGTCTGTCTCTGTTGGAGCCCATGGTTATTTTGAAACCTATGGGAAGCAGCAAACAGAGATGCTAATCCTCCAAGGCTGCTGCATTGTATATTCAGGTTTTTTAAAATGGACCAGTTTCCAGATTGGCAAAATTTCAAACAAACCATCCAAAAATGTGTCTGAAAAGTGTGGGGAAACGTTTGCTTATGTGTGAATAACCTGGCTGTGAGAAATGCTGGTGTGTGCAAGTCGACACAAGATGTCACCACGTTACTGAGCTGACAAACCTCACACCTCGGGGAGGGAGGTTGTGTTTCTTCCTCCTCGGTGTGATTGCTTGCTCCGAGTGGGCAAGCAGAGTTTTGCACACAGTGGCCATTTGGATTGCAAAGGTCAAAGGGCTGTGGGTTGTCCCCTACCAGATCCATCTGCACTCGGGTCCACTCTTGCCTGTGGTATGAAGAAAAATCTTTTGAAGGTAAACTGAATTGGTGGTACTGGCGGCTCATCTTCTGTAACTGAGATGATTTCAAGACTTCCAGCAGTGGGATTTGTCTCTTGTACCTGACTCAACAGGAGGGGGAAAAAAAGAGAGGAAAAAAAAAGAAAGGAAAAAGAAAGAAAATAATCATTATACTGTTGTTGTAGAGTCACAGAATGGTTTGGGTTGGAAGGGACCTTAAGATCATCCAGTTCCAACTCCCCCACCACGGACAGGGTCACCTTGCACTACCCCAGGTGGCTCCAAGCCCCATCCAACCTGTCCTTGAACACTTCCAGGGATGAGGCAGCCACAGCTTCTCTGGGCATCCTGTGCCAGGGCCTCACCACCCTCATAGTGAAGAATTTCCTCCAAATATCTCATCTAAACCTTTCTGTGGCCCCCTTTGGGTACTGGAAGGCCACAACAAGGTCTTTTTGGAGCCTTCTCTTCTGCAGGATGAACACCAACTCTCTCAGCCTTTCCTCATAGCAGAGGTGCTCCAGCCCTCTGAGCATCTTCCTGGACTCACTCCAGCAAGGTCCATGCCCTTCCTGTGCTGAGGACTCCAGAGCCGGACACAATACATGTTTATGTACTTAATTTTCATGTGGGAAGCACTTATAATTCATTTACCAGCAAACTACTGAGGTTAATTTTTGTTCGGATTCATCTGAGCACCAGAGCTACTTTAGATAATTCCCACTGGGGGTGTGAATCCCCCCCCAGCTCTATAATTGCAATGGGAAACAAGAGAAAGACTAAAATGCATAGGACACCAGCACAGCACCTGACAGAATCCTCATTCAGGAGAATTTTAGTCCAGCAAACTTTGGATTACTTACTACACAGGGATAAAAGCAATTGAAGTTAGCTACACTAGAATTTGGGGCAAATAGATTTGAAATGCTAATTTCTGATTCTGGTTCTGCAGAATGGCAAAAGGAATCAGATTTTTGAACTCACGGTGGTGTGAAATAGGTCCAGGTTTGTTAAAGACAGTGGAGCTGGTAAGCTCTAAAAGCAGCATGTTTGCAGGGTCAGTCCAAGAAAATGCTTACAATGACACATTTTAGGCAAAGAACATATTTTATCTGTGACGTGATGTCTATAATGGGATATAACCTGGAATATTTTTTCACCTTTCAGCAATAAGGTTTATGCTCTTTCATTTGGTAAAATTTCACCTGCATTTCAATGAACATGAATCAATCATTGTAGAGAATCTGCCAGCATGATTGTTAAATATTAAAACCAAAAAGCCTTCTGGCTGGCACATAATTTGCCCATCAGGAAACAAAACAGCATTGCAAAGTAAATTGCCTGCAAGCTGAACACTGACATTTTCGCTTACTCAGAGGCTATCACACGCTCCCAAAGCTCCACTCACCTCTTCCTGAGGAGTCATAGTTAAAAGCAAAACTGCTTTCCTCCTTCATTATCGAAAGGAACCCGAAGGAAATTCGGAGTTTGCCGAGCCCCTCTGCTCCGGGAGGGTTTCCAGCTGGCCGCCGCAGCTGTAACCCAACCCGGAGAGGGCTATCGGGTGGCCCTGGATGGCATGGCTACGGAGAGGGGGAGATAAAAATTCAGCACGCTGTCTAATTAGCCTAAGGACACCATGTAATATTGTAGTATTTGCCAACCTTCCCTTAACCCCTCGGCAAAGGAGCCCCATATGAGCGCTGGCTGATCCTCTGCCGAAGCTGAGGGGCCTGAGCACCAAGAGCTGGGGGTGGCAAAGGGCAGCAGCCCTGGAGCTTCATCTCCTCAGCACACAAAGCTCACAGGCTCACCTTGCCCCTCCTTCCCTTGGTTTAGCCTTTGCCGTGTGCCTGCACAGGGTGTTTGAAAAAGCAGCGTCTCAGGCTGCTGAGGCATCGGCTCAGTTGTACTCCGGGATTTAGGAAATCCTTGTCCAGTTTGTTCAGCTGCAAGGAGTGCTCAAGAGTAGTGATAATTTGGGGTTGTTTTCACTTGGAAGAGAGATTCCTGACAGAGGGAAGGGTGGAGGGAAGAAGGAGAAGGAAGGATGATGCAAAAAGCCACTGGACTGTTAAGTGAAACGAGGCTCCTGAGAGGCCAGGGAGGAAATTAAAGTTTTCCATGATAAAACCCATGTCCCTGCAACATGGCTGAGATGAGAGATGCTCTTCAGTCCCTTTTCTGTGCACGATGGAGACAGGCACATCCAAAGGAAAGGACACCCCACCACGGTCCTGTTAACTTAAGCCATGACATCAAGAATCCTTCATCACCTCCCGTGTCACTCTTTCAGCAGCCTTCCCTGGAAATGGGGATGCTCTCCCCACTGGGCTTCAGGTAGTTCAGATGGTTCTCCAAATAGCTGGAGAACCAGCTCAAGCTGGCCAGGCATCCCAGGGGGAACTTCAGCCAAAAGTGGGGAAAAAGTGAGGGCTTATTTCAGGAGACCAGCAGCTCAGGTGATCCTTTCAGCCCACAGGGTGAGGTGTGCTGTCCTCCACAGGGAACCCTGATACCTGCAGTGAGGACAGAAAACACTGCCTCCAGCCAATTCACCCACTCTGGCCATGCTGGACATTCCAGGCACCAGCCAGGGCAGCTCTGGAAAGGCTCCCACAGTGGGACTGGCACCCCTGGAAAGGACAAGTTCTTCTCCCTGCTTCTACCCTGAGCTGCTCCAAGCTCAGCCTCAGGCTGTGATGTCTAGATGGGACGTTGGGTTTAATCTTGCACAGTGGGGTTGCTCATTGCCTTTGGTTGAAAAGACCAGAGCAGGAGCCACATATGGCATGGGCACGAGGACATGAAACTGAGCCCAAAAGGAAAGAATTTGGCCTCCAGACCAACTTCTTACATGCTGCAGGACAGCCCCACTCACTTCCCCACCAGTGCAGTCACTGCTGAGATGCATTTCTTGGCTTTCAGGAGACAAAGTGAAAAGCTAAAAGATTCCACCTCAGCCCCATCAGCAAGAGCACTCTGACTGTGGTGGTTACCTTTGGGCCTCTCACCTTGTTCTCCCAGGGTGGATAGCAAAAGCTTTTGCTCTTTCAGCCACCCTCCAAGAAAAATTCAGAGGTGCAGATTCTATGAAAACAGGATGTCAGCTTTTGTCAGAAGAGATCACAAGGGGTGGGAGGTTTGTTTGGTTGGTTTTTTTTTTTTTCATTTTATCTGCCTCTTTCTCTCTTTCATTTTCTGACTCCCCTCCCTCCCTCCCTCGCTCACACCCTCCTCCCACCTCCCAGTTTCTGTCAGCACCGAGCACTCGGCGCGGGGAGGACGTGGGGGAGATGGCGGTGGCCGAGGCACAGCTCTACGCCAAGGTGTCCAACAAGCACCGGGGCAGGAGCACCTCTGCACTCCTCGAGCCTCTCCTGGCCAAAGGATTCCCAGCTCATATCGCGTGAGTACTCTGCTCAAGCTGCCTTTGCACGGTGAGGTTTATTTGAGATAAGAGGTGTTTGCCATTAAATCCCGATACAGGCAGCTCGGTGGGAGAACATGCTGCTCCTGGGGGTGATGTCCCTCTTCAGGGATCAGACCTGTCTTGCTCTGAATTTCATATAGAGCAGTGTGTATTGCCCATGTAGCAAAACCGACCTGCTCAATATCCAAATTTTTTTTTAAATTTTCAAAATTAAATTTAAAAATTTAATTTTTTTTTTTGTGTAAATCCAAAGACTCGCACCCTTCCACATCCTATTTTTGACAAGCTTCACAATGAGTTGAGAAGTTGACCGTAACTTGCTCTTGGGATACATCGTCTTTCATCTTTTTCTGCTTATCACTCTTACTATAAGGTAATTAAACACTCTTATAATAAGGGAATTAAACATGGATGTAATCTCCAGCCAAAGTTTTTTTCAGGCCTGGAAAAATTCTCCTGATGGATGGTGTCACTGGAAGCAGTTTTAAAAGCTTTCCTTAACAAGATAACCCATAAGTCTGTCAATTTTTCTTCCTGTCTTGAATCAGGATCTTGTTCTGCAAATCATGTCCCTTCTAGAACATGTCACAGTAAAGAATGAGGCACTATTTTTGGCAACCCCAATGGATTAACTGACATCAGGTAAACAAGCTAATGCAAAAGAAAAGTGTTGGTCACTCCTCCCCCAAACATCTTTACTCTTGGACAGGCAAGATTTGGGAAGAATTTTCCAACTTCTGAAGGGAAAATATGTAGATTTTGGGCCAAACTGTTCAAAAAACAAATCCACAAATCCTTTTATTTAAATGTCAAAGAACCCTTCATAAAAAATATTTTAGAAAGAAGAGCAATAACTCTCCCCTTTGAATGAAAATTGAGCAAGTGGAAGAGGCTCCATTTGTAAGGGCTGTGTTGTTTTTTGGGAACAGCTTTGGTAGCAGTCAATGTCAGACATGATGGGCACAGCTCAGCTGTGAGTCCCTTGTCCCCAGTGATGCACAGCGGAATTTAGCTGTGGGCTGAAAACATGGCTCATCATTTCTCTATTCATACTGTAAGTTTGGTCAGCCCAAAGCAATGACTACTTTTTAAATTTTTTTCTGCTTTATGTGATATTTTTCCAATCCCTTCAAAACATTTTCTGCTGGTACTGAGATGACTTTGTGCTTCCCAATTTAAAATCAAGAAGCAGCAGCAGAAAAACTGTGCAAGTTGACATAAGATAACAAAATGTCAAAAAGCAATCTTAAAAAATTTCATTTCCTATTATTGACCTTAAGAGCTTCAAAATTTCAATTGCGTTTTTATAAAACCTTTTAGCTGTATCTGTTGTCCCTCACTTAAACCATGAATGAAAGTACTGACAAATTTCTTTTGAGATGTCCTGGCCTGAGAAATATAAGGTAGGGTGAAAATATTACAAAATCTTTCATCATGTAGAACCAACAGGCCGAAGCAACATTTCCCCAATGAACAAAACTCAGATATGTGAGGGTCATGTCTAGCATAAGATCAACAAATTTCCACAAGAAATTGTGCCAGCAGTTTCTGTTTTAGGGAAGAGCCAGCTTATTCTCACTGCAAATTTATTTTTCATCTACTTTCAGTACAGATTTTCAATGGTTTTTCCCTACTGTCTATCAGAGAGAAATCGGTACTTGCAGAATTTATTCTTCACATTATTTTTCGATTTTCACTTCTGTCTTGGAAGTGTAGGATTAGTCACAGCCTAATGCACCCTTAGTGCCAAGGGTTCCATAAACCCTGCTGGAAATCATCCTACAGCCAGCATATGTGACGAGACAAAAGGTGGTAACAGGCATGGAAAGGACCACAAGAGAACAACAAGATGGGACTGAGCAGGATGGCAGTTTGTGGCTTCAGGTCTCACTTGTCCTATTATATTTAATTTTGAAGGCCCCAAGGTAAAGAAAACCTGAAGCCCAGTCCCATTTTGGCTTCAGGGCTGTTTGCACAGAGCTTGTCCCCAGGTGGGAGGAGCAGCATGGCACAAAGTGGTAAAACACTCACTTGGAGGTGGCAGTGAGTGGTTACGAAGCCTGGCGTCACTGGTACTTCCAACAGGGCACAGCAGCAAGGGCTGTGTGAGGGACAGAAACATGGGTTGTTTGTGTCTGGTGTGATGGAGAAGGAGGGCTCAGCAAAGGCACAGGAAAGAAATGTGCAGTATTCAGTCATAGAGGGCACGGGCTAGCTTTAGACCTTGTGGCCGTGCATTGATCTGGCCACAGGAGTTGATTTACTTTACAGAAGAGAAAGGCAGAAGGTAAAACCTGAAGTCACATTTGCCCTTTATCCCTGTTGAGCCCCACTAAAGAGCCGGGCATGGTTGCATATAAATGTTATTAACAGCCCAAGCGTAGTTTTTACACTAAAGAGAAGACAGAAGACTGGGAGGGAACACAGGGATGAACCCAAGTCCTGCAGCTCAATGCACACACTGCCGATGTGTGTTCAGGTGTCAAGGGGATGGATAAAGAAAAAAAGGGGAGGACACAGCACAGTTCAATGCCCTCAGGAGCCAGTGGCCAGAAAGGGTGGCCCCAAGAGAGAAGGAAAGACATCAGCAGATGCCAAGAAATTCAGTAGTTTTGTCCCATGTCCACCATCTCTACGTCCCCTTCGTGTTTCTTGTGAGAAGTTTGTAGGTGCGTTTCAGGGGTGGAAATGGGGTCCATGGGTGCAGCTGCTGCTTGAACACTGGAATCCTTCCCCCACCACCCAGCATTTAGGCACAAAGATTTGCTCATGTGAAACACATAGCCGGCATTTTGAAAGCTCTAGTGAGAAAAGGAAATGTGAATCAAATCCCACCCCAGCGAATGTGGAAGCTCCATTAACAGAGAGAAACAAGAGCTTTTTGTCCCTCATCTTGACTGAGCTGCTGTCTCTCTCCTGGCTGTGGGAGATCCTCAACCCAGATTTCAAACCCCAATATAAGCATGTTTCACTTAGTTTTAATGTATGGGCTTGGACCTAGCATCTTGAATCAGAACCATTTTCCTATGAACTAAGAAAACTCTGCTCTTACAGTGGATGGATGGTTTATCTGACCCCAAGGAAATCCATACATTCAGAAGGGCTGCTTAGGAAACACCTCCAGAACACAAAGGAAGACATCTTATGGGGAGGACAGGTTACCAATCTCCAAGAAATTAGAGTTGCAGTGAGAAAAAAAAACTGTCTGGAAAGCTTCAAGAACATTAACGTTTGCTAGGAAAAACCTTCTTGCTGAAATTCCTGCCTGTGCTGGAAAATAGACTCGGTGACCACAGTCACTAAATGCCTTTACTTTATAGGATTTTTCCTTCTGTTATTCTGAGGAACCAATTTTGTGCTTTGTCTAGGCAAAAAGCCTTGGTTGCTACTGGACAAAAGACGATAGAAGATGCAGCAAAATGGTAAGTATCTGGAATTTCTAAGGTGGGCCTTCACATGAAACCTGCCTAAAAATCCTTGTTGATGTGCTCATCTTGTCACTGAATTTGAAGCTAGATGCCACAAAAAAAAACACCTCCAAACCTGAATTTGAGATTTAAAAAAAAATTATTTCACTCAGAGAGAGAAATATTTGTATTCGTACTTATTCTGGGAAGCAAGATTACTTGCAGAAGGTCTAGGTAAATTAAAAAGAAGCAGCTACTTTTACTTTTACCAATGAGTCAGTTCACAGGACCGGCTGGTCTGGTCAGAAAATCCTCCTCAGCTTTAAGCCTCCTGAGGGAAAGGAACAAGGAAACAGGGAAAATTTCTGTAAACCCACAACTGCTCTTACAAACACTTGCAGAAACAACAGCTGAAGGGGAACAGAAAGGCTCACCACGAAGTAAGCTGAAAGGCTGATGGTCAGAGGGAGGTATTACTACAATTAAAATCACTTACCAATTTTGAACCCCACATAGTTTTCTCCTCTCTACCAAGACTCTCACAGAGTCATTCATGTGCTAATAATTGAATTTTTTTTTTTTTGCTTTAATTCACCTCCACATTAAATCCAGTCTTTCCTTGCAGTTTTTGGGGGGTTTTGTTTTGCCTTTTTTTTTTTTTCCCCTCCTTGGTTCAGTCACTTTACTTCTTTTTTCTTCCTTTTTTTTTCCTTTAGTGAAAAGTCAGAGGAGATATTTTAGAACGTCATGATCTTTCCAAATAATTTTTTTCAGGGATGCTACCACACTTCCCAACACCCACTCTCAATGCAACAGCTGCAAAGACAAACATACATGTAAAGTCCATGCTAAAGGACACCATCACATGGCATATGAGTCTGCCCTTTGCTTGTGTATTTTCTGATTTGTCTTGCTTGCTTTTCTTAAGGCCAAATAAGAAGGCTCTTTTCAAGTGTTTTTTTAATCTTCACTTAATTTTAATTTTGTCATTCTTCAATATGTTCCCCCCATTGCCTGTTTTCCACTTTCAGTCCTCTGATGAAAAGGGGGGAAAAAAAAAAACCCAAATCCTGAAAAAGTATTTTTTGTTTTCTCCCATTTTCAGACACTGACAAGTGAAGACACATGATAAAATGTAAAGTACTCAAAAAGTAATCAGAAAAAAAAAATCTCCATTATTTAGCATTTCAGAGAAGAAAAGGAGCTTTTGCTTCAGCTTTTCATCTACAAGAAAATAATAAAATTGCCTTTCCTTTTTCTGATCTCTGCTGTGGAGGCCTTATGGGAAACAGGAGCAGGGGCGCAGGCACTCACTCTCGGGGGTATGCTCTTGATTCCAGGCTGCATTCCCACTGCAACGACCCCTCCCTGGACGACCCCATCCCTCAGGAATACGCTCTCTACCTGTGCCCCTCGGGCCGCCTGCACAGCCGCCTGCAGGACTTCTGGAAGGAGAGCAAGCGCCAGTGCGGGAAGAACAGAGCCCACGAGGTTTTCCCACACGTCACCCTCTGCGACTTCTTCACGGTGAGGCGCAGGAGGGTGCAAGGGCCGAGGGCCAAGGGCCGAGGGGTGAGGGGAGAGGGCCGAGGGCCGAGGGCCGAGGCCCAGCTGGGTGACGCTTGCTGGAACTGGGCCACCCGCGGCTGCCTGGCACCACAACTTGCTGGTGATCAAATGGCACGGCCCAGGCCCAGGCACGCTGCTCAATGGGATGCCAGAATGATTTTTTTGCTTTTTCTTTTATACCCCTCTTACATGCTCTTTTATAGTTTTATGTATTCTTAGTGCTTTTAGCCTACATACTTGGAACTTTCCAAAGCTGATAACTCAGCTCAGCCCCACAGCACTGTTAAACCAGGAGACCAAACATCCTGGGAGCCCCAGACACCAAGGTCCTCTCCAAAACATATTTTTGTAAACTAGGGTAGGCCCATCCAGGGGGAAGGTTCCTCAGAAAGGGGGGTTCCTCTCATTGGGGACTCTTTGATAAATATGTTAATTTTGCAAGGCCTATAATTGTGTGTATTTCGGTGTGTGGGGTGGCGCATGCATTTTCAGGGCATTCCACCTGGACCAAGTGCTGTACCCAAGGATCCTGAAATAAATACCGAGGTAGAAACCCCTTTTCCCCATAAACCGTGTTTTGGTTTCAATTTTAAGACCAGGGAAAGGCAACAAATGTTTGAGTGATACTTAATGTCTGAGTGGGATGCTTCACAGTAAGTGATCCATCCAGAGCAACCCCTTACAGACCAGCTGCTGTCAGGCTGCCATGTGTCCATTGCTGCATGGATTTAGGATGATAAACCTTCCCAGCTGGGGCAGCAGTGGCTGTGCAGCAGGGACAGTGTTATCATAAGATGCAGACAGCTTTTTTGTGGAAATCTCAGGGGCAGCTCTGCCTTCCCCACGGAGCCCCATCAGCAGCTCACTGCTATGGTGGCATGTCCCAGATTTTACCCTTTCTATTGAAGCTGAAGATTTTGTGAAAAAGAGAGAAGCAGGATGCACAGGATGGAAGAGAAGCCAGACTGGACTCCAGCAGTGCAATGGAGTCACTTTGTCAATAATTTAATATGGAATTTAAACACCTGAGCTGGACTCCTGAGGGGCTGTTTTCTGGGTCTAGAGATGCTGCTGTTCTCCTAGGTAGCTTCTGTATGCTAGGAAACCCTCTAGAGAACTTCCCAGCAGAGCTGCTTCTCCTGCATAGTGAATGTGTCAATATCAGCAAAGTCCAGCAAAGAGTCACTGATCTGGAAAACCTCTGGGGACGCCTGGAATCCAGTTTTAGCATGTTGATGGTGCAACACATGAACATCAGCTGTATCTAGGATGTGCTGAAGCAGGCTTGGGCAAGAGCAACTGGACAACAATTACTTTGTTCATCATACTTTTACATTAAACCATTAAGTGCTTCCTTCCTCCTAAGAGTGGAACATCACAACCGCGCCAAAAATAAGATTATTTTGCTGCAAAATACTCAGTGGTGCTCAGTGGCCATTAAACACAATTATACAGAAGAAAAATCATTAATTACTAATGAATGCCATGCTCTTGGGAGGTGTCAAGTTTAAAGGCCTGTCTGGAAGAGATGACTGCATTGCAACCCTCACCTTGCACATCTCAGCAAAGGACTGTAGGATAACAATAACAGCAACAAAAAATCTTACTTAGATCTGAAGAGGGAAATCATGAGCCCTGTCTCATTTCAGACAGGTTACTGCACACCTGTCAGATGGTAAAATCTTTTGGTTTGTTCCTACCCAGGCTAGATATGCCTTGGGTTGAAAGTTCCATCTCCTGTTATATAACCAGGACACTGCTGATCCAACTGCCAAATACTGCTGGGTTTAATGCCAGGAATTTCAGGCAAATTCCTAGGTATTTTGTGTTTCTCAGGAAGTTTATAGCCCCACAGTTTTCTAGCAGTGCTGTATGACAGAAGCTACAGCTGTCAGCTGGTGGGTAAAGCCTGCCCCTTCTCTGTTTTCTTTCAGTGTGAAGACCAGAAAGTGGAATTACTGTATGACGTCTTAAAACGAGTTGGTGACAGGTTTTCCCAGAGCTTTCCACCATCCATTTCCCTAACACTACATGCATCTCCCAGCTACCTTGGCTTCTTCATTGATGACAGCCAGGCAAATGTCCTCAAAGAGTTTGCTGTGGCGTTCTCATCAGAGGCTTCGGCCCTGGCAGGTAGGACCAACGTTAGAGGGAAAAAGGGTGGGTTGTGGCACAAATGCATAGCCACAGTACTGAAAACGTGACCTGTGTCTCCAGGGGAGCTTAGCTGATGTTTTTCTGCCAGAAAACACCCTTTTCTCCTACAGATTTGCAAGCAGAGTGGCCAAGGGAGAGTGTTTTAGACTTTAAAGACAGAGTTCTTTTGTCTAAAAGCTGAAATGATCCTGTGTGCAGCTTGGCAGGCCATTGATCAGGATATCCAAGACGGGCAGAGACTTAACACTCCCCAGATCTCCAACCCCATGGTGCTGTGGCACAACCTGATGGCCTGACTTCATCCCTGGGAACAGGGCCTAATTCCCTTTCCAAGGGAAACTGCATCACCAGTGGAGACTGAAGGGGCACAGCCCCACCGCAGCTTAGTCTGGGAGAAATGTGTTCAACACATCTCAGGCTGGGAGAGGAAATCAAACCCTCATCATTTATTTTACTCACAAGTGAAGCCAGGAAGCAAATCCAGTCCACATTTCTGACTGATTTTGGCATCATTACAACCATGACAACCTTCGAAACCATTATTTAGTAGATCTACTCAACCACGAGTCACTGTGATATTTCCTGCATCATGCAAAGCATGTAGGATAAAACAGGAGGAGCTTTAAATGACTTCTGTTTCTGTGTTGTGATTCATCCCTAGACTGCCATGTGAAGCCCTCCTTGAAGCAGTTCCACCTTACCTTGGCCCACAGGTTTTATCCTCACCATCAGAAGACTTTGGAACAATTGGCCAAGTGCATTAACCCAGGGGAGCCCTGCCAGTGGGTGGCTGCTCTCTATTCACGGGACATGCGTTTTGTGCATTACCAGGTACTGGAATCACATTTATTTCATTTCCCGAGGCCTTAATTTGCTTTGCTACAGTTATCTTACTTTTTCCATCCTTAAGAAAATCTCTGCCTGCTCAGCACAGGGTTTCAAAGAGCTTGGTTGTTTCCAGTGCCATTTTGGGTTGAAAAACTGCACTCCTGAATCAGTAGGTAATACTTTTATTATGGTAGGTTGCTTGACCTGCATGTCTCAAAATCTAATTCCAAACTCCAGCAGAAAAAATGACATGAGAAAATAAAAGAGACAGGAAGTCATCGTCCTTTAATATTTTCTAGGATTTGTCAGTTTACAGTTTTGCAGTAAAATTCCATTCAGTAAAATTAGTTTTCTTGACTGTTGCAGCCATGATGAAAACTGCAGCAGTGAGCAAGGCACAGTTCTCACTGATGATTTTCTGCTTAAGAGACTTTTGGTTAAAACCTGTCAACATTGTTTCAGTTCTCATTTCCAAATTTAAATTATGGAATGATCAACAGTTTTTTGTCAGATCAGTAAATCACTTTGTCACAACTCTCATATTGGATTTTAGTCACACTCAGGAGAGCTGCAAGCAATCACAAAAATAGGTCAGATCTATGTTCCCTTTCAAATAAGTCTGTACCAGTTACAGGGGGAAAAAAGTCTTTTTGTGAAAACCAAATGCCTGTTTTCACACCTATTGTAAATATGGTAGAGTCTTCCTTTTCCTCTGCTGAAGGGCCACTAAAGAGCAGGCTGCAGAGCGGAAAACAGAACTGGTTCTGTGTCCAGGGGAGGGGAACAGCCATCCCCCCTGAGCTGCTGCAGCAAAGGGAACATCCTGACCCTGCTGCATGTCCCCTCAGAGGCTGAGGGCCCTCTTCCAGTACAAGCCCCAGAACATCGACGAGCTGATGATCAACGCCGGGGACTTGATCTATGTGGACCCCACGCAGCAGAGCGACGTGAGCGAGGGCTGGGTGATCGGCACCTCACACCGCACCGGCTGCAGGGGCTTCCTCCCCGAAAACTACACTGAGAAAGCCCACGAGTCAGACACCTGGGTTAAACACAGGTAACAGGGGATTTCGTGGGTGATGCTTTCCGTCGGCTGCTTTTCCCACTGGGGAGCTGTGGCAGTTCCTCCTTGCTTGGAGCTGTAGGCAGAGGGGGAATCCTGAGGGTCTGGGTGGGACGCTGGGACACCTTCTGAGAGGAAAGGGACGACACACACACCCGCAGACACCCAGAGTTCACAAGTTCAGCTGCTCCAGGGATGACCCCTGTTTGCCCTTGAACAACCTGAACGCCCTAATGAATTTTGAAAGAGCACGTTCTGCCAGGGCAGGCTGAGCCTTCAGCCCAGCTCTCTGCTCTCTCCTCTTTTCTCATTTCAAGGGCTTGTAGAGTTGACTTGAAATGAAACCACACAAAGGTTGCTCCACCAGCTTGGCACCACCCTTATCTTGTTGATGTGCCCTGCATCAGAAGGCACCTGTCTGGCTTCCTGCACTTCATTCTGCAGCTGACAGCACAGCTGATGCTACTTGTAGATTAGAGCTGATTTTTCTAGGCAGGGAAAGTTTGGTGCACTTCTTGATGCCCCAGAGAAAGGGAGGAGGTCACCAGGTAGTATTTCCTGCTTGAAGGTCCCACTTTAGCAGGGTTACACCCAACATACACCATCAGTTCCTAATAACTTAACCTTGTTTTTATGGGGTGTATTCTAAATGAACAGCAAAGTGATGAGGTGGATTGAAAGTGTGCAAAAAGCATTGAATGGAACATGAATCCTAACTTACTGATCCTGTAAACAGCATAATGACTTAAAAATCTCTTCTATTTGTGTGTGTGCCTGTATGTTTGTGTATGTGTCTGTGTTGCTTCTGTTTTTTCTACAGGGAATATGTTTTTGGGACAGCTTCAAGATCCTTCACCAAAACTGAAAAGGAGCCCAATGTAAAGCTGAATGGGGAAGCCCATAATCCCAGTATGTCAAGGAGCGTAACCAATGTACTTGCTCTTCAGGTAATTGCTTTTTCCATTTCTTATCTTTGCCACATGTTTTGGTAGATATGCTATTAATTAATGGCATTTAGTAAATTTAGTAGTATCTTCCTTTTCCTCTCTCATATTTTCATGTTTTGTTTTACATTTATACAGGCTGTTTTATTTACTATGTTGTACATTTATATATGCATACACACTCATATTGTATAACATCTCATAATTTTTTGGTAATGTATATGATGTATATCACACTTGCCTTTCATAAAACTTTCCTTGTTCCTACAATAATAGCACAATAGCACTGAGTTTTGTGCTCAGGTTTCTCTGACAAGTTTGACAGGTGAGACACAGGCACAACCTCCCCTGACTTCCACGTGGCTTCAGGCAGAGTAGCTATATCAGAATTAGGCTCACTGTTCATGGCTGCTCTTATGGCCAGATTCTATGGATGTCATCTTGGAGGTTTCCATGGCCTCAGATCACATTTAAATGCTCCATTTCCTTCTTTATTTTTACATATGCAGCTAAGGCAAACGACTGCACACAACAGCTAGCTGAAGTGGTTTTTTTTCCCAGGTTCAAAATCAACAGGTATCAATTTTTCCCGTGTTTTCCACTAATCTTCTGGTAGGAAGAGCAAAACAAATAAGAACTCTGATTTTTTCCTACAGCACATTTGCAGCTGCATTGACTTTTTGGCTCTGTCAGAGATGCCAAGATGCGTTTTCAGCACAGACATGCCTCAGAAACCCCTTTGGCTCGCTGGCCCCACAGCCTCTCTTCCTGCTCTGCTGGGCAATAACCCTGGGCTGGTTTGTGTCAACATTAGAGAGACTGAGGGCACCTTGAGGGAACTTCCATCCTGGGGCCTCCAGGACACCATGTATATGACTGTAAGAAATGTCTGAGCAAGTCACACATCCTCCCTCTGGCTCTCAGCTGCCCTTGGCCTCCCTTATCCAGGTCAGATCTGTGGCAGAGCCAAGGCTTGGCCTCAGGAACGTGTTTTGCAGATGGGCACAACTCCAGTCTGCAGTTTCCCTGGCCTCTGGGTTCCTCTCAAGTAGAAGAGGAAGACCACAAAACCTTGGGTTTATACTCTGATCTTGTGGCAGTTGATTGGCGTTTCATGGCAGAAATGCAAGTGTTTAACAGAATGCACAAATATCGACCTCAAACCACTTCTTAAGAGTTCCCTTCTCTGTTGCTGAAGATGCAGAGCACTTAACTCAGCGCTGCAGCAGTAACGCTGTTTTAAAGTTTTAAAACCTTTGACCTGTTTCTCCGTATCTTCTCATCTGTATTTAATGTGCATTTTATACTAACCCCAAATTAATTAGAATTTATTTGTAATTCCATGAAGTCTAAGTAAAAAGAGTGGCCTTGTAAGAGATCTGGGTTCACTGTTGATTTGGCCACGCAGTTATGAAAATGTAGAAGTAGTATTTTCACTAGGAAAAGAAAGAGAAGTTTGGTGTTAGTCCTGGTGTAGAAAAGGGCAGTACCACTTATCCTAGCTGTTTTTTCATTTTTTTTGTTATATCAACTATGTGCTATAAATTAAAGTTACAATTTCTTCCCTCACTGAGATTAAAAGATCTGTTCATTTCAGATTGTCTTTCACCAGTGCTAACACAGAATTCAAACCTGTAGTCTGTGAGGGTCAGGGAGGCAACCTTTGATAGGACAAGAGGAAGTGGCCTTAAGCTGCACCAGGAGATGTTCAGGCTAGACATCTGGAAGAATTTCTTCACTAAATGGATAAAATGTTGGAACAGACTGCCCAGGGAGGTGGGGGAGTGCCCATCCCTGGAAGTGTTCAAGAAACAACTCGATATGGCACTCAGTGCTATGGTTTAGTTGACAAGGTGGTGATCAGTCAAAGGTTGGACTTGATGACCTTGAAGGTCTTTTCCAATATAAATGATTCTGTGATTCCGTTTCTTTCCTTTGCCTTTAGTGGAGAACCAGTCAGGCTTATTATTGTCCTAAAGACAGGCACCTATTGCAGCAGCTCCCCTCGAGGAATCCAGACTTTTCCTGCAGGTTCTGGATGACATCCTAATGAAACCTTCCTTTTCCCAGCTGTCTCAGAACATCGCCCTGCGGAGAGGGGCACTGGTGATGCGCCACGGGGAAAGAGTGGATCAGGTCTTTGGCAAATCTTGGCTTCAGCAGTGCCTGACTGCAGATGGTGAGTAAGGTAATGGGAGGATCTGCAAAAACCAGGACCAAACCCAATTAATGCCAGTAATGGATAGAAGAGATTCAATCTTCTGCATGTAAGTGTAAACACTGGCACAAAGGAGTGGTAAGTCAGGCATGGCACTGCTTTGACCTGCATGTAACAGGGTCACAATGTCCTAAAGTCCTTCATGTTTATGCTCACTAAACACTGCAGGGAAACCAAACTCTTGTGCTGCTGATGAACTGTGTGTCACTGATACATGAACAAATCACAGGAGCACGCCCATCACCTCTCATTACGCAAGGTGGTGGTTGTCAGACCCCTCCACCTTTCTGTGCCTGAATCAGAATCATGGGCTCTTGATCAGAGTCACACTACGTCACTAGTCCAGCCTGGGCAATCTGTGGTGGAAATGAAACGTCAGCACTAACCCAAATTAAAATCTGAATTTCCTCTCTCAAAAAAAAAGAAGAAAAAAGTAGGTTTTCAGGTGAAGAAAACTGACCCAAAACAGGGAAATATGTGTCAGGAGGAAGGAGAGCAACAAGAAGGTGGGAGTTCACAAGTGACAACTTTGCTCTGAAAGTCTACCTTGCTATGCTGGAGATTCCCCATGTTTAGTGTGCAAAATTCACACCAGATAAGGAAAGTGGTGCCTTCTGGCAATGCATAGGTTTCATTTTGATTCAGTGGAAATGGTTTTTTTGGTCATTTGGGCAATGGTAAAAGATTATAGATAGGGAGTAGATTTTTGTTTCTCTTGAGTCCCACAAAGCCAAATTCCCATGAATTCATGTCCTCTTTCCTCCTTCCCATTTGCTCCTTCTGAGCTTGCAGAAGAGCGGCTGTTCTGCTAGGAGAGGTGATTTCCCAAGCCAGTGTTGTGATCTTAAAATGTGACCCCCTTAAGGTAATAGCAGTGAGATACTGACTGTCTGTAATACAAACATAAAAGAGGTTCTGCCTCCCTTTTGCCACAGAAAAATGTCCTGCCTTGTTTCAGGAAAATACTACAGAGCGGATCTGAACTTCCCTCCCTCCCTGCCGAGGCGGAAAGACAGCGTGAAGCAGTTTGAATGTGATCCTCCTTTATCCTGCTGTGGTATTTTCCAGTCAAGCCTTATAGGTAAGCTGGATATATACTCCTGCAAATGTAAGGGTTTGGGAAGCAGGCTGTAATCATTTGCCAAAGCTCATGCCAGCTTTACAGCAGAAAAATTTCATTCACAGCATTCACTGTGGCCTCCATTCTCTCTGGGCAACCACTGCAAGATCTTCTCAAATAGCAAAATAGAGAACACAGCTGGTTACTCATGTTTGAGACCCCCTCTGCCAGTTCCTGGCAGACAAAGTCAAAAGGAAGAAGCCAGAACACTGTGCCCTGCTGCTTGTCTGCAAGGGATTAGTGTCTTATGCAGTTGTCCCCGAGTGGGCAGTGAGGAGTGAAGGGGGGCTGGCCAGAAGAAGCAGCTCCATGGTCAGCAGAGTGTGGTCACCCCGCTGCAGGAGGATGGGTGGTGTGGGTTAGGCTGACTCAATTCACTCACCAGATGAAGTTGTCTGGGCTCCCCGAGCAAGACTCGTGACTGTGACAGTGCTGCTCTGCTGCAAATGCTTGTCTCTGATCGATGGAGACAGCCAAATGCCTAACTGCTGTTTGCAGATTTGGAGTGAATCTTCATTAATTATCTTTCCAACACTCACTTTAGGATTGATGTTTCCACCAGAGTGAGCTTTCTAATGAGCCCAATCAGCAGACACTGTGGAAAAAAATTGCTAGAAAGGGACTGCCAATGTATCCCATGCTGATAAAATTGCAGAGCTCTGAGCTGGTTTTTTTGCAGGAAGTATTTTGTAGTCGTTCCTCATCTGTCACACTTTGCTGTTGCCATCCAGGGGAAGCTCTGCTGGACCAGGAGGTGACAGTCAGCCACGCGTACTCGTCCCCAGCCCTGCGCTGTGTGCAGACAGCTCAGCATGTGCTGCAGGGTAAGGCAGCAACACCTGCCAGGGGCTTCTGCCACACTGAAATCCTCACCACCAAACTTATGTGCAGTCTCTGGTGTGAGCAATTAAGAGGACGTGCAACTTTTGTGGTTATTTGTGGCTGTCTTTAAGCAGGGATGACAAGGTGGTTTTGATTAGCTGGTAATGCAGGCAGCAACAAACCCTCTGTTGTGTGTACAGTCTGTGGGATATGAGCACATCAACACCAGCCCTTGATAGTTAAAATGGAATCTAATGTTATGTGAAACAGAGGTGTTGCACATCTGCTTAAATTCAGGGTTAGTAGATGTTCATCAAATCACCACTGCCACCTCTTCCATATTTTGAGCCAAAAAGCAGATGTTTCCAGAGCTCTAAAGGATCTTAATGTGAATCGTGGATGACTGCTTTCACATTTTCTTTTGCATGCTCAACTACTTTAATCCTTCATATTGCAGAACCCCTTTCCTTTCCTTTCCTTTCCTTTCCTTTCCTTTCCTTTCCTTTCCTTTCCTTTCCTTTCCTTTCCTTTCCTTTCCTTTCCTTTCCTTTCCTTTCCT